>CM042011.1:14837282-15182282 GCA_023525715.1 Cichorium intybus | reverse complement strand
TCACCAATAACTATGGCTTTTTGTTTTATGATGTATTGTATTTTTTGGGGATCTTTTTCAAATCCCATTTTATTACCGTCGATTATTATGTCTAACATTTATGTGTTAACGCTTATATGTAATATATATTTGCGTTGATTACTTTCTGTAGTTTGTAGCGGTTATGTGTAAATGTTGTTTGGGTTGATTAGGTCCTACATTTTGCGCAACATAAAATTGTAAAGTTTTTGAATAATAGTATTATTCGTTTTTGTTACTTCAACCAAAATGATACAACTTGTCATTACATTTTTACAGACTTAATTTTTGGTCCAAATTTCAATAAATTTAATGGCTACATTTCTTTTTCGTCGTCAATAAAACATCCTCTAATTCTAATAAAATCTGTAAAACAATTTCGCTCTTTTTGAAGCTTATCTATCTCTGCATCTGCACCAAGAATTCACTTTTTGTTTTGTCTCTTTTAGTTTTTTTCTTAGTATCATCTACTCATTCTTCATTTTCTTTAACATGTGATTATAGAACGTCTGAACAGTCGTTAAGAATCTGACTTTTTTTTTGAATCCATTCGGCCGTCTTCTTCAGTTCATGTCATTGTTTCGAATACGTAATCAGACATCTTAGTTGGGCAGTGATTCATTCAGACCTCCATGAAATGGTTAATATCGAAATAAATATAACAATTTTCTATTTTAAAATGTCAAACATCAACTTTAGATAAACTCATTTTACAATGCATAATAGACTTTAAAAATTTTTATAACACTAAAATAAGATGGTAGATTAAAATTATATAAAAGGTTGGTGGAAATTAGATATAAAATAGGTACAAATTGAATATTACGTAACATATTGTAATTGTACTGAAAAATATGCCAAAACACCGATTATTTCGCAAATAACGTCGTCATTTCATCAGTGAAATGGATTAGATATGCTTGAACAATAATTTCACATATAATATCATAAATTTCGCTGGATAACATATGCAAATTCATAGCTCTTTTGGTCATTAGATTTAATTTTTATTATTTGTCGTAAAATAATCATTCTGATTAGATATATCTATGTTTTTCTTCTTTGTCCTGTTTAAATATTTTTATCATTTCAGTAAGTGGAAATAATAACATTACCATGTAATCAATATTCCTACATCAATATTTGATTTAGGTAAATATTAATCACATACTTCATTACTTCCAAATTTTGGTTGATTGATTAGGTATTTAATTTATGTAAAACAATTAAATTTGTTATGTTAAAAGTATAGCCAAATTTTCCCATATTAGATCTGTCATAATATCCATAAATCATATACCGGTTTAGGGATATTTTACATATACGTGGCGATATAATCTTTTTTTATTAGATAAGTAATCAAAAAGCTTCCTCGATCCAAAGAAACGCTAAATCAAACACAACATTCCTCCTATCTTGGAAAAATATCCTCTATTTATGAATTGTTTAAAATCTTTTAGTTGCAAAGATTTTTCTGCTCTATCTTTTTATTCATGAGCAATGGTTATGTCAAGACGTCAAAAAAATATTATTCCTTATCCGGGTCCCTACCGAGTAATGACCAATGACATAAGTCTGTGTCTTATCGCTAACATTAGAGACGTAAATTACCAGCCATTTGAAATTTTAGGCTGTGTATGGAATTTCAAAACATTAATTAGTAAAATATATTGCCATATAAAACTTTAAGCATATTTTAAATACTTGGTAAGTTTTCAAAAATTAGATTAAAAAACCACATGACAAATAAGTTCGTTTTTTTAAAACAAATATAGTTTACTTTTTTTAAATAGACGGATATATATAGTTTTTCTATTCATTAATTGTGATATTTGATCAAAGTAATCTCCATTAATCTTTTAACTAATTCAAGATTTAGACGTCATGTTCGTTAAACACAATTATGAGATCATAAGCTAGTTTGCCAAAAGTCTAACGTTAATATGCAAACGTGGTGGTCCAGATCACTTGTTCTTTCTCCCTTTAAACAAAAAGCAACCTTCTCTCTCTCTCCATATATTTCCATAATATATATATATATATATATATATATATATATATATAGAGTTAGGATCTTTTGAGAACCACAAGTCCCCCGAGAACCCGAGAACTCCTAAACCGATTTTTTTTTCAAAAAACCGACCCCATAGGCCTCTAAAACGCACACTTTTAAGACTTTTCGAAAAAAAAATTTCCGAAAAAAACGACTTTTTTTTTTTAAAAAACTTTGCACATGTACAAAAAAAAAAATTTGCACATGTGCAAACTTTTTTATACGTACATTTTTTTTGAAATTTTTTTTACAGAACGCCTTAAATATATGTTAGAAAGACATCCATAAAAAAAAACTTGAAAAAAAATGTACGTATAAAAAACTTTGCACATGTGCAAAGTTTTTTTTTTGTACATGTGCAAAGTTTTTTTAAAAAAAAAAGTCGTTTTTTTCGGAAATTTTTTTTTCGAAAAGTCTTAAAAGTGTGCGTTTTAGAGGCCTATGGGGTCGGTTTTTTGAAAAAAAAATCGGTTTGGGAGTTCTCGGGTTCTCGGGGTGAAGTTGGTTCTCAAAAGATCCTAAGTCTATATATATATATATATATATATATATATATATATATATATATATATATATATATATATATATATATATATATATATATATATATATATATATATATATATATATATATATATATATATATATATATATATATATATATATATATATATATATACTCATGTGTTTTGTGGGTGTGTAGTGATTGGTGATGGCAGAAAGATGTTGGTGTTTGGTTGTTACTTTGTGTGGAGTTCTGTCAGCAGCAGCATTTGGTTTCAAGTGCGATTTATACGAAGGGAGTTGGGTATACGATGATTCGTATCCTATGTATGATTCATCAAAATGTCCGCACATTCGAAAGGAATACGATTGCATCAAATACGGTCGTCCTGACCTCACCTACCTAAAATTCAGATGGCACCCCACCCATTGTCTCTTACCCAGGTACATCTCTCTCTCTCTCTCTCTCTCTCTCTCTCTCTCTCTCTCTCTCTCTGTGTGTGTGTACGTGCGTCCGTGTGTGTGTGTGTGTACATTTAGATGAATAGAACAAGTTTTAGATATTCCAATCAATAAGTGTGACTCTTGAATAGTCAAATATGTAAGTAAATCTAACCTAGAAACTTGGTCAAGTAGATCTCAATCATCATTTTGGAATTATATGTTTGTATGCAATTATATATATTTGTTCTAATTTGAACATGCCACTATATTTCATTTCCTTGAACGTCTCCTTAAAGATCTCGTGATTCATGTGTGAAGTGTGATGATGTTAAAAGAAATTCACATGCATCCTTTGTCACACTTTTAGAATATTCCGCGCGGTGTTTGGTTCCAACGATATGTTCTTAAAGAATGAGGCGATCAAACTAAAATTTTATTTTACAACGAATTATATTTGTGGGTTATTGTCAAAAGAGTTTTTGAACGTTGAACTTCTATATGAAAAAGCCATTTTTTTAATTTACAAATAAAACACAAAATCGGCTAATGTTTTCACATTTAAGATTGCCGATGAAATACTTTAGCAAGTTACAATGGGATTTAAGAAAAAAAAAAAAGAGTTTTGTTATCGCGACATTGTTTTCTTATCATTTATATTTTTTAAATTTTACTTTAATTTTATTACATTTTTTTTCTCATCCAAGAGATTACAATAAGATTACATGAATAATATAGTTGCTTTTTCAAAAAAAAAAATAAAATAAGATTACATGAATAATACTACAAGATTACAATAAAATAATAATGCAACGAGATAACAGTAAGCTTATAATAAAATTTCAATATAACTATAGTAAGATTACATTAGAATTGTCAAACAGATTATCGTAACATGATACTCTAAAATACAATATGTATAATTATTTGTCAAACAGACAGAAGATAATAAAATTACAATAGAATTATCTGATTAGACAGAAACAATATAATAATATTATATTAAGATAATGTTGTCTGTTTGATTTGGATTATATATCTGAATTAAACGAATACAACAAATTACAATGTGATTAGATTAAAATAGGATTGTAGTAGGGAAAAACAATAAATTTAAAATAAACAGATAAACCATTAAATCTGATCATTTTTTTAGAAAGCCATTGTGTTTTGTATTCAAAAGGAACCCTTGATCAGTGGATGGGCTGGGCTTTTACCGGACAAAGTCCAAATTTGATGAAGTTTTAACAAAAATATATATATATATATATATATATATATATATATATATATATATATATATATATATATATATATATATATATATATATCTTTTTACTAGAAAAATAGGGATGGCTTTTTTCTATGTGAGTACCTTTATTTTTATTTTTATTTTTATTTTTATTTTTTTATTATTATTATTTTTTTTTTGATAACCGAGGACCTCACCCGACCCATCCTTTGGATGACCCTGATGAAGCAACCTCGGGGCCCACGCACACCTGGCAGCAGGGTGGTCCGGGTCAATCACCTACGGGGGTAGAGAGGTGGCCAGTGGCCATCCCCTGATTGAAACCTAACACTCCCTATGGGGAAAAGGAGGGAGTGGGATTAGAACTTGGAACCTCTTTATGGGGGAAGAGAAAGATCCAAAGCCTTATCCACTAGGCCATCAGGGTGATGGTTTATGTGAGTACCTTTAAACAAACTGAGAAATGGTTCCTACATGTGTTTTAGCTGATAACAGCGCAACTTACTGAATTTATGTGATTTTACACGACAGATTCGATGCGGAAGAATTCTTAAGAAAAATGAGAGGAAAAAAAATAATGTATGTTGGCGATTCAATAAGCTTGAATCAATGGCAATCGATGGTTTGCCTTCTTCATGCTGCCTTGCCCTCACAGTCCAACATCAGTCAAGAAACCATCAATTCAACTACAACCGTCACATATGAGGTTATCAATTGTTATTAAAATTACATTTTCTTTCATGTAAATACATTAACAAAAAATTTAATAAATATTTATATTAATGTCCATTTGTAGGATTACGGAGTTTCGATTTCGATGTTCTTGTCTCATTACTTGGTAGACATTGCGGAGGAGAAAATTGGTCGGGTTTTGAAACTAGATTCTATTACAGACGGAGATATATGGAAAGAGAACGATGTTTTGATCTTTAATACTTGGCTTTGGTGGTATCGTCGAGGAGAAAAACAACCGTATGTATTATTTTCATTTAAGTGACTTTAATGACAATTTAAATACTTTACATTTTTTATGGTTTGGTGCAGATGGGATTATATCGAAACAGGTACAAAAATACTCCAAGACATGGACAGGATGGCCGCTTTTCACGAGGCTTTAACGACTTGGGCAAATTGGGTTGATTCAGATGTAAACACCGAGAAAACCAGAGTGTTTTTCCAAGGAGTTTCTCCGTCTCATTACAAGTAAAACCTACTTAACCTTCTCAATTTTAGGCTGCATTTGTTACATGAGACAAGATTTGACTGAAACTGAAGCTGACAGTACTTGGATTGAATAAGTTTTCTAGAGCTATTTTCGATGATAAGGAAATGAGGACATTCACTTATTTTGCAAGAAGATAGATCTAGACCAAGTCATGTTCCACCTTTTTGATAGACAAAATATTGCAATTTTTGTCCATTCTGTAAGTCAAACACTGTACAAGGTAGTATGAACAGTCTTATCCCGCGTAACAACAAAATGGCATTATTGTCAATTATAGCATTTAGTATTTCTTTGACTTGTTTATTTAACGAGATACTGATTATTAAAACTAAATTTTTTTAGTGGGGCCGACTGGAACGAGACGGGGGTGACAAATTGTGCGAAAGAGACGCTTCCAATAAGCGGATCAACATACAATGGAGGGTGGCCGATGGCGGAGAAGGTGGTGGAGGAAGTTTTGAGCAGTGTTAAAAAACCGATATCATTACTCAACATAACAAGACTATCTCAGTTGAGAAAAGATGGACATCCAAGTAGTTTTAATGCCTTCAAAGGAATGGATTGCACACATTGGTGTGTTGCTGGCGTTCCAGACACATGGAACCAACTTCTAGCTGTTGCTCTTGGTTAAAACGTAAAGTCCATATACAAATGATTTATGTATCTCAAATTTTCATAGGTTTTTGAGGAATACATATTTATAGATCGAAAAATCCATAATGACATATTTGTTGCATCTATTTGCAAGGAAATATAATTATCGCGTTAAAGTTGCAATGTGAGTCGCTTTGAGAATCGTATTTGTGTATCAAGCAAAATCGAAAAATCACAGAACTTATTTGAAATTGGTATGCTTTATCATATTGAATATTAATACTAACATATAGATCTCAGTATCAATTTTTTTTGCAAACACTGCTAATTGCTAAATAAAAAAATAATCGTAGTTTTCCAAATACAAAAAGAAAAATTACACATATTTAGAAGAATCTAATATAAAGAATATTGTAACCTCTTCGGCCTTGGCTTTGGGCTTGGCCACAGTTGGGCAGTTGGCCACTATCGGGATATTGTTGCTACCATCATAAGTCATAATCATGCATGTTGCACAGTAGACCCGAATATCAAAGACCGGTTTGGACCAGTTAAAAAAAATAGAACGGGACCGGATCGGTATAGGACGAGCACCAGGTCTGGTCTAGACCGACGGTTTTCTAGAATTTTAGACTTTAAATAATCTTGGCCCGTTTCAGATCATCTAGGATCGGTCTCGATTTGGTTTTTGGAAAAACGGGTCTTCAGTTGACTCTGTTCGGTCTTGGACGTTTTTTTCGAACTACTATATTTGCTTTCACCGCTAATTAACGGTAGCTTTTCAAGTTTAAACCGGTATTAGTCATTCTAAACCGATCTTCAACTGGTTGGGATTGTTAGCTTTAGAAAATATTTTTGTTTTCAATATTTTTCCCTATAAATACACCATTGTTTCCAAGCATTTTTCCACCCCAAGAATTATTTATCTCTTGTATTTTCTTGTTCTTTATACTTACAATGTGCGGAGAACAAGGTAGCAGTACAATGTAAGTTAACACACCATTCGAGGAATGCATTAAAGGTAACCATGCATCAAAGATTTGGAAAAAGTTTGTACAAATCAAGCCAAAAAAAAAAAAAAAAAAAAAATTACTTTGTTAGATTCAAACAATGTGAAAATGTTATATCCGACTCTTATAGCACACTACGTTGACATTGGAATGTAAGTTTTCATAAATTATATTATCGCATTTAGTTTATTTATAATTACTTTAGTCACTTTAATGGTTTAGTTTATGTATAATCAGTTTAGCTTACTTATAATTAGTCACTTGTGCTATATAGTTTAACTATTGGTTACAATAGTAATACGAGTAAATATAACCCTGAGAGAGGTGTCTAGGATAGTCACAATCAGTGTATGGTTGTTCGATTTCTAAAAATGTTATATACCGAAAGGATTCCGCCTCTAGACTAACATGTATAGTGGCACTTTACTTGGTAGTCAAATGTATTACTTTTGAATTAATAAGTGAATTACTTTAGTTAAAGTACTAATAACTTAGGTTTAGTTTCATTAATAATAATGTAGTTTACTTTAAAAATGGAATCTATCTCCAGAGAAATGTTGATGTACTACCTCCTCAAACACAAGTAGGCAATGATAGTCAAATATGGAGTTATGATGCAATACTAACACACAAGTTATGTATGAAATTAGTCATATAAAAAAAGTCTTTCTTTCAGTGTACTGCATATTCAAACACAATTAGGTAGTGAAAGTCAATTTTAAGGTACTTACGCCGCAAATTGCAATATTAGCACGCGAGTTATGTATGAATTTAGTCATATAAAAAAGGTTTCCTTTCAATTGCTTCACCCTGCTGAAAGTGATAAGGTTCGCCAAGAAAGCTTTACAACCGGCCTCTTGTGTTGTAAGTCCTACTACCCTTAAACATGACAATATGAAAAATATTTAAACAACTTCTTGGTGATATAAAGGATTTATTTGATATATCTTTTTGTACTTTTCATTAACTAGCAACATCTGGATCTTGATACACGTTCTTACTTTTAAACTTTCCCTACCTGACATGGAGGTGAACAAATATATGATGTTTTAATGAAATTAATAAACACATTTCATATAAAGGATAAGTACTTTCTATATCACTAAATAATGCTAGTATTAATACCAATGCCATTAATCGAATAATACAAGTTTTAAATCGGCTATGTGATGTACTATTTTTTTCACGTCCGTTGTAGTCAAAATTTTAACTTGGTTGTTCAAAACGTATTTTAGTAATGGAAACATGTCTTCTAACTTTAGAAAATTAGATGTGGCAATTCAAGAAGAATTATTAACCAAATACTAGGCCCGGCCCAATACATGGGCGAGCTGGGCTTAGGCTGAATCATACAATCTTTTCAATCCGAATTAGAGAATTTCAATCAATCGAACTCCAGGTAACTATTTGATTTTTTCAATCGACAATTTCAATCACGGTTTGGAACTCAATCAAGAATTTCTGAAATCAGGAAGACGGGAACTCAATCAGAATTTCTGATTTCGCTTCAAGTTTCAATCGTTTCAATCGGAAATCAGGAAATCGGAACTCACTAAATTTCTGATTTCGCCTCTAACCTCTTCATAGTTTGGAACTCAATCGAGTCCAGGTAACTATTTGACTTTGATTATAAGATGTGTGGATATGGTAAGCATTCCAATAAAAGTAGAAGAGTTTTTTTAGAGTTTTTAATTGTAGAAGATACATCCGGTCTAGGTCTTTTAAATGCTTTACAAGATGCTCTAAAATCTCTTGATTTGAATATTAATAATGTTCGTGGTCAAGGGTATGATAACGGAGCTAATATGAAAGGAAAACATCATGGTGTACAAAAACGTTTGCTTGATATAAACCCTAGAGCTTTTTATATGCCTTGTGGATGTCATAGTTTAAATTTAGTTTTATGTGATATGGCAAATTCTTGCCACAAGGCAAAAACGTTTTTTGGTACATGTCAAACAATTTATAATGTTTTTTCTAGTTCCACAAAAAGATGGAGTATTTTACTTAAATATATTGATGAACTAACACTTAAATCATTATCCGCCACTCGTTGGGAAAGTCATATTGAAAGTGTTAAAGCAATAAAAACTCAATTTCCTCAAATAAGAAAAGCTTTGAAAAAATTAGCCAAAATAAGTGAAGATGGAAAAGTGGTGCGAGATGCCGAATCTCTTGTAAAGGGTGAATTTTCTAGTTTCGAATTTATTTTAAGTTTAATTATATGGTATGAAATTTTATATAGAATTAATCTTGTTAGTAAGAAATTACAATCCAAAGATATGCTTATTCATGTTGCGGTAAAAAATTTAGAGGGGCTAATTAATTTTTTTTGAAGAATATAGAGAAATTGGGTTTGATAAGGCTATTATTGAAGCTAAAGAAATAGCAATGAATATTGAAATTGAACCCGAATTTCCAAGAAAACATACTTCTAATAGAAAAAAATAATTTGATGAAATTCCAAATACCGAAAGAGAACATCAATCTTCGCAAGAAGCATTTAGAAAGGATTATTTTCTTATTCTTGTAGATATGACTCTTAGTCAATTGAGAACTAGATTTGAACAAATGAAATATTTTGAGTCTATTTTTAGTTTTTTGTTTGATGGTTCAAAACTAATTTCTTTACTTGATGATGAACTAGAAAATGTTGTTTAAATCTAGAATCCAATTTAACAAATGGTGAAGAAGTTGATATTGATGGTGAAGGTTTATTTATAGAGTTACAACTTTTGCAGAAAATGTTGCCGGGTGAAGCATACAAAGGTGAAAGTCCATGAACATTTATTCAAATAATGGAGTTTGCAAGAAGAATGAACATGTTCCCGAACGTGTTGGTTGCATATAAAATTTTGTTGACGGTGCCGGTTACGGTAGCTTCGGCGGAAAGAAGTTTTTCAAAATTGAAGCTTTTGAAATCATATCTACGTAGCACCATGACTCAAGAAATATTGAACAGATTAGCAATTTTATGTATCGAAAGTCAATTTCTAAAGAATATTGATTATCCTAAAATAATAGATGTTTTCGCTTCAAAAAATGCACGAAGACATCGTTTTAGGTGATATTTGTCTTTTTTTTTGGGTTGTATTAGTATGGATTTGGTTTGACTACAAGTTTTAATGCATTTTTGTTTTATAAATTTTTTTATGTATTTTGTCTATTGTACAAGGGCATCAAATTGTTATTTCGCCCAAGATAGTAAAACTTATTGGACCGACCCTGCCAAATACCATAGAGAACACCTTCATCATGACCTCCAAGATAAAACTACCCTTTACATGGTGTTGTAAGAGTACTATACCAAGTAGTGATGATGTTATCACAAATTTATCTTCCAATATCTAATGTTTCTTTAATAAGTATTAGTAAAATATTGAAAACATTTATGAATTTTCAATTTTAGATTAAAAATGAGGGTGTTATTGATAAAATGACATGAAATCACTTAAAAAATGTTTTGAAATCCTTCCACTAACTTTTTTCAATTTCTTCGGCATTAAATCCACTTGTAAGTTTCAAAGATTAATTAAGAGTAAATTACAGTATTGGTTCATGTGGTTGATACGTTTTTATATTCTAAGTCATTCTTTTGAAATCTCACATTTATGGTCCCCGTGGTGGCAAAAAAATAACAGATTTGGTCCATGGCTATGTGAAAAGACGAAAATGCCCTTTCATATTTTTCCCCCCTTTTTTAATTTCTTTATCATTTTCATAATAAAAAAAGGAAAAATACATTCTCGATCTCGATTTCTCTTTCACGCATCTGGTATTAGTGAACCGAAATTGTTTCTGGTATTGACGATGGCACAATCTTTATCACACCCTTGCTTTTATAAATCCGATTTTGATGATCAATCATCGTTGAAGTCAAGCATGAAGAGAAATCATAAGAAATCGTGATGTCTCTCTCTTTCCCCGATTTGAATCACGCATCAAATGTGCGACTTTTGTTTTTTCCTGACTTTGGCAAACACGAAGCTGCAATCAATTGAATCTGCAATCGATTTGGAGCTCCGCTAACGACGAAACCAGCCCTAATCAAAACCTTACTTTCAATTAATTTCCCCCGACCGGTGCCTCCCTCCCATATTCGATACCAGCCAAAAGGGCGTTTAATGGGTTTTTATATTTCAAGCGCAAATCGTATCTTTTATCCGCCGTTACTCTTCAGCAATTCTCGCCAGACTTCATCGACTGTTTTCTGGCTTAGTGTTCTTGGCAAGTACTGAATCTGCCATTGAAAGAAAAGTAATCTTGGTGTGTCAATTGATCATTGGGATGTTGTTCCTGACTATGAATGTTGTTAACCCTTTCTCCGACAGTCCTTGACAGTGCCGATCAACGGTAGAGCAACAACATTTGTTGCTGAGTCTTGCCTTACCGTTGTCTCTTCTACTGATTTGATTTCCCTATCTCGATCTTAATCTTTCTCTTCGTTCTCTTCCTGAATCGTGCATCAATAGTAGCTTCAGGCGACCTCCTTTTACTTATCGATATCTGATTTACGCACACACACAGTCGTCATATGTGTGTGTTTTTCCTTTTCTGCCTCTCGATTGTGTCTGTCTTTTCCCGATTCTTTCTCTTTGTCGATTTGTAAATCACGCACCTTAGAGACCAATCAAATATCGATCGGGATCTCTCTATTTTCTCTCATTCATAAGCACATTTTTTTGTAATTAATTTAATAAATAATCCATTAAAAGAAAACTGAAAAAGAATTTATAAAAGGCAGTTTGGTATTTTCATGTGGACAAAGGCACCACAGGGACTAAATTTGTTATTTTTTTTGCCACCACAAGGACCAAGAACGTGAGATTTCAAAAGGATGACTTGGAGTGTAAAAAACTGTCAACCATAAGAACCAAAACTGTAATTTACTCAAGAATTAATCTCAATAAACTGTTGGGTCAAAATAAAATTGAAATAAAAGGATATATACCATATTTTGAATGTTATATCTAATTATTATATGATATATATATATATATATATATATATATATATATATATATATATATATATATATATATATATATATATATATATATATATATATATATATATATATATATATATATATATATATATAAAATGAATACAAGAGTCTCATGAAGAAATTTGTGAATCGCAATCTTGTATCTTGAGGCCACCAAGTAATCAAAGTAGTTATTCTTCGAGATCAACCAATAATTTATGAGTATCAACACCTTATTGTTTATTGAATTTTCTCCATCAAATTGTTCAAGACTTCGATCTCTTCAGATGAAATTTCTATCTATAAAGCGATAGACTACGGTTATAATGTACCTGTCAAAGAATTTGCAAACTTTGGTATTTTAGAAAGGTGGCAAAAAAAGAAATTATTGATCCCAATAAAGTCTTGGCCATAATGTCTAAGAATATACTAATGGTCCAAGCTAGTATCATGGCTTTGAAATGTTGTTTTCTTAGTGGCATGAAATAACATGCAAGGTGTATGTTGACACATGAATCAGTGTAAATATCTATGTGGATCTTGAAGATGGCTTAACTTGTGTGAAAAAGAAGACCAAGACTTGAGACCAATTTTGTTCACTTCTTATGCAATGTTTTAAAATCCGGATTGACTGGTTGGTCGAACCGGTTGGACCGTCACCTGGTGCAGAGAGCGGGTCAATTATGAACGGGTTTTTGCTCATTTTCGACTCGGATTGAACTGGCCGATTTTCTCAAAAAACCGGTTGGATCGGTGACCCAGAACCTGGTTGACTCGACTGTTGAAAGAAAAGTTAGAATTTGTGTTTTAAAAACTTGGTTAAAGAGTTCAATACTCAAACCTTTAAAATTAATCAACCATAAGTTCATTAACTTTAGTAAAATTTTATTATAGAAACTTGACAAAATATATTTTTGTAACAAAAAAAATGAAATTACATTGTTTATGTTTTATAAATATATAATTATGCTGAAAATATAAAATGTATGAAAATTGTACAATCCGGGTTGACCTGTGACCCGATCACCATGTCAGGTCAACTAAAAACTGGGGTTTTAAAACATTGCTCTTATGCAAAGTATACAAACCGGTATTTCAATCTAGTCCGGTCCTGGTTTTGAATGATTTAGTCTTTTGTCACATAAGTGAAAACTATTTTTAAAAGATTTCATTGTAATTCGGTTTTTAGTATTCCAACCAATATAACCGTTTTGTAACCAGATCTAAAAGGCTGATAATTCACTAATTTTTTTAGCCAGATCTAAAGTTTTTTTTACTATATAACTAGTTATCATTTAAACTTAATTGTATATATATATATATATATATATATATATATATATATATATATATATATATATATATATATATATATATATATATATATATATATATATATATATATATATATATATATATATATATATATATATATATATATATATATATATATATATATATATATATATATATGTGTGTGTGTGTGTGTGTGTGTGTGTGTGTGTTAAAAACAAATTACAATTTTTAACATTTTAACTTTTAAGCAAAATGTTAAAACATCTCCAATGAAAGCTTTATTAAAAGGTCAAATATTGATAATCAACTCAAAATAGTGATATTCACCATTAATGTGTATTGGTTTTTAAGTCATTTATATGGAGACATTGCAAAAATGTCACTAGGTTTATACAAAATCTTAATTTTGACATTGTGTTTATTTTTTTTTTGCAATTAAGTCACTAAATTTTCCAAATTATTGCAATTTTAACCATTTGACCAGTCAACCCAGTTGTCAACTGACGTGACATGATGATGCGTTAGTCTTTGATGATGTTATACTGACGTGACATGATGATCTTTTCAAATTTAGCTAAAATTTTCTTTTATTTTTACTTATTTTACTATGAAGACAAATAATAACTCAATTAACAAAGCCACTTATATATAAGTCATAACTAACACTTCTACTAAACATATATTTCACAATTTTAACATAATTACCAGTAGATAGTATATATAATCAACATATATTCAAATCAATTTCTAAAAGCATGCTTTGAATTTCTTTCTATAGTTATCAGTGTATATATAGTATATACAACCACCGTTTCATATATTTCACTCAATAAGCTTCATTTTGGAGGTCCACTACTTCTAGACTCCATATGGACGGGAAATGCGGCTATTTTCAGCATTTTTCATATATTTCACTCAATAAAATCCTCTCAAATTTAGTGTGTGTGTGTGTTCTTGGTGTTTTACTATATGTGGGTTCAATTAAGTTAGTAAATGCAAGTTAATCAAGGGGATTTTAGGTTCAATAACATCCTAGCATGGTAAGAATCTATCCCATGTATTTTATTTGAATTATTATTGGTGGATTTAATTATCCTATGAACCCTAAATTTTGAAGATGATGAGATTTTGAGAAATTGTTATTGGTACTATGTTTTTAATGCTTATATATTGCTTAGTTCATAGAAGCTAATTTGAAAACACTATGGAATCATCATAATGGATTTTTACCATATGAGTGGAAATGTAAATTTATAAATTAAAGCATTTATGGTTATATGATGATTCTATATGGTAGTAGAGTATTGTTAATCAAGGAATTTTAAATGATAGTGATATTGTTGGGGTAAAGAAGCAAATAGGAAGAATTAAAGTAGTATCAATTATGTTGTGGTCTAGTATAACATAGATATGATCATATGACTTAATGAATTAAGTTGTTTATGAGGAACTTGTATGGAGGAAATGATGTGGTTAGGTGTTAATATATCTATATATTTATTATGTTATATGTGATGATCAAGGTGGTGAAGATCAACGAAAAGACAAAGGTGTCCTAGAGGCTTAGGAACTCCTCTCTAGTACAATGTGAGTAACATGATGATTTTTATAGGTATATAGCAAACAAATTTTGTGCAAACTTAATTTGTCAAATGTTTTTTAAATTTAAAGTTTCGAAAGTTGTTTTAAGAAAATGGTTATGATGATTCCATATGTTTGAAAGATGTTTAAGACTAACTTGTAATGAATTGATAATGATAAATTGAAACATGAATTAAAATGTGAGAATTGTGAAAGATGTCCGGACAAGGATCTCACCTGTGTGAATGGGGGATCAAAAGACACTACTGGGATGGTACCTCCTGTTGCGAAGCAGTTGTCTTTAGCACGCCCTTATGGATATATGTATTTTACTCCATGAAGGGAAAGGGAACTAGTACGCCCTCACAGATAGATTGGTTCTCCGGGGAGGGAAAGGGATACGAGGAAACCCGTATAAGTTAATAATAAATGAACTATGAATTACAGTTGGTCTATATTTGTTAATAAAGCATTTTATTTAAGTTTGCTTATGATGAATTTGTTTATTTGATATTTTGAATTAAAAGTATTTGGGGTCTAAAACCCATGTTGCTCACGAGACTTTATGTCTCACGTATACATGTTTTTAAATGCTATGTATCCAGGTGAAGGAGATAAGTGCCAGAAGACTTTAGAAAGATTTGAAGAATTAATTTTTAGGATATATTAGTCTAGTTAAACCATGGTGATGCATTAGACTTGTAATACCTCAAACAATCATCTTTGTAACTATGTTCAAAGTTTTTGTTAAAACCATATTTTGTATGATTGTAGATGGTTGAAACTTTTGATATTGTATGATTTGTTGAAAGGGTGTTACAATGTCAGCGTCACATCATTAAAGACTGATACGTTGCCATATATGTCAGCTGACAACCGAGTTGACTAGTCAAATGATTAAAATTGCAACAAATTAGAAAACTTAGTTACTTAATTGCCAAAATGCACTTTATGCAATTTACCCCAATGATATCAACCACTTATATTATGCTAAATGCACTTTTGAGTTTTATGTTTAGACAATTAACAATTTATTTAATAATATTCTATTTTGCTTCCTTGTTTTATTTCATTTTTATACCTTTATTATTTTAAACAGATCTATTTTATCATTTTAATATCCAATATTAAATATTTAATTTTTGATGATCATATGATATTTTTATTGTTTTTATTTATTTTATAACTATAACTATAATAATTTTATCATTTTTTTATTTTCAAAAAAAGGACTTGGCACATTTATATTTTAAACGAAACACCTTACATGAGATAAATGAAGTAACAAAATAAATATAAGATAATAAGCAAATCATCAAGTCTTCTTAACTTGTATAAATCAAATATTATTTGGTGAGATAAATACGATATATGAACTCTAGATTTAATAATATTATTTTTTTATGTCATTGTCGAGCATTTTTTTTATTTTACAAATATTTTTTTTTAAATAATAAATAAATTAAAAAACTTTATAAAATATTTTCACATGGATAAATATAAATTAGTTGTTTTTACAAAAAAAAAAACTAGTTTTGGACTGTCCGCGCGATGCTGCGGAAGCCCGGTATATTGAAAAACGTAGCTCGACAAAAAACAAATTATATAAGGGACGAAAAATGTAACTTTAAAATATAATAAGGGACCAGAATCGTAATTTTATAATAAACATGGATGAAAAGAATTAATTCGAAATTAGTTGAGGGGAAAAAACGTAAATATAAAAGTTTGCTATAAGAAGAATCAAAATTG
This sequence comes from Cichorium intybus, assembly GCA_023525715.1. Classification (NCBI taxonomy): domain Eukaryota; kingdom Viridiplantae; phylum Streptophyta; class Magnoliopsida; order Asterales; family Asteraceae; genus Cichorium; species Cichorium intybus. The sequence goes on along the minus strand of CM042011.1, from coordinate 15,165,569 downwards.
CTATTTTCAAATAAAAGCTTATTTGGAACTTGTATAAAATGTTTTAAGAATAATATTATGATCTGAATTTAGTAGTTATGGATCTGAAAAAAGAAAAAATAAAATGAATAGTTGATTATGTGAGTGAATCGGAAGTTGGTAATTAATATATATATATATATATATATATATATATATATATATATATATATATATATATATATATATATATATATATATATATATATATATATATATATATATATATATATCATTATTATATACAAAAGCCATGCTTTTTAGAATTTCAGCAAAGTGGGATGAGAAAATAGCTTCAGAATTTAGGAAAGATTTTTGAGAATTAAAGCCGGATTTTTACTGATTTTTCTATGATATTATTATATAAATGAATAATAAGGGGTTCTAGAAGGTTTGGGGTGGGGTGAGGGGTGTTTCCGGTTTTTAAGCGGGGTGCTTCTTTTTGCCCTCTTCCCGGCTGCCACGTTGCTTTGGTATTTACGCTTTGTCCACCTCCTGCTTCCTCCGGTTCTTTGCCGTCCGCCACCTCTTCCCTGTATGTCTGCTTCATCCTTTTTGCTCTGCATCTTCCCAATCGTCTCACTCAAACGATCCTCTTTTTTAGACGGACCCGTCTTCCCCCAGCCCCCTTCACTATCTTATAACTGGAAGATTGAAATCCGGCGACCAGGCCGGCGTCGGCTAAAAAGTAGGCTAATAATTGACAGTTGCAACTAAATGAAGTGTTTTCACCTTAGTACCGGAGGTAGGAGAGCCAACGACGAGGACGTTGTCCTTTCAAGGTCTGCGACCAAGGGATTCAATCGATCGCTTGTGATTGGTGAGGGAGGTTTTGGCTGTGTTTACAGAGGAGCTGCTAAGGCTGCTGCCGGGGCCGATGCAGGTGGCGATGATGATTGCTATTTGGATGTTGCTATCAAGCAGTTGAGCCGTAATGGATTCCAGGCATGGCTTTCTGCACTTTCCTCCGTCGTTTTATTCTTTTTATTTAAAATTTTCTAATAAGGTATTTGTCTTCAATTGTTTGTATTTACGAGTGCAAGCTATCCGGGGATCGACACATCTTTCTTTCTCTTTTGTCTCTATCTACGCCACCATCGATCAAAACCCTGGTATCTTCTTCCCATTTCGAGTGTTGCATGTAAAAATGGGGAGCGAAAGCGAACCAGCGAAGGCACTGTTACCTTACAGCGCAGACAAAGATCAGGGGAAAGAGGGAATCGCACCCGCAGGATCTACTAGAAGAGTTTGTAAATTCAGGTAATTCCTAATTAATCCATGAACGAATAGGTTTATGATGTGTATTTAGATTTGCCTCATACCCTTTTCATTTGTATCGTTGTTTGTTCTAATTTAGGGTTTAAGTTGGATGTATATGTCTACTCCAAAGAGGCTATAAGTTGCTCGATATATACGTACATACATATATCATATTTTAAGATCATTACCATTTGCTTTAATACATCGGTCACAGGTTTTTTCAGTTCGCCATATGTACAGTTCAATTGAATAATAAGTACGATTGCTGCCTAATTTGAGAACTAAACGACATTAACAATGCACTCTTGCTGAATTGAAGTAATCAATAATGAAAACTGTGCAGATTAGGCGTTTGAATTAGATTAGAAATCCGTTTTTCAGATACCATGCATTCTCAAACTATGTGCTGGTTATGTTTCCAAATGTTAATGAATTATGTTAATATCTTAGAAATTTTTATTAGATTAGCTTGTAGAAATGAAGGTGAGGTCATCAGTGAAGAAAATGTATGAATTCTGTAAAACAGTGAAGCATCGTGGCAGAGTGTTTGTTTTATGTTCAGCAAATCCCAAGCGCAAACAGAGACAAGGTCCGTCAACAATTTCTTGTCATGAAGGATCTTCACTCACATCCAGGTATTCCTTCAATTTTATTGAATTGCAAAAGCATGAGCCTCTTCTATTAGCATCAAAGTATGAGTTATTTGTGGGCTTGACTTTTTGGAAAATTTTAGAGAAAACGGTTCAATCACTTACATTATATGTTTTTAATCAAACCATAAAAAGTTGCGTACACTTTTTCAAATTAACCAAATGAAGAAGATATGTTATTGTTACCCGTTATGAAGTGGGTAAATGCAAATTCAAATTTGAATTTCAATTTGTACCGTTGAGATGATAAGCATACTATATCTGCATTTTATTAAAAAGTGTACTCATATAAGTTTATAGTCAACAAGATGGCCACATGATTAAATGGACCATACCATTATGATAAAATCATGAATTACTGAATCTTGATTCGTTTATTTTTGTTAATTAGGGTTGGTTTTGGAGGCTGTAAAGTTGGGTACAGAAGAAATCCCAGTTCACAGATTGTTTTCTTTTGAGGAATTAAAGGAAGCTACTAACAACTTCCATGGATCCACCTTAATCGGAGAAGGTTCAACGGGAAAGGTACACATCTCAAAGCACAATGTACACATTCTAGACATTTAAGATTTTAAGATAACCGATTATACACTTTTTTCCAGATCTACAAAGGAAAGCTAGAAATTGGGATAGACATTGCAATAAGACATTTGACGGTGTCCAAGAAGTATACGATTAGAAACCTTAAATTGAGGTTGGATTTGCTTGTAAGGCTTCATTACCCACATTTGGTTTGCCTTTTGGGCCGTTGTATTAGGGGTGAAGGGTCGGATAAGCAAATTCTGATAAAGGTTTCTCATTTTTAATTACAATTTCAGTTTTGAAGCTTGTTGTAACGTTCTCTTGGTGTTGTCCAATTCGATACAACGAAAAACCGATTATTACCAGCAGGTGTGATCATTTCAAACCAAGCTACCCTACAATGCCCAAAATCTGGATCGACAATTAGCCAATATGGTATATTTTATCTGTAATAATAACCTACTTTTGTTCTTTTACCCATAATAGCAGCGTACTTTAATTTCGATCTTTTTCATTAATCTTGAATTTATTTATTATTGTTTTATAGGTTCACGGAAGATGTTGCTTATTCTATTGCTCGGTTTTTTTGAAAACGAGGAACTATTCCTGATTATTATATGGTGTTGTTTTCCACAAGTTCTTAATTGTTAATTTTTTTACCTTGTTTTTTAAATTTATTTACTTTCTTTTTTGTGTCTTCAGTATCATTGCGGGACGGCTTTTGGATGTACTTCTGGTGGGCCATTTATCGCCACAAGTTATGATTATGATTTACCAATTATTGAATACGGTTAGCTCATTGAACTATTTACCATCTTCTTTTAACCGTAATAGCATTGTAGTTTCGTTACTTTACTGATAATAGCAGGCAAAAGGGGCAACACAATAATCAATAAAAGTGAATCCTGCACAATTGCATTGGATTGTTTTACATATTTGCATTATTTAAACATCTTGGAAATTTCAGGTTTGTAGATTTGAAAGGCCCCAAAAGGTTAGTTTGTTTATTCCATGTGTTATGACATGGGGTGATTCTTTCTCAAGGTTACTTTAATTTCAACTTTTATCTTATTCTTTATGCCTTTTTTAGATTTTGTACTTGGATTTGACATTTTGGGTTCTTTTTATTAATAAAGGCAATGTTATGATTAGGTTGCTCAAGTTGTTGGGAAGCCTGATTTGGCTCCGGCTGCATGGGTACGGAAGTTAGTAACTTTGTGTGATGAAGCTCCTACAACACCATCGAATTGCTATCCAAACTAGCCTGACTCTCCGTCTCCATTTAACATCGATGTTCACAGGTTAAATAACGAATTTTTCTCTTACTTAAAGCTTGAATTGAGACAGCTTCGATTTGCTGTATGAAAAACCGACGTATACTTAGCCGGAAGACCAAAAGTTCTCCAAAGTAAAAGAAAAATAAAATCAGATCCAGCAATGTACACAAGTTTCTGAATCAGAGTGGGTGCTTGAAACTCAACGGTCATGATGATGCCCATAACTTTGAAAAACTAATGGTAACTTGAGAATTTACTCTTTCATACTATTTGTTGAATAATCAGAAAAAAAATTCTTAACAAATATTGGAACAGGAAGCCTTTGATATTGTTCGAATTCGCCTCGAGGATCTAGAACATGCCTTTAATATTTCAAAAACAAAAGAACAGTCAAAATCTTTAAAGAATTAATACCCGTCTAACCTACTTACTACGTTTTGATCCAGCCCGTGCGAAGCACGGGCTCAATCTAGTTTAGGAGATTTTTAAGAAATTTCGTGGGACGTAAGTTACAACAACTTCAGAAAGTGACAGTCAAGACAAATGTGAAATGTGTATGCATCGCAACACGTTTCAGGACAGCTATTCTATCACCGCTCACTCCACCAATAGATTCAATCCACTAAGCGTAGTACGCTTCATAGAATCAAACCGACTCTTCTCTTCCCGACTTCTTGCCCAAGATACCATTCCACTTCCTCAAAAAAGTTCCAAATGTACCCTCTCAATTTTCTCTGCCAAGGTCATGAAATTTTGAAAGGAGAAATTGAAACTGCTTCCTTTTCCCTAAATGTTTATGATTGAGGATGCATTGCTGTTGGTATTACCGACTATGTTTCTTCTCCTGTGTATCCAATATCGTAATCGACAACTTATAAGATTCCTCTCTCTCTCCCTCCCTCTTTCTTCTGTAATTTTTCTTCTTCCCGTGATCGTATTATCATTTTTCTTGGGTCATTTGACACTCACTTCCGTTTTTTTTCTTCATGAACAGATCAAATATTCACAATTTTGTGCAAGATGCTTGCTCAATACGCAATTCTTGGATAGCTGTTCCTCGCCTCTGTCATTTATCTCCCCCTCTTCTGTCTTCCAATCGGCAATTCATGGTCCTCACGTCTCCATCGTTTCCTAATATATCATGTTAATATACTTAATATGTGAATCATCCCTGCACATTTGATAGATGTGGATACGTGCCCCACTATTTCTATCTTCGTCTTCCCTAAACGCCTACACCAACTTCTTCCCCAACCGCGTACAGCAGCATGTTTGATTATATTTAGCCCTAATTTGTTTTCTATTTTAAATTTTGGAATGAATAGGAGGTCTTTCAGGTTTTCTTCTCAATGATGTTTGGGATTTTAATTTCTGAAACGAAATTGGGTGATGTTGCTATTGGATTCGAGACTGTCAACCCGATGCTACTTCTTCTACGACCTCTTGATTCGGATGTGTTTTTAATTTAATCGATTGACACACAGTTGAGCTCCGGTTATTCGGGGTTGGAATCAAAGAGGAAACGGCCGAAATTGATGCCCACATCATCACAGATAGCCACATCGACCGAGAATGTGGATTACTTGGCAATAAGAACTTCGTGTTCAGGCCTCTCCTCGCTTTCTTCCCTATACACCACCCTCCTTCCTTCTTAGCAGACATCTGTCTTCCACCATCTATCAACTTGGTACATGTACTCTTCAACCACACCACCGCCACTCTCGACCACTCAGAGAAATACTTAGTGTCTTCAGCACCGTTCTCCTTCATTGATTAATTATCATGTTCTCTTCCTATTTCTTTCTCTGGATAGATGATTTTGCTTGCGTATTTTGTTTGAAAAAACCATTGCCATTTCATCTTTGAGTTGGCTTAAAAAAGTATCGATGAAGGAGGAAACCTTAAGGCGCTCAAGAACAATTCGATTCACGTAATTGTTTTAATTTTAGTTTGTCAGATCTCGATTTCAGATGTAATTTCAACCCCAACTTCAATTGAATCTTTGATCAACTGATTTCTTGGCTATGTGATGTATGCTCTTCGTTCAAAGCTTCGATTTCCTCCCCCATTCATCTTATTCACCCAGGGTTCAAGACTTTAACAAAGGTAATTGAAAATATAGATCTTATGGTGAAATGGAATGAGCCCCACGCCGGTGGTGGTCGGCATCTACGAAGAGTTTCTGGTTCATCTTTTTGTATGTTTAATATCTAAGAATTATGCTTTCAAATTTGTCTGTGAAATGGTCAAACTCCATATTTCTGTATGCTTTTGATATGTCGCATCTACTAACTTACCCAAGATATTTTGGGTAATCACCGAGGGAAACATTTAGTTCAATCTGTCATTTATTTAACTGTTTTGTGGTTATTACATGCCAGGCTTGCACTTGAGGTTTTGGATTACTGATTTGTGATCTAATTTCAGGAATACCACATATTCAGAAGCATGTCAAAGGACCAAGGTCAAGGTGGCTGTTGTTTCTCATAGGGGTATTTCTAGAAATGTTTATTTATATCACGTTCATTTTAGTTAATTGTAATTACTTGTGTTCCAAAATTAATATTTATGACTTTGTTAAATCCCCTAAGGGGGGACGGAGTAATGCTCGGGCTCGAAGATAGATCGGAATGGGATGGGGCGGTACCGCCGGTACCTCCGGTACCGCTGCCCCTCCTGCTGCGGGTTGAGCGGGCTCGGCAATGGTGGCGGGTGAGGGATGATGGTGAACCCGATGATCCCATCTATTTTTATAAATTTTTTTTTAATCCCTCAAAAATTACATTCCCCTCATCCCTATAAATACCACATCTCCACTCCTTCACAAATCACACCTTCACCCTTCTTTCTTTACACCCACCGAGTAAAACGCAGAAATTGGGAGGAGAGGGAGGAGATCGCCTTGGCGAAGGCATACATTGGTTCTTGGGAAGAAACAGGAAATTGCAGAAATGTATGGGTGGGAACTTTAGGATTTTTATTTCCGTTTTTAAGATTTTTATTTCCGTATTTAGGCTTTTTTTTTCTTGTACCAGTGTGTTTTTTAATTAAATGTAATTTGAATTTTCTTTAAATTTTGTGCATTTTATTATTATTTCTAATATTAAATTAAGTGTTAAAATTAATTTATTCATTTAATTAAAACATTTAAATATCAAATATATGATGTGGCATTGTGGGTTCAGTGGGTTCAGTGGGTACCGGTTCCATGGGTGAAAGATTGGTGAAAGATGGGGAAAATGGAAGTGAGAGGAGAGAGAAAAGCTGACGTGGCGCGTGAGTTCAGTGGGATGGGAGGGATCTACTCCCCCCACCCTAATTGATAAAATGAGTGATGATTTAAGGAGTGCCCTAAAGGTGTTCGATGAATTGTCAAGGAGAAGGGTGGTTAGTCTTTTGATTGAAACATCTCTTATAATGATCTCTTTCTTTTCTTGGATTTTATCTCGAAAAAATATGTGAAAAATAGTTTATTGCATTCAAGTTCGTGTCTTTACAGTTTCAACATCATTCTTTTCATTTCAATTGTCGGGTCTCCCATATCAAGATCCCATTTCGATTGATTTTTGGTGGTTTTCAGATTTCAAATTTCAAATTTGTTCTTCAACACCCTTGAGAACGATGGCAACGTTTGTTGATGATATTTCAGATAACGGGTAAACAGTTCCAGTTATCATTGTTATATAAATCAGTTCTTCAGCTTATTGTTTGATGATCTTATTTGATTGCCCTAATTTTATCATACGGTCATACCAACACTCTTTAACATGATCTTTTTTGCATGTAATCTTAATTTGAATTGAGGAATTGTTGATTAATAATTTGTAATTAACATGAGAACTGTGTTTGGTTATTAGGTTTGATTCACTTGGTTTGTTAGGATGTAGTCCTCTTACAAATGATTCAATAAATAGCATCACTCTTACTCGCTTCATTCTTTGGTTCTTTATAGCTGGAAAGCTACACTTATTTCACTTGCTCACCTTTTGATGTTGCTGGAACTTTTCTGTTTTTTTAATCTGGAACCAAGCAGGGGTATGATTTTGGAATTTTGATCACTATCCTTTTTTGTTTTATTCAATTTGGATGATTATTAATTTGGAACCAAGTTTGAAATTAACATGAGGTATGGTGCTTGATTTGATTTTTAAGGTCCTTGACTTAATTGATTTCATAATTATATATTCTATTGTTTTTTTTCCTTGATTTCTAATATTAAATGTTTACTCATTTTTATAAAATGTTGACCAGTTTTGAATACATGATAGCTACAAGGAGACGATTTGGAAAGGGAAAAATTAAATACTAATAAAGTTGTTCATCCTGTAGCCGATATGTAGTTGGATCTCCTAATGTGGAAGAACTCGAGCAACGTTTTGGGAAGAAGATCTTGGTGTTCGAGGAAGTAAAAATATTATTGCAGGTCTGATGTCTTCACCTTTCGATTTTTGACCCCCATGCATTTTTATCTATAACAAGAACTACATACTCACATCTTTAAAGAACTTGCAGGTACAGGTAAATATATATATCATACAATCTTTATCCCAACATAACTATATATGTCGCTTTACTTAGATTAATCATATATATATATATATATATATATATATATATATATATATATATATATATATATATATATATATATATATATATATATATATATATATATATATATATATATATATATATATATATATATATATATATATATATATATATATATATATATATCCTCTTCAGTTCTTTCCTATTAATGATAACTCACAAGGTAGCATCTTTAGAATCTGATATATGCTATATTGTTAGTACTTGACAAAACCAAATTTCATGATGTATCTTTATTTAAACATTTCATGTTACCAGATCGGTTCAAATGATAGGGTCCCAATAGACGACGATTAGTTTATTAAAAATATTGCTGGAAAACACAATGATGGCATTGCAGTTGTCTTTTTCCAGGATGATATCAAAAGGCGTTTGAAATTCTGTGAAAATGAAGAAGCTTACTTTAGAAACGAGCAACCACAAGATACAGTGTTCTCAAGGCACACAAAATCAAAGAGATCACCTGCCCAAAATCTCCACTGCCCGACACACCAACACCAACCAAGAAACCCAAATAGACTATTGAGTGAAGAAACACTTTCCTCAAATTTTTGCATTTTGAAAACCATTTGTAACTATGGAACAATAGCCAATGAAGCAGCATCCCACAAACTACGATCTGATGAGCCTTTCATTTTTGTACGTTGCCTCAAATGGACAAATATTTGAGGATAGTTATTGGTTGTTTACAAATAATAGCAACCTACTTAGAATTCCTTACTTGTAATAGCAATGTACTTGCATGTCTTCAAAGCTTTAGAATATTTTGATGGGAATACCCAAATTACCCTCCATGGGCCGTGTTTAACACGGCCCTTGAAGTGTACCTAGTGTATATATATATATATATATATATATATATATATATATATATATATATATATATATATATATATATATATATATATATATATATATATATATATATATATATAAAGATTGATAATCTTATAAATGATGATTTGTCTTTTAATGATTCGTTCGTACATCTTTTCATCAATATTATTTGATTTCTAATATGAATGAAATTCAATCATCTAGTCTACATCTTAATAATTCATACATACTAATATATATTATCATTTAACATTTTAATTATAATATACTCATATATTTACTTAGTCAATATTATATCATCCAAGCCAATAAATAAAGTCACATTCATTCACCAAAGTAGGCGAAATGACAATAAATATATATGAAATATTAGGTTTAGTTCAACAAACACCAATAATTCTAATGGCTCTTGTCATGCAATTTCATTCCTACCAATTGTTAAACTTATCTCGTGGCCTTAGGCATCACGGGTGGCAACACAATACGTTTGCAAGACAATTCTAAGCTTATGGAGTGTCGAGATAGCCCCAGACAATCCAAAACACTCGTTACATCAGTGTTATGTCAGCAGTACAACTCAGGACAATCACAGAATACACCTAAAAATGATTGACGGACTTGAGACTCCTTTTAACTTCCACGTCATTATTTAACTTATGTTTTTTATAATTAAAATAAAATATTAAATTAATTAAAATAATACATTATATTAAAAAAATAAAAATTACATTAAAAAAAACCTAATTATCGTCATCAGTTTCGTCGTCGTATTGATTATCGTAGACATGCTCGGTCAAATCGTGTCGAAGATTGATATTGTTTTTCTCATTGCGTATTTCTAGTAATCTCGCAAAGTATGGTTCGCTAACGGGTACAAATTGTTGAGGCGGGTGTAGTATATGATGATGTTGATACGTACAAATAGCCCGATATTTTTCTTCAATAATCATATTGTGTAATATGATACAACCGTACATTATTTTACGTATGTTCTCGAGAAGCCATGCTCGTGCCGAGTTTTTCACTATATGACATTTCTTTTTAAGGACACTGAATGTACGTTCGACATTTTTCCGTGCCGATTATTGAGCATTCGTGAATAGTACTCGTTTCTTGTCAACCGGATGTTGGTATGCATTTACAATGTAGAATAATTGGGATATATACCGCCGGTAAGGTAATACCCACGTGGGTACTCTGAGCCGTTCACTACAAATAGAACGTCGGACGACTTGTCTTATAAAATATCGTTAAATAATGGCGACGAATCTAGAATATTTAGGTCATTGTTCGACCCTGGAAATCTAAAGTATGCATGTCAAATCCATAAATCTTGTGAGGTCATAGCTTCTAGTATTAGTGAAGCTTTGCCGTGATCACCATGAGTGTATTGTCCTTTCGAAGCGTTTGGATAATTTTTCCGATCCCAATGCGTACAATCGATACTCCAAGCATACCCGGTAGACCGTGTTCCGCTTGATGTGTCACATATAATTCTTCAACATTGTTAAGTGTGGGTTTCCGCAAATAGATATCATCGTAAAGCTCAATAATATATTCACAAAAATTATACATACTTTGTTGTGCGGTTCTAGCGGACATCCTCAAGTAATCATCAATTGGATCGGCTGCCACGCCGATATTGTCGTTCCATCCCGTTTCTATGAAGACAACCCTAGGACGCACGACAACGAGAACGCATGTGGGTGTTCACCGCGTCCCCGGTGGTGAGGTGGCAGAACGTGGGGGGTGCATCCCTCCCATACCCCATAGTCTAATGGCAACACAATTCTAATGGCTCTTGCCGTGCAATTTCCGCACGATCGATGTATATTTAAAATTATGTAATTAAATTTTTAATAAATATATATTATTGAAAATAATTATATTATTAACATTAATTATGAAATAATAATTTTTATACTAAATTGATACATAAAATTACAACTATTTTGAAAAAAATTAATCAATGGCCTCTATCCGCAGCTTGCACATGAATAAAGTTAATATAATTTTTGCTTTAATGCTACTTTAAACTATTATTATGATTAATTAATTAAACAAACACTTATTTGATCGTATTTTAATTTTAATCATGATGATTATTTAAAATATCAATAATTTCTTTTAAGAAAATGTCATGTAATTTATAATTTTATGTTAATGTTAATTATTCTTATTGTGAATTATATTTAAACCCACTTATTATTCTTACTTAGTTAAACCAGGTATTATCATTAAAAATTTATAGATACTAAATTATAGCCAAATACTATTTTATTTTGCAATTATATTACATTTATGAATCAATTTAGAATCATTATTTGAAAAATTGTGGGAGTTTTATATGAATGTTGTGTAATGAATAATATACAAATACATATAGATTTATTTGAATTCATATATGATATTAAATTTAATAAAATGTCTAGCTAAAAAATTGTAACAAAGTAAAATTTTGATTAATGTAAAATGATGTATAAGAATGTTTTGACATACTAAGTGTATTAGGCAAAGGGAAATAGGAATTTATGGATGAAAAGTGATGTGAAATTAAGGTTATATTTGCAATTACTTATCTCAATATCTAAAATGAATTTGAACAATTCCTCAATGTGACTTTTGTAATATTTGAAGTAACAAAAATATAAGAAAAATATTCAAGTAATTTGTAATTATAGCGAAGATGATATGAAGATTTGAAAATGGCCAAAAAGTGACAAAATTGCTAAAAACCCATGTTTAAGGGTCTGTAACGAGAAATTTGATTAGACTCGACCTAAGTCAATAAAGGAAAGTTGTAAAGCTGATTCATGCCTTTCCGAGCATATAAAGTTTGCAAAAATCAGGTTTAATATGTAGAAGTTATTATAGTTAAAAAATCAGTAAAATATGAGAGTAAATGCTGAAAATTTTACTAAGGATTTAAACTTAGGGGCATTTTCGGTATTCCACACATGTTGACTAGTCAGAATCAACCTTGTTCCTTCCCCTCCCATGTGCGCGTATTGTGTTCACCAAAATAGAGAAAAGAGAAGAATGGGTAACAAGATAAAACGACATAGAAGTAGCGAATGAGGGAGGCTGCTCCTCATTGTTGTCGACGTATAACAAGATAAAACGATATAGAAGTAGCAAAACCACTGCTGCCGGCGGCGATTGCTGCTCGTGGCGGTGCGAACAGTTGTTGGTGGTAGGGAGGACCCCCTTCAGGTCAGATTTCTTCCAAAAAAAGTCAAGAACACTTTTGATTTTAGTTTTGTACAACAATAAAGGTAGTCTCTTGAACCCTAATTGAAATTTGTTAAGAGATGCAAAGAATTCTTGGTGGATGTTATCAACAGTTGAGCTTTTGTAGAACATATTTTATTTTTGGATATAATTTTACTATAAGTTAGTGGTTGGAAAGCTCTAATGCATATTGGTGTTAGAAATTTGAATTAGAAATTGTTGGAACAGAATTTGTACATGTTGAACGTTTAGACTCCAAAAATCAAGTGTTTATGCGAATGGCATATTATGTTAAAAGCTAAATATTTTTGTTATATGTAAATGTTGTTGTTAATGATTGAAGTTTGGAATATATGACGAATAAAGCTAAGCTATATTGCTTGTGAGCATTGATGATTTTGGAAATGATAAATACAGTTCAAATATAAGTGTTGATGCTAGAATGGTATTATTTACATCTTGTGAAGTTTAAAAGTACTTCAAAGTGTTGATATGGCTAAAGAAGGATAAAAGCTTACTTTTTTTGGTCAAACTTGACCATAAAAATAGATTTTTACAAATATGTTTGATGTTGAGGTATGTTAGTTTGTTTATATACAAAAGAATGCTTAAAACTTATTATTTGAAACATGTTAGTTAACATTATGGCAAAGATAATGGAAACTTTCAAAAGGGAGACAATACTTGATAAATTGGAAGTAAGAATACTTGAAGTAGAAATATATATATGATGCATTATAATGGTTATTTTACATGTAAATATGACCTGAAAGCTTATGATAGATGTTATAGATAGTTACGAGACGAAATTTTAATGTTGAGATATTAGAACATGAAATTGTGAACTCTTATTGATTAATTGGTTAGATGGAATGAGTTGGTTTTATGACAAATTGATAAAAAAGGACAAACTTGGTAAATTGTTAGACATGTATTAAAATTGTGTTGGGTGTGGGATTGCTTATTTAAAAAAACTTATGTTTTTTCTTAAAAGTGCTTAATAGCTTATTTGGTGTCAAAACACGATTAAAAAAAACTGTTTGGTTTATCTTATCCGGTACGAAAACGTAATAAGTTGATAATTTATTTTTTAGTGTTTGGTAAATGACGTAATAAGCTGATAATTTATTTTTTTAATTTTTGGTAAATGATACTTATATGTGTAAAAAAATAAAAATAAAAGACTTATCAAAAATTATTTAAAAAAGTCAATAAACAATGAAAAAAATATAATTATTTGTTTTATGCTATGATTTTAACGCTAACAATGAAACATACGTTCAAGTTTATCATGTAAACGCACAACCTACAATTATCTTGTTATTTTGAATATCATATGTATAACTGTTTTGAACAATAGACTTTTTTTTTTTTTTTTTTTTTTTTTTTTTTTTTTTTGCGTTAAAAAAATAATTAAATTGGTACATACAACTCTTTAAACAAATGTAAAACTGTAAATTCAACTTATTATAACAATGATGGTACTATATAAAGAGTAACAAAGCAGTGGTTTACAAAACTTTACTAGAATGTAACAGTACGATTAATTGTCTTTGTGATTTTAGCTTGGGAGTTCAAATCCTCTTCTTTAGTCGATTTTGGTACCCACCAAACCCTAATACTCTTATCAAGACTTCCACTATACACCAAGAACCCACCACCAACACTACTTGGTGACACTTGTAAACATTTGATTGGTCCATCGTGACCATTCATCACACCGATTTTAGTCAACCCATTGACTTCCCTCTTCCATACCCCGATACTCCTATCTGTTGAACCAGTACACAGAATCTCCCCCTTCATACACATGCACAAAACAGACATTTTATGTGCTTCCACCTCAAAAATACCCTTCAGACTTTCCGCTGACCACCCCGTCACATACCCATCTGATCCACCACCGTAAACCACCGTGCCGTCACCGGAAACCACGACAGAGTTTATGGATATGTCTTTGTGACCCTGAAGAACTCCCTTCAAGGAATGCGAACCTTCTGGTTCCAGCCTCCCCCACGCCTTGATCTTGCCGTCTGCAGAGGCTGAGAAAACCGTTCCTTTGCTGGTCGTTAAAGCGTTTATGGCGTCATCGTGGGCTTTGATTGATTCTAAACATTTGAAATCAGATAGTCTCCAGATCTTTAAAGTTCTATCCCAAGAACCAGAATAGATCAAGTTATCGTGTACCGCTAAACAAGAAATGGTGTCTGAGTGTTCGATCCATAGGTGCTTATGGTGGCGTCTTGATTGGATGTAATGACTACGCTTCATGAACTTTCCAAGATAATCTTTGTTCGTTGGGAGAGTGTCAACGAATTTGAAGATGTTTTCAAGATTTCTCGAAACCTTCCAAACCCTAATCTTGGAATCCTGATGGGCTGTAAAGATCATGCTTCCGACGGTCACGAGAGCTTTGACGGAGCCACGGCCATGGCCGAACTTGGTGAACAGATGTAGATCAGGTTGTTGCCATACCATGATTTCTTTGCCTTGAGAGGCACTGATGACGAATTCTCCACATAACGCAAGACAAGAAACCGACTCGGTGTGGCCGCTGACGATGGATACTGATCGGCAAGAGGAGGAGGATGACGGTATTTGAGGAATTGCGTAGTGAATGAAACCGTGAGGTGCTGCAGGGATCTCTTCGGCGTCGCTGCTTTCATCGCTGCTACTGGTTCTAGAAGTGGTTGTGATTGATAGAAATGCGTTTGGTAGTAGATGGGTTAAAATCGAGGGTTTCATTGAGTATTTTGTGGGTAAGGTGTCTAGTAAATGGTTTGTTTCTGCAAAATCTGATGAATTTAAACGAACAGTGTAACCTGCAATTTGATCACCTATACAGGCTGAAAATGTAAAGCAAGAAAACTGATGGTGTTAAAGAGCATTTATATAGTTGTCTTCTATAAACTTAAGCTAAAATTACACGATTGATCCCTCTCGTTTGCAAAAAGTATCAAGTTGAAGCCAACTATTTGAAACGTTACATTGGTAGTCCTTATGATTTCATTTTGTTGCACGTTTGTTCATTGAGACGATAAATCTAACTTTTAAAGTGTTATTATATATATATATATATATATATATATATATATATATATATATATATATATATATATATATATATATATATATATATATATATATATATATATATATATATATATATATATATATGAAAGGGTTCAAATGAAAACCATTAAAATGTTAAGAACTGTGACAACCGATATTCACATATTAAAAATCTTTTTTTTTTTTTTTCGTTTTTTTGTTTTTTCACACTTGTTTATTATGTGAAAATACATCAAACTTAATAAATTTCCTTATATTTTTAATACGTTTTACAATATTCACAATATAATAAAATTTTTAGTTATTAAACTGTGAATACTATAACGTAAAAACAAAATTTCTTTAAAATACATCAATATTGATATCTAATAGCAAAGGAAGGATAATCATATATTTTATGTGTTTGGTAATTTTATTTTTGATAAAAAACAAGTGCTAAAAATAAAAAAATACAACATTATTAAACTGTGAATTAGTGGTTCTCACGGTTCTCAACCTTTTAGCGATTCTTATTTAACCCTTCCCTATATATATATATATATATATATATATATATATATATATATATATATATATATATATATATATATATATATATATATATATATATATATATATATATATATATATATATATATATATATATATATATATATATATATATATATATATATATATATATATATATATATATATATATATATATATATATATATATATATATATATTCTTTGTAAAATAAAATATGAAAACCAAACTCCTAAAAATTTAGTTCTCTAAAAAATAAGCATCATCATGAAAAATGAAAAAAAATATTTTTTATTTTTATACAAAATAAAAAACAATTCTTCAAAAATTATGAAAATTTAATAGATCATTGTACACACTATATTAGTAAGTTTTGCAAAAAGAAATTTTTTTACAATAAGTTTTTTTAAGTGTTTTTTTTTAAAAATTTTAAGTAAAAAACACATCAAATCAGCAAAAATATATTTATGATCCAAAAATATGTTTTATGATTCAAACTGTTAAAAACCAATTTTTTTTTTCTAAATCAAAACTTATTATAATCCAAAAATATTATAAATCATACATATTATGATTTAAAACGCATCCAAAACTTATATATATATATATATATATATATATATATATATATATATATATATATATATATATATATATATATATATATATATATATATATATATATATATAGAGAGAGAGAGTGTGTGTGTGTATGTGTGAGAGATAGAGAGAGAAAAAAATTACACGGATAGTCCTTATGGTTTACAAAAAGGACCACAAATGTTACTTATGAAAAGTTTGTTACACATATAGTCCTTTGGTTTGGAAAATATTGCACCATAAGTTCTTATGACTAACACAATTAAGAATAAGGGTTAAGAGTTATAAAATGACCAATATACCATTTAAAAGTATTTGTTATTTCTATGAACAATTTTTTTTGTTTCTCGCTCTCTTTCAAAGTTTTAAGAAACCATGCGTCCATTTTCATGTTCTACCATCGTCTCTCTCAACCAACAAATTTGGTTATCGCCACAACCATTCATGAAACCTGCAAAAATTTCCACCAAGAAGGCGTGTTTCCTAGTGTTATACAGAAGAAATGGAACCAAAACTAAATTTCAAGTTGCCACCAATTGCCCAAACCATAAACTTCACATAAGATGATCGTCTTATTAAAATAGCGTCGAAGGTCATTAACTATGGTGAATATTTCTAATAATAGTAGGGTCTTTTTACAGATTGAAATGTATTTTGTGTGTGTGTGTGTGTGTGTATATATATATATATATATATATATATATATATATATATATATATATATATATATATATATATATATATATATATATATATATATATATATATATATATATATATATATATATATATATATATATATATATATATATATAAATGTTTGTATGGATGTCATTTGATGTATACACACACACACACGGGTGTTATGTGTATAGCGTGCACACAGAAGATCACACTCCACTATTTGGTTCTATAATTATATGGTAAGAACATTGTTAAAAAAAAGTCTATAGATACAAACCAAAGTGGTAGACGAATTCATTGTCGGTTGCACATATACATATTCACTTTTTGTTGTATATATGTTTGATTTGTTTTAAAATACTTTTCGATTCTAAATAAAATCATTTTATAAGATTTATAGAGCACGGCCCTTGCATATTCCTAACACACACACACACACACACACAAGTACTACCACAAGATACACAAGATCAAAATAATTGGGGGAGGGTGGGAAGGGGGGGGGGGGGGTGTAGTTGGGTGTGGGTGTGGGGGGATAGTACAAGCCTCCACACTCTTTTACCAACCTCAATCAAATATATGATATCACACGTAATACAAATATATAATGGCATGCACAAATATTACAATATGTTTAGTCAAACATACATAGTTAAACCAAATTGTATTCACTTCCGAAGAATATACTTAGAAAACTCAATTTGAAAATTCTAAAGTCGAAATCAAAATTGAGTATAATATATGATCGATGCTCTTGAATAAAGAGTAAAGGACCTTTGGCTTTGTTTTGTTGGTCCGAACTAGTTTTTACCCATCTCGAGACTCATTGTTGGATATAGCCCTAAAAGGAGTTGATCGAAACCAAAAAAACATTCATTCTGGGACCAAAATGAAAAAATGTTTGTCAGTGAACTAAAAAGGGAAAGGGATGAACAATGGAGGGTCATGTAGTGAAATATAGTTGATGGTTTTCCCCTCGCCCCTCTTCTGTGCCTTTCTTGCTCTACTGTTTCATATATACTTTTTCTCTACCCTTTATCATCTGGCGAGCCCCTTTCTTAGAACAATTTCAATAAAATGGGTAAGTGGAATTATCGAAGAAGATGGACACCGAAGAATTATTATCGCGATCAAAGAATACCAACGCCCCCTACATATTACGATACTGAATTTAAACTCCGAGGTAAATCATCTATTCTGTTCACCAGTCCGATCTTGATGCAGGATCTTTTTCTCTGATTTCTCTCCTCTCATGCATTATTTCTGTGTATTTTTCGAGTTATGTTACTGGAATTAAGTGTACGAAGATCAATTTTGTTGTAGCTCCGACAATGCTCTTCGATTTCAGGCTTCACGATGTTTATTGTTAATATGTTGATGAATTTTTTTTATTTTTTGTCTTGTTTTCTAGATTAGTAATCAAGAATTAGGGGTTTAGGGTTTTTAAATCAGAGAGTTATCATCAATTGAGTTTGAAACGAGTAAAATGAGAGAAAGGTGCTCGATTGAATGCACTTAGGGCTAGAAAATGACAAATTGAGCGGTTATTTACGATTGAAGCATAAAAGGCTTATACCAAAGTATAATCTCAGATGGTTGATGTACGATATAGATTTTCTAGGGTTTGCAACTAAGATGAACCTAGGGTTTGCATATAGAACCTGGTAACACAATGAAAGGTTAGTTTAGAAAGGTCTCAAATGTCATTGATTCAGTAACTAGTGACATTGGTGTCGTATTTATGGATTTTAATCTAAAATGCAATGCTGATTTTTCTCAACAGGAGCCTGGAAAAATGTTGACCTACCATGGGAAGAAAGATTCTGCATTTCAGTAGGAATTCCATGGGAGAAGATTGTGGATGCTAAAAAATACATGAACAGCTATGACAATGTAGTCAACTGGAATGATTCAGCTAGTGAAGCAACATTTTTAGAAGCCAAAAAACGATTTTGGGCAAAAATTAATGACATTCCTGCCCATGACCCTGATCCAGATCCAGATATGTATAACCATGACATTGATTGGAATCCAGATATTGACCTTGAATTAGTCAAGGATTTGGACCGAGCATATTTCAACCCTGATGAAGTGCACAATCATGAAACTTATGATGGGAATAAGACCTACAATGACGGATTCGCCCCTGGATGTATTTTAGGATTGGATGAAATGAATAAAGTTGGTGAAAATCCTTGGGAATGTAGTAAAAACGATAAGTTGAATGGTTGGAATTGTTCTAATAAATCTTTAAATAAGAATATTTCTGATCCTTGGGAGCAAGGAATTACTCAAGATAATAAAGAAATAAAAAATAGTGGATGGGGAGGCGGTGGCGGCGGCGGCGGTGCAAGTGGGTCATGGCAGAAGGACGTGACATGGGGAGGTGGTGCGAATAATTCATGGAAAAGGGTAGATGATGTTTCTAGAAACCCTTGGGGAAGTAATGGAAATAGTCAAAGACATGGTACATATGTTGGCACTTCACAAGGGCAAAGGGGTAATTACAGGGGTAGTTATTCCAATAGAGGTCAATGGCATGGTCAACATAGTGTTCATAATCATGAAAGACATAATGGAAATGGTTGGGATTCGAAAGCTGGTTACCGAAAAAGAGAAGGTTCTCAACAGTGTACATCAAGTTACAAAAGTGCTAGACTTCAATATGATGATTATAGGGAAGGAGGTGGTAAGTATAGAAGGTAATGTACACTTAATAGAGTTTGTGATGCATATATAAACCATGTGCTCCTTTTTGGCTTTTGGTTCACTTCTTTATATGCGATATTATGTCATTACCTTTTGTCGAGGTTAATCTAATGTTTTGCTAACTTTATTCTTGATCATTATAATCTAATCTAATATTTATAATAAATGAAAGAAAATTTTGTTACCTTAACTTCATTGTGTGAATTATTGTGTATTGTAAAATCTTTGTTCCACAAGTAATTTTTGTCATGAAATTGGGAATTTTCGTTGTATATTCAAGAACCTTTTGTTGGGTACCTAGTTTTATAATTGTATTTACAGAAAAGATGTCAAGTATATAGAATGTACATGCCATTTTATTTAAATTGAGTTTTGAACTCATTCTAAAACTATAATTGTAGTGATGTATCCCATTTTCTTATATATTTCTAATCATTTTATAACATTTGTTCCTCTAAACGGCTAAACGTCTTATATCTTGATGTCCCTTATTTTAGTTTTGTTACTTTATTGAACCGAATCATAATAAGGTGTTAGGATTTTTGTGAGCAGATAACTAATAAAGAGATAATTACTTGTCCTATACATAGCAAAAGTAGGTAAAAAAAACATTAATGTGATACATCGTAAATATTAAATAGCCCTTAAAATCAGCTAAAGCTCTCATAAATGGAATTAATGGTTGCCCTTCCGTACTTCTTGTAAACCCATCATATCATCATTTCACATTTAGTTTCAAATTAATTTGGTTGATGAAATGAGGACATGAGGTTGATAGAGTTTTATATATTATTAAAAATTAAAATTAATTTTGGTTATTCTTATATTATGCTTTTGAATGTCGGTGTAAGTATTCCAAATTAACCATTTGTTGACGTGTGTAGTCATAACCATTTATAAAAAAACTATCCCTTTTTTAGAGATTTAGATTCGTATTTTTAAGAAGACCATTATATTTGCATGGAAATATTACAGAAGGGTTAGAATTGTTCACTTCGTGGTACCTTAAAGTTTATTTGACAACAAAAATACAAAATCAATAAATTAGTTTTTCTCTAACCAGGAGATGTTATATTTTTGACAGATAAGTTATAAAATCCAAATACTTTACACATTCAAGTCACATGATATAATAAACTAACAACATCCGACAAAATCAAAAATAATTTGAAAAGCATAATGATAATAGATAATCTAGTTGGGGTCCTCAATAGCTGTTCTCGTGTAAAGCTTATCACTCGACGTTGTGTTGCATCCCCATCCCCCTACCCCACCCAATGTCATTTTATTATATTTTGGACTGTGTTTAGTTTTGGTCTAGAACTAAAAGTTGTACCTTGTGTATGTGCAAAATGCAAAAGGTAATTAAAGAACTACTCCTATTATGCCATTTGGTTTGAAAGTACTATCAAAATGCTTCCAAAATTCTGTCAAATACCGTCAAAATGCTATATATGCTGGAAAAATGCTGTCAAATTTGTTTAAAAAAAAGCTCTCAAGTGGTTAAAAATGCTGTCAAATTGGTTAAAAAGCTGTCAAATGATTAAAAATGCTGTCCAAATGGTTACAAAGTGCTGTCAAATTGCTTGAATTGGCTGTCAAATTGCTTAAATATGCTGTCAACATGTTACATCTGCAGTCAAAATGTTTAAAAGATTCTATAGAATCCTTAAAAGATGGTTAAATATGCAGTCAAAAATGCTAAATATTGGTGTTCAACCATTAGATCGGCCTCCAATCTACGCACTAAAAAGGCTATTAGTTATTTTATGTAAAATTTTCATGCAAATCGTTTTAGTTTTCTTTAGACCAAATTCTTAAAAAAATTTAAAAACTGAGCCAAAAGTATAAAGTTGATATATGGCCTTTTATACCTGCTATAGCAAGTGGAAATAAAAAACAGAGTTCATTAAATTTTTATAACATTTTTTGGGTTTATTGACAACTTGAATGCATTAAAAATAGTTTATTTCTTAAAAACAATTTAACCAAAATCACAACTTAGCCGATGAAAATATACAGGTACAAGTGGAGTTAGTATATTGTTAATGACTACAAAATAAAATAGAAACCAAAAATATGTATTAGGTTGTTTTTTTTCGAGCTTTTAAGAAACATCCAATTTTGGTGTTGTCTGATCAACATCTTGCAATGGAAATAGCCATTGAACAAGTACTAAACAAGTCAATTCATAGGCTATGCATATGACACATTCCTGCTAAACTTCAAACTAAGGTACTAGTTTTTTCCAAGTAGAATTTATTATTTTGCGTATACTCAAGGCAACTTATTAAATTAACTATGTTAGATCTTGCTGTTATATGAACATTATTTATTTTCATTCTAATTGTATTTTTTTATCACGTATAAGTGTGCTGAGATTTTTATAAGAATCCTGAACTTAAGAGAATATATAATTCTCTTGTAAGGAATTCTAAGTTGAATCAATCAGAGTTTGAACATGGATTGAAATTGTTTATCGATGATTATAGTTTGCAAGTGAATCATTGATTTTCTGATATACACACACATCTAAAATTAGAAACAAAGGTATCGGTAGATGTAAAAGATTAAAGAGTTGATGCATGCAAATTAATCCCCTGGCAAATGCCAAAAGCTTGAAGTGTAATATCTCGTTTTAAATTTATAAAAATGATATTAGCTCAAATAGAGACTATTACACACTAGATCGTGTACATAATCGTATAGGAGTATAGTTGTGGTAAGAACGAGTGTCGAACTCTTAAGGAACGAGTATGAAATAGATCATAATATTTGATTATTAATTAAACTGAAAATAGAAAGTAAAAGGGGACTTTGCAATAAAATGCAGAAATAAACAGAAGAAATAAAGGCAACTGATATGGAAAACTGATTTGGAAATAGATCTGAAAGTATTCTTAATTAGACTTGATCACATCCTACAACTATGATTGATTTCTATTTTCTGCATTGGAAATTAATCTGACGTTCATTGATTCCTAAGTTGATTAGTTCACTTGGTCTGTTTGCTAATCCAAATGATTCTAAGGACATTTAATCACAATGGTCATGTGGACTAGTCATCCCTAATATCAGTCATTAAGCTTATATCATGCAAATTTAATCTAATAATTAACATCAATGGTCATGATTATTAATTATTGCAAAAAAGGGCAATCTAATGCAAATATCGCACATTAATGTTCATTAGTTTGTTAACCTAACCCTATAATTTGGTCGATCTCTAGTTATATCTGTCTAATGGTCATAATACAATTATGATTCAATTCAAACAATCGGATTAGTCATCTAGATTGAAATAACTCGGCAATATAAGAACAAAGATTCAAACTTTAACACATAAGGACCATTGATTAAACTAACACAATAAATTAAACAACTTTTCAATATCTAAACATCCATTAAATCACAACATTAGGGTTTCATCAAAATAACTAAGAACAAAAGGGTATAACCCCAAACCCAAAACTAGAATGCAGAAAGAAAGCATACTATGTGCTAAATATAGACAGTGAAGTAAAAAGAATGATAAGCATTAAGCAATTAGAATGCTACATTTCTAAGAATTAAGCAATTGGAAAAGTTATATTTTTATTATATAAAAATTATAATTTCCCAACAATTTAATTATGTCTATTTAAAATATAAAAAAAATTAATTACCAACATGTATGTTAGAAAAAACAGTATCAAAGGGGATGACTTTGCTTTATACTCCTCAGACTTGTTCAATAAGACTGCCCAATTATTAATCACACTAGAATGTACATCTACACCATCTGCTAATGTTTGTGCAAACTCAAGACTTAAAAATCATATCCCTCACCATCTTCCTATATGATTAAGGTGCAAATATGTTATTAGTAATAGCAATAATATGTATAAAAAATATAATCAAATAAGTTGTGTTCACCTTTTGTTTAGATCAACATCTTTGTTGCCTACTACATTTCCCTTCTCCATGACATTCACATGCACTCCTTCCTCGAACGCCTCTTTCAGTTTTGTAAATTCAATTTAAGAAAATAATGCTTCTGTTGTCGACATCCACCTCCTTATCATTTCATTATCTGGATACTTCAACATCCCCTCAATTAGAGTGTTTTCATGAGTGTCTTTTTTTCTCATCTACAACTTTCAATCCATATTCCAATATGCGGTTAAATTCCTACAAGAAGACAATAATTTTAAAAAACTCAACTTCACGATAAAGTTTAAATTTTTGAATACATCTTTAGTTTACCTAAATTGTTCATGTTTCATAATGTCTTGCGTAATGGTCGATCTCCTCTCTTCTAATATTTAACGTTCCAAAAGATCCTCTTTTAACTTCATACTCCTCAAGTAATCTTAGATGCTCGCAGTTCATTTCTTCAATGAATGGTCTTTTCGTCATAACTTTTACTTCTTCACAAATAACTCTATTTGTATATATACAAGCCACACACAACAATTTTTGAATTGAACTTTTTAACATATAACCAATTCAAAGTTGACAATATTTGACCATCGTAGTTCAAGTGGTCCTTTATAGTAACAATATTTGAATATCGGTTCTCACGGTTCTTAATTTTTTAGTGGTTCTCATTTAAACCCATTCCTAAATATATATATATATATATATATATATATATATATATATATATATATATATATATATATAAATCTTATAAAAGAGGCCATCCAAATGCTATGGTTCAAGATATGTTTCATTCTTGTATCATATTCATTTGAAACCTCCACAACTTTTCAACTTTCAAGCAATTAATTACTACCACTCAAAAGTTTTCTAACTTATGGCTTCTTATTATTAGATTTAATATGTTTTTACTAATTGTTTCTTCATATTTATAAAACTAATGACTTTTTATCTTCCTCTCATTAATATGTAGTGGATATATTAGTAGTATATAAACAAGATTTTCTCACAAAAATCATCATATTTTGAAGAGTTTGTGATGCAAACATGAAGAGGAAGAAATGAGTTTTGAAGCATCAATGGTTATAATGTTAAATTTCTTGGGATAATATAGTTTGGGATGAGAGGTAAGTCTACAATACCGATAATCTTCTTTTTTAGTAAAAGGATAAAAAAACGAGAGTTTGATAAATTTTCTCAAAAACGAAAACATATCAAATGTATGTTGGTGCTTATATGTTCTTTTTGTATGATTTATAAATGTTTAGTATGTTGTTTTTGAATATAAATGTTATCATAGGTGTTTTAAGATTTTTATGTTATTAAAAGTTGTTGTATTAATTTTATTTCGTATTATTTGTTCTTTGTTATGTATAAAGATCAATATGTTTGATATGTTTGTTATTCAATATATACATATACACAGATCAATTCAATGTGATAGATGATCAATCAATCGTTCAAAAAAAAGATGATCAATGATTTAAAATTATGATTAACAAATATTTGTTATTGTTTATTTATTAATATATTAATTTAATAATCATAAAAACCATTCATATTATTAGTTTGTATTCATAAATGTTATGATAAAGTTATATATATATATATATATATATATATATATATATATATATATATATATATATATATATATATATATATATATAATGATATTATAATAATAATTATGATAACTCATTTTAAATAAACGTTAGCTTTTAGTTGTTAAAATTGACGACAAAATATATTTTTATTGTTATTGTATATCTAATGTGTAAAATTTGTTGAATCGGTATACGATAGCCTCTAGCCTGATCAATTGGTATATTGTTATTATTTTGTATTTAAACAAATTATTATTTAAAATTGATATCAACATTCAACAACCAATTTAGTTGAAGTTGAAAATACATGATTTTTTATATTTAATGTTAGTATTATTCATTATTTTAAATTCCATAAGTATCAATTAACTATATTAAGGTTAAAACCATTTGGAATTATAGTGATTTAATGATAAGTAAGATTAGTTAGAATTAAAGAGTTTTGACATTAAAATAAATATTTAATAGAATCAGTTAATTTTCATTGAATATGTGGTTTAATATAAATAGTTAACTTCAACCACATGAAAGACGATTGAATTATTTTAGTGCAATTGTGTAGGATATGAAAAGCAACAAATCTTAAAAATAAAAATGTTATAATGAGACCAGGGATGGTATTTGTTTATGATATAACTAGGCGTATCCCCGCGCGTTGCGCAGGAATAAAAATATTTGATAAAAAATTGACATATTATATAAGAATCTGAAAACATTAGATCTAATATAAATACGTAGGTTTAGTTATAAATATCTCATCACAATATATTGTTGGATTAGGTGTCTAAGCCATGACTTTACAACTATATTCATCTTGTTAATTGAAGCAAAGTCCATTTGGGTTGCCCTCATAGCTGGAGGTCAGGATAAAGTTCAGTAGAGTTAAAGGTTGATTTATCGTGTAATAAATCAATAGAATTAATTAAATGGTTTATTAATATATTTAAGTGTTAATATATTAACTAGAAACTATAATAATTAATTAAGATTTAATCTAGAATTAATTGGATTTAATTTAGTGATTAAATTAAATTAATTAAAAGTGCAGGGACTGGTTTTGTAATTATTCAATAGTTGAATAAAAGGCTGGCCAGTGGACAGGGGCCATAAATGGCGCCAATTGAGGAGTGTTCCTCAAAATGGCAAAACCCTAATTAGGGTTTAGAAAAAGGCTTGGTCCAATTGGTTTGCAGGCTTGCCCACTTGGAGGCTCCTTAGGGTTTCAGGTGTAACCCTTGGAGGCTATAAAAGGAGGCACCTGGCCACCCTAAAACCTACGCCACTTTTGAACAAGATTACTCTGCGGGACTGTCCTCTCCATTGCTGTGGGTATGACTTGCATTTGAGGCAGGATACTTTTGCTGCTAGCTTCAAGAACAAGATTCAAAGGTTGGTTCTTCTGATTTAAACTTTAGAAATCATTGTTGGCCTTTAGGTTTTAGTTTATTATCTTCATAGAAGAAAACATAGATCTTATTAGGGTTGCATGTGAACCATAGGATTTTTTGTGTTCATTGTTTGCTAGAAAACCCTTCAGTGGTATCAGAGCTATGGCTTGTTTTCTTGTGAATTTGATGTAATTTGTTTGCTTGTTGGTTGGGTGTTTTGCGAAAATTGACCCTCCATGAGTCCATACACGAAATTGGTGGCTAGGGTTTTGAAAACCCTAGCCTCCTCCCTTGCCTTTTTCGATTTTGCTATGCTTGGTAAGTAGGTTTCTTATTTTTAGTAATTGAGATCTATTAATAAATGGAAACCCTAATCCCATTGCTTGCCTTTTTCGAAAATTAGGGGATTAGATAGGATTAAATTAATTTGATTAATTTATGATACCTATCTAGATTTAATTAATTTAATTAATTGTTAATTAAAAGATCAATTAAATCAGCTTAAAGAATTAATTTAAATTTTCAAAAATTGTTTAAAAATTTGTGAAAATTATGAGATAATTAATTCTAAAATATTTTAATAAGATTAAAATATATCTTATATATTTATGATTAAAAGTTAATTATTTATATATAAGAAAATTGGTTAGTCTTACCGCAAGTAGGCCTCATTCACAAAACTGTCCTATAAAGAGGGTATAAGGCGACTGACTATAAAATGTTAGTCTAATGGGTATCTACTCTTACCCACCGCTCTCCTGGTCAGTCGAGTGTCGTTAGCCGAATGGGTTTGATAGAACCACTAAGCCTCTTAAAAGTATAATGCTATAATTGAAAGTACTAGAACCTTGAACAAAAACCCAATCTAGTTACTTTAGGATAAAAAATGTGAATTGGTGCTAATCCATGGAATTGCACATTGCACTTTGTGGAACGTTGGCGGAGCGTGTGTGGTTTACCGGCACGCCAACTGGGGTCCACAAAGACTTGCAATGGGTTTCTCGATTTTGTCATTATTAACGGAGCGTGTGTGGTTAACCGGCACGTTAATTAGAGATGACAATTGACTTCGAGAGTACCGAGCATATTTGCATGGTTATTCACACCCGGTTTGTGATCCTCGGCATCCCAGTCACAAACAGTGGGGCACATCCGAGACTAAACATGCCATTGAACAGTTCAATGTGTCTCAACAGATCTAGGAATTTCATAAGATGAAATTGATAAGTGTATTATCTACCTTAATAACCATTATGTTGTGATTACGGCATCCCTCTTCACACCATAGTTGGGGTATTTTGGGTCCTAGCCTTAATAAATAATATATTGGGTAATTATTTAAAAGGATTAATTAAACTTATAAAATTCTGTTTATTGTAGATGTCTAAATCAAGTGTCTATTCTCCTCCCTCTCCTCCTTCACCCACTTCTGAGAGCATCAGAAAGCACCTGCCTAATATGGTAAGGCTGACTGGCCTTAACTATATGGTATGGCTTCATAAATAGAGAATAGTTCTTTGTTTTGCTGGCAAGCCATATCTGACTGAGTGTCCGCTCCCTAAAGCATGACATCACACAGTAGCTTGTGATGAGCATGACTCCTTGATTGTTAAGTCAAGGAAAGTTCGTTACCTAATACTATTGATCATTGACCCCGATTTCCGCAGGAATTTAGAATTCCTAGGGTCAGATAAGTTAACACAGCTAGTTGTGGAAAAGTTCCATGAACTGGTTGAGAAAGGACGAGCTAAGATCTTCAAAGAGTTTGAAGTGTGCAGGAAGTAGCACCAGTTCACATGTTCTCAAGACTGAGAGACACATAGGTGAACTGTATAAATTTGGTCCCCTTTTGATCGGGAGTTAAAGCATTAGCTCGACTCGCTGATTCGTTCATCCTGATGTACAGGAAGGGAAACCAGATAAGACAATCGTGGACATGCATTTAATGTTGACTCTGTATGAGTCGTTCATAGAGAAGCATAGTTCCATTGATTCAGCTGCTTCGGGATTGAGTCCAGTAATAGGACACATCAAGAAATGGTCCAGATCGTCTGGACCGGTTCCTCGATGGTTCAAACTGGGAATCCACAGGGTGGGACACAGTCACGGAAAGATTGGAAAATGCTCCGAAGCCGAACAGTTTGGCAACTCAAGAATATCTTAAAACTCAGAACATCTGATCCTTAGTTCCTTGATACAGGATGTGTTTCTCACATTTGCTCTGTATGCATGGACTCTGTAGGATGTGGGATGTTGTTGCATAGGAGCATATTCAGATTGGATCTGAAGCTCATGCAGGTTTAGAGTTTAGTTAGATGTTGAAATCGTGTTATTAGCTTGTTAGATGCGTATGACATTGTCTATCATATAATACATTGTTCAAGGATTTTGTTTTAATAAAATTGTCTATTTTCTTTTAACACGTGTTGTTTGAGATATCCTTGAAATGTTGTATGATTGTGTTAAATGCATAATTGCTAATAACTTGAATGTTGAATGCATCCAAAGTGTTTGGATTTCAGGAATTGTGTCCTTTTATGATTGTTAAGATAAATGTCATAAGAATCAATTCAACCAAAAGTCTAGTTGGACAGGACTTTGGAATCATTTGACTTAGAGTCACATGGTGAATTGAGCTCTTAATGTGTTAAGAAATGAATCAACCAAAGATCCAGTTGGACAGGACTTTGGAATCATTTGACTTAGAGTCAGATGATGATTAAGTTCTTTATAAAGCACATGTGGCAAGAAATGAATCACCCAAAGATCCAAAGGATAGGACTTTGGAATCAGTTGACTTGGAGTCAACTGAAGATTGCAAGTCTTAAACAAAATTAACAAAGTCATAATTTTACATAGAGATGTAAAAGACATTGAGATTAGGAGCAACGGACACATCAGTTACTGTGTATTGCTCGAATCTCCGAATAGAACACAATTGTTTGTACTTCACAATATTTGTCAGTCGGTATGACGAATATGTCCTCGCTTATCAGAATAAGCGGTTGGATTGAATCTTTGAATAGTTCAAGGACTTCAAAGGAAGTACGAGATCTACAGAACCTGAGTAACAGCATAAACTGGGGAAAATGTTTCACAGTTATTCTCTTCCAAGAACATTAATAGTTATAATGTGTCTTAGGGAAGATGATGGAGCGTTGGTCGAAACAGTTCGATCCTCAATGTATGAGATACATTGCCAATTAGTTTCCGATACATAGAATACTAAACCAGTCAGACCATATTCCAACCACATCCTTCGACTAAGTAGGTTTTGCAGACACTGTCTGAAATGTAAAGCTGGGATTGTCCCACTTGTACATTAAAGGTCCAGGGTCTTGTAGTGTTCGTCCGAACCTCATGACTAGCCTGAACCTAATCAGAAATGTCATTTCACTGGCTATCTCGCTGTACCTGGAAAAGAAAGAGCTCTTTTAGAAAGAACTCATATTCTAAGGTGACAGTGGGAGTTTGGGACAGTCCTGAATAAGTTCAGGATTAGCCAAGTGAAATAACCTTTAGTCATCGCTAGGCTTAGAGCAGAAATCAGATTTCTGTTTTAATACTGACATAACCTTCTCTTGACCAGCAGTACTGATCACCGTCATAAGTAGTTATGATCGGGGTGACATACCGAATAGTGGTAAAACACTATAGTTGGTACGGATTTTCAATCCGACTACTTGGAAGCATTGGTGAGCCCGGTTGCTGCCAATTAAGAGAACCTTAGGACGAGATACAGTCTATGTGACAGTTTGATTGATTTTACAACTGGTCTTAAAACCAGTGGGAGTAATCATCAAAAGAAACCAACATGGACAGAAACGTACCTTCAGAACATCTGGTTGAGTGAGACGATACTCAGAGTCAAGTAATTGACTTCGAGAGAAGCACTCTCAATAGAAGATGAAATCCGAAAGGATACTGCATATTGTAAGTCGTTAGTGGAGCGCGTGTGGATCACCGGCACACTAATGAGGACTCACAAAGAATATGCCAGTATAAAGGTACATGGGCCCGGGATTTCCCCGTGGGCATCTCGTAAGAAAGGATATTCAGATTCTCAAAATATGCCAAAGGATTGGATTTTGAGAAGGGGCTGAAAGATTTCCATTAAGATGTCAGAAAGGTTTGGATTCTCAAAATGTGCCATAAGCTCTGGATTTTGTGAATAGTCCATAACCGTGTAAAAGCCAGTGGGAGTATTGCTGTTATCTATCTCAATATGTGTGTTACATACTGTTTCTAGGAAACGTCTCTTTTCATTACAAAGTGTAATGACTTGGTGTTAAGAGACGGATCGCTATGAAAGACTTAATAAAGATACGGCATGCTCGGGTGGTTATAAACGTCTATGAGATAGATCGAAACTCTGCCAAGATGATCTTGATGAGACTCAAGAATGCATTACCCTAGGAAATAGTTTCCTATCATTGCAAAGTGTAATGATTTGGCATACAAAGAAGGTGCAGCATACTCACATAATCCATAGACATCTATCAGATGGATGTTGTCATCGGTATAGACCTGGCCATAATAAGCATGATCTTGATAAGATTCAAGATGCATGAGAAAAAGTCTCCGAAAGGATATAGTTATTAAAGGTCGTGACACAAGGATTATGAGTAATCCTAAGATTCCAAAAGGGTTTGGAATAGGACTGGATCGAATCCAACAAGGTTCTTGGATCGATCAGAAGTGTCATGAACATGTCTTGATGACTTAATGCTTAGAGCATACTGAGTCAGATTCAGGATATGACCTGGCTGGGAATACTTAATGGATTTTGTGCATACATGAGAAATCATTGAAAAATGATTAGGGGTGAATGTTGAAAAAAATTTGAAAAGAGTTTTTCAAATAAGGACTTAATGGTTAAAGAATTTCGTTGGCATTCCGATGGAGCGCGTGTGGCTCACCGGCACATCGTAACACCTCGAAATAGTCTTAGGGTGCAGTCGTGTGGACTAAAGATCCCGAGAACCATGGAAAGTCACAATACATAGAATGGAGTTGTTAGTGAGAATGACAGTATGACCAAAATTGAAATATCATCGGAAGGATATCCGATCGTATAAAGTGTATAAATGTATAACATTTGAATACATAGAAAGAATGAAAGGTCAAGTAGACATAGATACATAATACGAATTAAATAGTTTAAAATCTAGAAACCGATAATAGTTTATGTAAAATCCGACTTGGTGATTACCTCGTGGAGACTTGGTAATTAGACAATTGTAGCCACCAGTCAGATTTTAAGTTTCGTTTTTGCATGTTTCACTTCCCGAATAATTTGATTATTCAAAAGGTCCACAGTCGCTCATACTTTTCGGGAGTAAGTATGAATGAAGACTGTCATGAATTGGTTTGTAGATTGTCTAAGGAGTTAGACATTGCAGTAAGACTGCTACAACGTTCATGAGTACTTAGAAATAGAGATTTGAGTATTGGATAAACCCACACTCAATAGATTGCTTCATGGATTACATCACGAGCAATGTTGAGATGATAATATCGTATGATCTTGAAGCGGAGACATATGAGTTGAAATTTACGAGTCGGTTGTGCATTGATGATGCAAAACGCATCGGTAACTCGATGTTATAAAACGCATTGTTGTGTACGATTTGATAAGTAAAAGACACAACCATATGAGTCAAAGCTTATTCGTTCCTTGACCCTGATGGGAAACAGATATCTGTAGGCCGCTCGATGATTTTGAAGTTGACTTAAGTGCTGGCCAGCCTGGACTAGATTGATGTGTTCAATTAGAAGTCCGAAAGTCATAAGCAGAATCGGAAATTGGGAAACAGAGTACCGGACAGAGATTGATCTCAATCCATGTCTCGTGTCTGGAAATATCTTGTTGGACGAAGGATCACATGATCACTTATCTTTGGACGGAACTGACTAGGTCAAAGTTCGGCAGCAGTTTCTTGGAAGCTGCAGGTTGTCTATTAATCAGAAGATAAATTAAAGTCATAGACTTATCCAAGTGGGAGACTGTTGGATTAGGTGTCTAAGCCATGACTTTACAACTATATTCATCTTGTTAATTGAAGCAAAGTCCATTTGGGTTGCCCTCATAGCTGGAGGTCAGGATAGAGTTCAGTAGAGTTAAAGGTTGATTTATTGTGTAATAAATCAATAGAATTAATTAAATGGTTTATTAATATATTTAAGTGTTAATATATTAATTAGAAACTATAATAATTAATTAAGATTTAATCTAGAATTAATTGGATTTAATTTAGTGATTAAATAAATTAATTAAAAGTGCAGGGACTGGTTTTGTAATTATTCAATAGTTGAATAAAAGGCTGGCCAGTGGACAGGGGCCATAAATGGCGCCAATTGAGGAGTGTTCCTCAAAATGGCGAAACCCTAATTAGGGTTTAGAAAAAGGCTTGGTCCAATTGGTTTGCAGGCTTGCCCACTTGGAGGCTCCTTAGGGTTTCAGGTGTAACCCTTGGAGGCTATAAAAGGAGGCACCTGACCACCCTAAAACCTACGCCACTTTTGAACAAGATTACTCTGCGGGACTGTCCTCTCCATTTCTGTGGGTATGACTTGCATTTGAGGCAGGATACTTTTGCTGCTAGCTTCAAGAACAAGATTCAAAGGTTGGTTCTTCTGATTTAAACTTTAGAAATCATTGTTGGCCTTTAGGTTTTAGTTTATTGTCTTCATAGAAGAAAACATAGATCTTATTAGGGTTGCATGTGAACCATAGGATTTTTTTGTGTTCATTGTTTGCTAGAAAACCCTTCATATATATCATGTATCAATTATAAAATTTTCATCACAAAACCCAAACACAATATCAAAATCATATATTTAATATAATTATAATGTTATTAACATGTTAATTTAACCAACATCAATGAAACATCCAATAGTAATTTTGTATTATATATGGATAGTGTAATTAAAACATAAGAAAATGTCTTAACATGAATTAGCTTAACATCTAAAATAAAATAGAAATAAACATAGTAATAATATTACAAATGTTACCATTGAGAAAGAATTGTATTATTATGAAAATTTTTCTTCATTAGTTTCATCAAAGGTAATGAATAACAACTTTTGCATATTTTATTATTTAATTACATTCGAATCATTACATTTCATTGTTTACCTTATCTATTATAAAAACTAACAATATACTTTGACTTGTAAACAATTTCACAAAATCAAACTTAAAGACTCTCTTTAAACATAACTAACTCTCATTGATAATTAAAGAAAAAAGAATCACTTTTGTCTCTTGAATAATATCGTAGTATGAATTTTATGAATTTGATATACATATAACATCATGCAAAAGATAGTTCTCTATATTTCTCTTTTTCATCCGATGAACACATAAATACCTAGAAAAAAAAGAAATATTAAGGTAAGTTAGTAAATAATGAAACTAAACCACGAAATCTCAATGGATGTTAGAAAAATATATAAATGTGTTTCAAGTCTTATTTTCCTTCATCTTATTCTTTAAGCCAAGTAAATTAATTTATCTCAATAAACTATATATACATCTATATTAACCATAATCAACTATTAAATATCATAAGTTAGAAAAACTCTTATGTTGTAGTAATTAATTAGGTGAGAATTGAAAGGTTTTTATTTATGATTAACCATTATGAATTACTAACCAGTTAATTAGATTAAGTTGAAGAGTTTGGTAGTTTCAAAAAAACATGGTTCAAGATAGATGACATATCTTGAACCACATTGAATTGTAAGGTATTTATTATAATAATTATAAAGATTATAATGATAAATATAAAAATAAAGAAAGATAACGATTTAATCACTTATAATTAATTTAATTAAATAAAAGTTTCAAAATTAATATATAAGATATAATTATTTTTATCAAACCATATGCTTTTATTTCTATATACTACTTAAAAGTCAAAAAGTTTAATCAATATAATATATTTCAATTAAAAACATTTCATTAAGTGCTTAATTGATTAATTTAAAAAACTTAAAACCTCTCCAACTACCATGATTTGATACTCATAAATTATAACATCTTAAATAGACTACTTAATATTATTAGTATGCAAGCCAAAAACTCTTGAATTATTGTAATTAATTAGTTGAAAGTTGAAGGGTTTTAGAAGTTTCAAATAAATATGGTGCACGTATGATTCATATCTTCAACCATATACCTTTAAACACCTCTATTTTATTTATATCATGTTTTATAAAGTTTTATTATTATTTTTATTATACTTTTATTAAGTTTTAGATTAGTAGTTTTTTCTATTATATTATTACTATGCTTTAAATTAGTAGTTTTTTTTTTTGCTCAACAATCTTATCCATGCTACATCATTTAATCTAAAAACATCAACCAAACATCATAAAAAATAAATATACGATTAATGTTAAAAATGTAACAATGATCACAACGAAAATAAATAAATTCATAACTGAAAAACGATCAAAAAAGCTAATAATTATTTGACCATCATCTTGGCAAATCAAGTCAATAGATAATCTATTGATAGTAACATCATTCTTCATTCAAATAAACCAACATGTTGATTTCAAAAACTTAAAAATTCAACTCATTATATTAAGAACCAAGAGAGATGAAATAGAGATCATATATTTTTCTTCATATTCATTGTCAAACTAATAAGAAATACAATCCATCGTTATTTAAATCTCGAAAATAAAAATCTAAAAAAGCGAGAATAATAACAATTTTAACTAAAAGTCAAACAATATAATATAATCATCTATTTTAAGTTAAGTGTATATGAACAATCCAACATTAAAAATATAGTATAACACATTGACATGAACTATGTTAGAATCTAATACAAACAAATAAAATGTATTAACAATAATACATAATGTCACAACTTTAATATTATTTTCCTTGCCAAATAATGCTAATCTGAAAAGCATAAAAGATGTTTGTTTGCTAAAGTATTAAGATGTTTTGTAGCTAAAGCTTTTTTACTTGTATTTATGTGACGATTTTTTACCTTTTCAATGTTTAATTTTTTTACATGACAATATGAAAGGTTTTCTGCAACCATGAACTAAATAACCTAAGTTCACATGCAACCTATAAGGATCTATGTTTTCTTCTAATTGAACATATAACAAAACCTAAAGGCCATAAGAAAATTAACTAAAAGAATAAAATCAGAAAAACCAACCTTTTAGAATTTCCTGGAAGCTGAGCAGCAAAAATATCCTACCTCAAATGAGATCACACCCAAGCCGAGAGGATTATGGATCGAAATTCCAGAGAGAAATAATAGAATGAGCGACTGATAATGAGGCCTAGGGTTCCCTATTTATAGGGAACCAAAGGGTAAAGCTAGAAACCCTAGCCGCAGCCCATTTTCCAGATTATGTGTACGCGCGCCGCGGCCTTTACATTGGCGCGCCGCGCGCCGCAATTCAACTATTGAATTTGTGCGGATATGTACGCGCGTCGCAGCCTTTGCATTTACGCGCCGCGCGCCGCAATTCAACTATTGAATTCGTACGAATTTAATCCCTGACCTCCTGATTAATCCAATTAATGTCACAGAAATTAATCCAATTAATTTCTGATTAATTATTAATCTCAACAATATTATTTCTAATTAATATATTATCTCCATAATATATTAACAAACAATATCTTGATTTATTAGTCATATAATAAATCAACCCTTTCTCTCTACTTAACTTTCCAACAAACCTCCAGCCATGAGGGCAACCCAAATGGACTGTGCTACTATTAATTAGGCAAATACTAATTATTAGTCATGGCTTAGACACCTAATCCAACAGTCTCCCACTTGGATAAGTCTATGACTATAATTACCAATTTAACCTCTAATTAACCAGCACTTTTAGCTTCCTAGAAACCACTGCCAAACTCTGATCTAATCAGTTCTGTCCATAGATAAGTGATCAGATGATCCTCCGTCCAACAAGATATTTTTCAGACTCAAGACATGGATTAAAGTCAATCCTGGTCTGATTCACCGTTCCTCGATATCCGATTTGCATATGACTTTTAGACTACCAATTTAGTCCCGGTTGGCCAACCATTTTAGTCAACTTCAAATTCATCGAGAGGCCTACAGATATCTGTTCCCCGTTAGGGTCAAGGGACGAATAAGCTTCGACTCATATACTTATGTCTTTTACCAGAAAAATCACTCACAACAATACGTTTTATAACACCGAGTTACCGATGCATTTTCGTATTATCAATGAACAACCGTCTAATAAATCATAACTCATATGTCTTAGCTTAAAGATCAAAATATATTATCGTCTCAACATTGCTCGTGATAAAATCCATGAAGCAATCCATTGAGCACGGGTTTATCCAATACTCAAATCTCCATTTCCAAGTACTCACGAATTGTGCAGCAATCCAATTGCAATGTCTAACTCCTTAGACAATCTATTACCAATTCATGACAGTCTTACTTCACACTTACTCCTAAAAAGTGTAATCGACTGTGGATATTTGAACAATCCAATTATTCAGGAAGTAAAACATGCAAAATAAAACACAATGATAAAGTATTGACAAAAGTAGTAACCCATTACTCATTAATAAATCTCTATTATTAAATCACAAGAGTCAAATACAATACATTGTTACAAGTTTCGAAACCTATCTAATTTACATAAACTTTATATCATCTCTTAATCCAATGCTCCTAGCATGCTGATTATGCTTAATCCTACTCAGAGCCTTTGTCAAGGGATCTGCAGGATTATCTTTTGATGATACCCTCTTTACCACGAGGTGACCTTCTTCTACCTTATGCCTTATGTAGTGGTACTTTCTGTCGATATGCCTGGACTTTCCATGGTCTCGCGGTTCATTTGTCAAGGCGACCGCACCTTCGTTATCGCAGAACAGTTCCATGGGCTCCTGAATACTCGGGACTACTCCAAGGACACCGATGAAGTTCTTCAGCCAAGCCGCTTCCTTTGACGCTTCACTTGCTGCTATATACTCTGATTCACAAGTAGAATCAGCCACCGTATCTTGCTTGGAACTTTTCCAAGTTACTGCTCCTCCGTTCAGAAGGAATACCCAGCCAGACTGAGACCGACCACTGTCTCTATCCGTCTGAAAACTGGCATCCGTATATCCTTCAACTCTCAATGTATCACTGCCTCCAAGGACCAACACCATGTCCTTTGTCCTTCGCAGATACTTGAGTATATTCTTTACAGCTATCCAATGCGCCCTTCCAGGGTTACCCTGGTACCGACTGACCATGCTTAAAGCAAAGGCCACGTCAGGGCGAGTACACGTCATAGCGTACATGATCGATCCTACAGCCGAAGCGTAAGGTACCCGACTCATTTCAGCTATTTCTTCGTCTGTACTTGGACTTTGAGTCTTACTCAATTTTGCATTACTTTGGATAGGCAGCTCTCCCTTCTTGGAATTTTCCATACTAAACCTTTTCAGTACCTTTTCCAAGTATGTACCCTGACTAAGTCCAATTAGTCTCTTCTTCCTATCTCTCAATATCTTATCCCGAGAATATAGGCAGCCTCTCCTAGGTCCTTCATGGCGAAACATTTCCCAAGCCAGGCCTTGACACTTTGCAAGGTTGGAATATCGTTTCCCATGAGCAGTATGTCATCGACATACAGCACTAGAAAGGTGACTATACTCCCCACTAGCCTTGACATATACGCAGGACTCATCCTCGCTCCTAGAGAAACCAAACTCTTTGACTTTCTCATGGAAACAAAGATTCCAGCTGCGAGAAGCTTGCTTCAATCCGTAGATTGATCTCTCAAGCTTACACACCTTATTGGGATGCTTTGCGTCGACAAAACCCTCTGGCTGATTCATGTAAACATCCTCAGTCAACTTTCCATTTAGGAAAGCGGTTTTGACGTCCATCTGCCAAATTTCATAGTCATGAAATGCAGCTATGGCCAGCATAATCCTAATAGACTTTATCTTGGCTACTGGTGAGAAGGTCTCGTCATAGTCAACCCCTGGGGTTTGAGTAAAGCCCTTCGCAACCAGTCTTGCCTTGAAAGTGTGTACCTTTCCGTCCATGTCGGTCTTCTTCTTGAAGATCCATTTGCACCCGACTGTCTTTCGACCCGGTACGTTGTCAACCAAGTTCCAAACTTGATTGTCATACATGGACTTGATCTCACTATCCATGGCCTCTTTCCACTTGGCAGACTCAGGGCCCGCCACTGCTTCCTGGTAGTTAGCTGGTTCATCCAAATTTATCAGTGTCCTATCACTGACAAACGTGTCCCCATCCGAAGTTATATGGAAACCATAAAACTCGGGTGGCATGCTAACCCTACCGGAACGCCTAAGAGGTAAGGATACATCTGCCGGACCAACAGGAACTTCTTCCTCATGTTGGTTGCTAGTTTCTCCTAAGGTTGCATCATCTGATGACTCTTGAATTTCTTCCAGATCAATGGTACTCCCACTGTCCTCTTTGAATATGAGCTCTCTCTCTCGAAAGACCGCTCGTCTAGCTACAAAGACCACGTCCTCGCTTGGTCTGTAGAATAGATATCCAAATGACTGTTTGGGATAACCAAGGAAGAAACACCTTTCGCTTCTGTCTGCGAGTTTGTCTTGAGTCTCTCGTCTAACGA
This sequence comes from Cichorium intybus, assembly GCA_023525715.1. Classification (NCBI taxonomy): domain Eukaryota; kingdom Viridiplantae; phylum Streptophyta; class Magnoliopsida; order Asterales; family Asteraceae; genus Cichorium; species Cichorium intybus. The sequence goes on along the minus strand of CM042011.1, from coordinate 15,126,009 downwards.
AAGCCTCACAGCCTCAGACCTTGATATGTGCCAACGAGGGAACTTTCCCCGTCCACATCTCATGAGGTGTTTTAGCAACCTTCTTAGTTGGGACAAGATTGAGGATATGGGCGGCAGTCTCTAAGGCATACCCCCAGAAGTGAATGGGAAGTGAAGCTCGACTCATCATGGAACGAACCATGTCCAACAGGGTTCAGTTGCGCCTCTCTGCAACACCGTTCAACTGTGGTGTCCTGGGAGGTGTCAACTGCGAAATTATTCCGCATTCCTTTAGATAGTCTAGGAACTCGATACTTAGATACTCTCCGCCTCTGTCGGACCTGAGCATCTTTATCTTCCTGCCTAATTGATTTTCTACCTCGTTCTTAAACTCTTTGAACTTTTCAAAGGTGTCTGACTTGTGCTTGATCAAGTAGATATAACCGTATCTACTAAAATCATCGGTAAAGGTCACGTAGAACCGCGTGCCATCCTTTGTGGTTGATCTGAATGGACCACACACATCCGTGTGAATGATGTCCAGCAGACCCTCACCTCTTTCAAAAGATCATTTGAAAGGTGATTTAGTCATCTTGCCCAACAGACAAGATTCGCATACATCATCTGACCTGAGGTCGAATGATTCTAACACTCCATCCTTTTGGAGTTGGGCGATGCGTTTCTTGCTGATGTGCCCGAGCCGACTATGCCACAGACATGCCTTTTCTACACCACTAGTAGAATCAATATAATTTACACTATGTCCTAAATTGTCAACACATTCAACAGTTTCATACACACCATCACAAGGATAAGCAGTAAAAATCAAAATACCATTTTTGAAAACAGAAATCGAACCAATTTTATTATCAAAAGAAAATTGAAATCCTTGTCTGAACAATGCGTGAAATGAAATAATGTTTCTTGCCATTTCTGGCGAATAGCAACAATTAAATAACTCTATACTAACATCACTACTAAGCACTAAACTGAAAACGCCGATCTTGGTAACAGGGGACGATCTCCTATTGCCCATGATCAAGTTCAGTCTACCGTGCCCCACCTCCCTGCTTTCCTTTAGGCCCTGCAGATCAGAACAAATGTGAAAACCACATCCTGTATCAAGGACCCAAGAATTAGAAGATGGTGAGTTTTTAGAGATAGTGTATATACCTGCTGTCGATGGCTTTACTTTCCCATCCTTGACATCCTGCAAGTATTTGGGGCAGCTTCTCTTCCAATGGCCCTTCTCTTTGCAGTAGAAACAGTTGGCTTCATCGGGGTTGGCCACACAAGGAATGTGGGAAGTCTTGGTTCTCGAGACATTACTGGATGACCCGACCTGAAACTTTTCCCTCCAATTTTGCTTAGGAGGGCCCTTCCTTTTCTTTCCTTTGCCACTTCCAATGGCTAGGACGGGCTGATTATCTGAGGGTACACTTTTACCCTTCATCCCGTCCTCAGCTACTCGAAGCATGCGATGCAACTCAGTCATATTAGCCTGATTGTTGTTCAAATGATAAGCCAGCCTGAACTGGTCATAAGAACTCGGTAACGAGTTAAGCACTATGTCAACGGCCAACTGCTCCGGTACAGGCATCGCAAGCTTTCTAAGCCGCTCCACGTAACCTTGCATTCTTTGCACATGAGTGCAGATGGACTCTCCATCTTTAGGTTTGCTGTTCGTGAAGTCCTTGACCACCTCGCACCTCTCGATGCGCTCTTGCTTGCGGAACTTTTCCGCAAGCTCCTTGTGCATCTCAAAGGGCCAGTAGTCTTCGTATATCCTCTGCAATTCGGGGTTCATTGTGGCGATCATGATGCAGGCCACTTTGGTCGCATCATCAGAATGTTTTTGGTACAAAGAAATTTCCTCGGGAGTAGTAGTTTCAGGGTCAATATCGACAAGCTCGGTCTCGAGGACATACTCTTTGTTCTCGTACCTCAGAGCCATCTTGATATTTCTAATCCAGTCATTGTAATTTGTCCCGTTCAATTGAACCTTGGAACATAATGAGAGGATTGAGGGAACACTGGAGTTTGAGTGGGGAGCGGATTGATCAGCTGAAGACATCTATAAAAGAAGGTAAGTTTAATTAGATACTTGTCGGTCCTTATAATAACCCAATACAAAATAAGGCTAGGATCCAACTATAACAATTTGCAACATAGAAGAGGGATGCCGTAATCTATAAGCAAATTTTTATAAAGGTAGGCGAATGACGATTCAGCCAATTCCACCGCGGAAAAATAATCATATTATAAATGGAATTCCTAGTTTCTTATGAGATTTATTGAACTGTTCAATAGCATGTTTAATCTCGGATATGCCCCACCGTTTGTGACTGGGATACCGAGGATCACAAACCGGGTGTGAATAACCATGCAAATTAGCTTGGTACTCTCGGGGTCCATTATCATCTCAAATTGATGTGCCGGTAAACCACACACGCTCCATCAACAATGATAACACCCGAGACACCCATTGCCACTCTTTATGAACCCCCATTGGTGTGCCGGTAAACCACACACGCTCCACCAACGTTTCATAAAGTGCAATGTGCAATTTCATGGGGTAGCATCAAATTCACATTTTTCTTAAAGTAACTAGATTGGGATTTTGTGTAAAGGTTCTAGTACTTTGATCATTATACTTTTAATGATTATGTGGTCCTATCAAAACTGTTCGCCTAACGACCCTCCACTGATCAGGCGAGCGGTGGGTGAGAGTGTTCACCCATTAGGCTGCCATTTTACAGGCAGCCTCCTTATACCCACTTTATAGACCAGCTTCGTGAATGAGGCCTACTATTGAATTGACTGACCAATTTTATCTTATACATATAGTATTAATAATTAATAACATATATAAGATGTATTTTAAAACCCTTTAAAATATTCAAGGTTTATCTTTTAATTTTACCAAATTTAACAATTAAATTTTAAATTAAATTAAACCTTAAATTTCGATTTAATCAATTTTAATTACCAATTAATTAAATTAATTAAATCTAAATATTTTAAACATTTTAAAATAATTTTCTGGATTTATTCCATTAATTTCGCCAATTTAAAATTAATTAAATCCCTTTTGAATTATCTTTTAATTAACAATTAATTAAATTAATTCAAATGAAGATAGGTTTATCCAAATTAATCAAATTAATTAAAACCTATCCTAAACCCCCTAAAAATCGAATTCAAATAATGGGGTTTAAGGTGTTGGAAATCATGGTTCATGTAATTAGTTTCAAAAACAAGAGTTTGCAACGGAAGCATAAAATCATGAACACAAATTCCATTTTCAAGAGGATCATGCTACATGCATGTAGAGATAAGATGAAGAACAAACATAGTTTAAGTTCAAGATCATAACCTCTGTTCTTGGGTTTGGTTTGGATGATTTTGATAGCTAGGAATCAAATTAGAATCCCTCTATAGTTGATCCACCACAAGCTTGAACACCCTTGAATGCTAGTTCCACAACTTGCAAGATATGACTCATTTTCTTATGAAACCAAAAACCAATTTTTTCTAAGAACTTAAGGAGAGTTTTTGGCTGATTTCTTGAAGCAAGAATGATGTACATACACCCTCAAAATCGTGGCCAACATATATCACACAAAGGAAAAGAAAAGCACATGCAACTAGCTTAAAAGAAAGTCTCATTTGATTTCTATAATCAAAAGCTAGAAGACACAAAGCATCTTCCTTTTCTTTTAAGTTCTTAATGCATTCTTTTCCTTCCAATATGGCTGATTTTATGATGACAAATGAAGTGCTAGTGGGTTGTTATTATTTATAAAACTTAGATAATAAAAGTTTATAAATAATATATCTTCTTATTTCTTAAATGGGATAACATTTAACCCATAATCATATACATAAATAAACCATCTAAATATACAATCTTAATTGTATAATTATATATATACATATATATATATATATATATACATATATATATATATATATATATATATATATATATATATATATATATATATATATATATATATATATATATATATATAACAACATATATATATATATATTTTATTTAATTTACCAATTAAATTAAATAAAAGGCTTACTTATAAATCAATTAAATCGTTTTAACAATTTAAACAATTTAATTGTTACACTTAATTAATTCATCACATATGAATTATTAATCAACCTTTAATTTTGTAGTTATTATTATTTACCTCAAATAATAATAACCTACAAGATTAAATTGCAAGTTTAGTATCATTTGATGTTAAATCAAATTTAACGTTCTAAATGATCAATTGGTGTCAAACTTGTTGTTGGTGTGACCCTATAGGATCATGTATTATTAGTAATATCATTTTATGATCATCCTTGGGCATATAGAACTAACAATCTCCCACTTGCACAAGGTTGTATCATAGAATGATATCGACAGTGGTAAACGTCTAGCAACATTTTACTGCCCCCAATAACACATGACATTGTGCTATTCAACAACATTCAATTCTTCAGAAAACACGAGGCTCTAATTGATGTATAAGGTTATCTATCAATTATCCCTTTGTCACAGACATCATGTTGAACATGAGACATGGATCTTAAGCATTCTCATTTTATGTTCAACTTTCAAACAGGCGCCTTAGATGTCTAACTCTCAACACATAAGAGGAACAAATCCCGTCTTGACTACATACGCCCCTCATATAGTTAGTACTATACATGAGTATGGCCTTTATGGTTGTCTGTATTTCAAGAACAACAGTAAACCATATGAAAGCATAGTACACTCTACACTTGAGTCCCAAATATGTATCTCAGGTCAAAGGATACAATGATAATACCTTTATTCAAGAATCACTTATGATGATGATCCATGGAGTGATCTTGAAACGGGTCAAGTCCAATACTTGTTCACTGACAAGTACCTATGAATTTGGTTGCAACCTTTTGCTACTTTTACCCATAAAAGTCAACCAATCCAATTCATATTAGTCTTACTTCATAATTGCTCCCACAACTATGATCGACTATGGACGTTTAGAATAACTAAATTATTCAAGGATTAAACATGCTAATAAAACACAATAATTATGAATGAAACATCACGTCACATATATTACATAATTCTTGTCGTTTACATAAGTTCATATTCATAAAACATTAAACACAAATCAAATCCATTCATTAGAAAAACGGAGTCCTATACCCTTAGCATGACTTTCATGCTTAGTTTGGGGTAAAGGTTTCGTGAATGGGTCTGCCAAATTTTGATCCGTATGAACCTTGTGAATACTTATTTCACCATTCTTAACTTCATGTCTAATGTAGTTATACCTTCGGTGAATGTGTTTGGTTTTTTGATGCAATCTAGGTTCCTTTGCTTGAGCTATAGCACCTAGATTGTCACAGAAGATTTCTATAGGGTCCCGAATGGAAGGAACAACCCCTAAATCTTCTATGAACTTTCTCATCCAGACAGCTTCTTGAGCAGCTTCTGAAGCAGCAACATATTCTGATTCTGTAGTGGATTGTGCAATCACTTCTTGTTTGGAACTCTTCCAAGACACGGCTCCTCCATTTAAAATAAAGACATACCCAGATTGAGATTTCGAATCATCCCTATCTGTTTGGAAGCTTGCGTCAGTGTAACCCTTTACCTTTAAGCTTTCTTCCAAACCGCCGTAAACTAAGAACATATCTTTAGTTCTTCTCAAGTACTTAAGAATGTTCTTTACAGCAGTCCAGTGGGCTTCACCTGGGTTCTGTTGATACCTACTAGTCATACTTAAGGCACATGAGACGTCGGGCCTAGTGCATAACATGGCATACGTGATGGACCCAATTGCCGAAGCATATGGGACATGTTTCATCCTTTCAAGTTCAGTCCTAGTGTTTGGGCACTGAGACTTGCTTAGGATGGTGCCATGCGGCATTGGCAAGAATCCTCTTTTGGAGTCTTGCATCTTGAACCTTTTCAAGATTTTATCAATATATACACTTTGGCTAAGACCAATAAGTCTCTTAGATCTATCTCTATAGATCTTTATGCCTAATACATAAGCAGCTTCCCCTAGATCCTTCATTGAGAAACAACTCTCAATGAACGCTTTGACACCTTTTAAGGTTGGGATGTCATTTCCAAATAAAAGTATGTCATATACATACAATACTAGGATTATGACAATGCTCCCACTAGCTTTCTTGTAAACACAGGAGTCATCCTCATTTTTGATGAATCCAAAACTCGTAATCTTTTCATCAAAACGGATGTTCCATGTTCGAGACGCTTGCTTTAATCCATAGATAGATCTTTTAAGCTTGCACACTTTGTTTGGATGCTTGGGATCGACAAAACCTTCAGGTTGATCCATATAGACATCTTCCAATAAGTATCCATTAAGGAAAGCGGTCTTGACATCCATTTGCCATATCTCATAATCATAGTACGCGGCTATGGCAAAAAGTATCCTAATCGACTTGATCATTGCCACTGGAGAAAAGGTCTCATCATAGTCAATACCATGAGTCTGTGAGTATCCTTTAGCGACAAGTCTAGCCTTAAAAGTGTGAACATTTCCATCCACGTCGATTTTCTTCTTGAAAACCCATTTGTTCCCAACAGTCTTACAATTGGTGGGAAGATTAACCAAGTTCCAAACTTGATTATCGTGCATGGATTGCATCTCAGTGTTCATGGCCTCAAGCCATTTATCAGATTCAGGATCTGATATTGCACTCTGATAGTTGACGGGTTCATCAGAATCTATCGTATAACATTCCTCTTCCATCAAAAGGTAACCATACCTTTCTGGTTCAATTCGAACCCTACCAGATTTGCGAACACCTTGTGTTACAATTTGTTCCTGATCAACCGTTTGTTCAGGTTCAACAATTTCTTGTTGAATGCTAGATTCAACTTCTTGTGTATCAGGTTGTGGTTCCTGAAGTTCCTCAAGTTCCACAAACCTCCCACTAGCCTCTTCCGTCAGAAACTTGTTTTCTAGGAATTCAGCTTTTCGAGAAATAAATATCTTATTCTCGATGGGATTGTAGAAATAGTATCCAAGATAATCTTTCGGATACCCTACAAAGATACATTTAGTTGAACGGGGTTCTAATTTGTTTGAAGCTTCTTGTCTAACATAAGCTTCACAACCCCATACCTTGAGATAGGATAAAGATGGAACCCTTCCATGCCATATCTCATAAGGCGTTTTATCTACCTTCTTAGTAGGTGCCATGTTTAGGAGACGAGCAGCTGTTTGTAAAGCATAACCCCAAAAAGATAAAGGTAGAGTACTTCTACTCATCATGGATCGAACCATATCCAATAGTGTTCGGTTCCGCCTCTCAGACACACCATTATGTTGTGGTGTTCCAGGTGGAGTAAGTTGTGAAACAATTCCACAAGTCTTACAATGATCCATAAAGTTTGTACTTAAGTACTCACCTCCTCTATCAGAACGAAGAACTTTAATTGTTTTGTTGAGTTGATTTTCCACTTCACTTTGAAACGTTTTGAACATTTCAAACGCCTCATGTTTATGTTTAATCAAATAAACATATCCAAAACGACTAAAGTCGTCAGTGAAGGTGATGAAATATCTTTCACCATATCTAGTCATTGGCTTGAAAGGACCACATACATCCGTATGTATGATTCCTAACAAGTCCTTTGCTCTCTCATTGGTTCCGGAGAAAGGAGCTTTAGTCATCTTGCCATGTAAACAAGATTCACATATATCAAATGAGTCATTCTCATTTACCTTCAAAAGTCCACTCTTTTGAAGTTGAGATATGCGATTCTTGTTTATATGCCCAAGGCGACAATGCCATAGATAGGTTTGACTCAAATCAAATTTGGGTTTCTTGGTGAAAGTGTGGTATAAAGAGCCATTGTTAGTCTTTTCATCAAGGTTTACTTCATAAATTCCATTTAAAGGCCTAGCCTCAAAATAGAATACATTATTTTTGTAAACACAAATATCATCATTATTAAAGGAAAGATCAAATCCACATTGTCTTAATTTAGCAACCGAAATAATATTCCTAGTCAAGCTAGGAACATAGTAAACATTCAACAATGTCACACACAAGCCATTAGGTAGTAATAAATTAAAACTTCCAATTGAATCCACCGCAACCCTTGCATTGTTTCCAACCCGAAGTACTACCTCATTTGCCTTCAGTTGCCTACTCCTTTTGAACCCCTGCAACATATTACATATGTGAGTTCCACAACCAGTATCAAATACCCATGTTTTAGGAGATAAATTATAAAGTTCTAGGTCTATCACATAGATACCTGAAGTGCCTTCACCGGCCTTCTTTTTCTTTAACTCCGCAAGATAAGTAGGGCAATTTCTCTTCCAATGCCCAGCTTTGCCACATTCAAAACATGTGTCTTCTTTGGCAACCTTTGCCTTTTTCTTGGGCGGATGGGAAGGTTGGACAACTTTCTTGCCCTTACCTTTGAAAGCTTTTGCTTTCCCCTTGCCCTTGGAGTTGGTGGGGTGTTCTGGTCTAGTTCTCTTTGTGCCACCTTCCTTGATCATGAGAACTTGAGCGGTTTTCTTAGGCAGATTCTTTTCCACGGTAATTAGCATCCCATGTAATTCCGGGATAGTCTTGTTTAAACCATTCATGTTAAAATTCATGACAAAAGGATCAAAGGACTTTGTCAAGGAGTTAAGGATCATATCCGTTGCTAGCTCTTCGGGCATCACAACTCCAAGACGTGCCAAATGATCAATGTGACTCTTCATTTTGAGCACATAAGAGCTTACCGACTGCCCATCCTCCATCTTGCAAGCATGGAAAGCCCGAACAGTTTCGAACCTTTCCGTTCTTGCAAGTTGTTGGAACATTTCCTTTAGTTGATGAATCATGTCATAGGCTGAATGATTCTCCAAATCCTTCTGAAGGTCAGGAATCATGGTTGCCAACATGAGGCATGATGCATCGATGGAATCATCCATCTTTTTAAGCCATGCATCGTGTGCGGGCTTAGGAATGGCAGGGGGCTCTTCTGGAAGTGGTTCATTGAGAACATATTCTTTCTTTTCTTGTTTGAGAACAATTCTCACACTACGGTGCCAATCCAAGAAGTTGGTATGGTTAAGTTTTTCTCCTTCAAGGAGAGACCGTAGTGAGGTTTTGTTAGGAGCCGAGTGTGTGTTGTTTGGTGCCATCTACAAAATTTTAACAAGGTTCTATTTAGTAAATTATGATGTTAAGTCCTTAATAATTAATACCATTTCTTGTTTCATAAACTTTAATTAATTAAGGTATAGAATCCAAGTTGCATCACGAATAAGTGGTTAGGTATCCTTTATCCCGCCTATTCGAATCAACAAGGTAGGTAACGGTTTACCAATTATATCCAAATATAATTTCTAGAGTTATGGGATCCCATTATAACATTTATAAGTTTGGAATGTTTGATCCCATCTATGCCTTGGATTTCTAATGCTTAGGTGACCTTTATCACAAGAGATTTCCAAACGAATCATCCTACTTAAACGGACGTGTAGTTTTGTCAACTATTGATGGTTAGGTGTCCTTTATCCCATCAATATTGCAAAACTACTTCTTGTATCACAAGAAGACTCCAAGTGGTTAGGTATCCTTTATCCCACAAGGAAATACAAGTGATACATGAGTGTCTTTAAGAGGGACGGCATTGATTCGTATTTCATAAGGGATTTGAATGTTTTACAATTCTAATTTTGAAAAACATATGGTATCATGTAGATTGCATGCATCCAATGAACATGGTACCATTAAATCTTATTTTGTTAATTGGTTCCTTAATCATAAAATCTCCATTTTATTGATTCTTTGTTTGTGGTCAAGATTACAATTAATATCCAATATTAAGTTTGAGTTTGATCACATATATTAGAACCAATTTATAATCCTAAATAATTACCATTATTACTTAGGGTTGGAGTTTGTAAGAGTTCATAAAATCTCCATTTTATTTCTTGTTTCAATCATTTTCAAAACTTGACTTAATAGGTTTTATAACAAAACCCATTTTAATAAAACCAATTTTATCACATCTTATGTTTTAAATGTCAACTTTTAAAAAATACAAACTCCTTGATGATTATGTTTAATTATCTAGGTTGTCTAGCATGCAAAATCTTATTTTCATCCACAACATAACATAATAAAACATTCAAACATCACAAGCATGCATGGGTGCATAAACACAAGCCAACTAGTTTGATATTTCATGTGAGCCATACATGAAATATCAAGTCCAATCCTAGGGACAAAAAGGTGACAAAAACTCAACCAAATGATCTTCGATTTGGCTACAATTTTGCCAAGCTTCTTATATCACCAAATGACACTTGAACCACCATTTCTTGACTTCATGGAGTGAGTTATGAATTTTCTTCTGGCCCCTCAAAACTTGCGACAGGATCAAGGGCAGCAGGAAGATTTTTTGTGTTTTTTGTAGCATTTTTCAATTCATTCTTGGCCATTTTGATGCTTATACTTGTTGAAACTTAATGTATATACTAGATATTAAAGTTACCAACAATTATATTACCAAATGACCAAGATATGAATTTGTAAAAACCATTTTTAAACAATTTCGAATCTGGACAGCAGCTCTTCAGAAAATGCTGCTGTTGGGTGCAATCTTCTCTTGGTCTTTTACTTCATTCTCTTGTTACATTTTGTGAAATAAATAAAATACAACTATTCTAATATTTACAAAATGAATATTAAGAAGGAAATAACTAATTATTATTACAAACCATTTGAATAAATGAATAGATTACAACCATATCGAACACAAACACAAAACATGCATCATATGGTCATTGGCTTGTTTATGCACCATTTTATCACATAAAATCATAAGAAAACCAACACTTTGTTTTTCTAAGGCAACAATTTATGTAACCAAAAGCATGCTAACATAATATATAGTTGGTTACATAAAATCATAGATAATATACTTGCATGTTGCCAAAGAAGCCATGCATGAAACTTTCATTCAAGAAGATGAACATTCATGGCTTCCAAAAACCAAGTTTATCCAAATAAACTTATTATCTAAACATGCAATATAGCCATGGCTCTGATACCAATTGTTGGAAATCATGGTTCATGTAATTAGTTTCAAAAACAAGAGTTTGCAACGGAAGCATAAAATCATGAACACAAATTCCATTTTCAAGAGGATCATGCTACATGCATGTAGAGATAAGATGAAGAACAAACATAGTTTAAGTTCAAGATCATAACCTTTGTTCTTGGGTTTGGTTTGGATGATTTTGATAGCTAGGAATCAAATTAGAATCCCTCTATAGTTGATCCACCACAAGCTTGAACACCCTTGAATGCTAGTTCCACAACTTGCAAGATATGACTCCTTTTCTTATGAAACCAAAAACCAATTTTTTCTAAGAACTTAAGGAGAGTTTTTGGCTGATTTCTTGAAGCAATAATGATGTACATACACCCTCAAAATCGTGGCCAACATATATCACACAAAGGAAAAGAAAAGCACATGCAACTAGCTTAAAAGAAAGTCCCATTTGATTTCTATAATCAAAAGCTAGAAGACACAAAGCATCTTCCTTTTCTTTTAAGTTCTTAATGCATTCTTTTCCTTCCAATATGGCTGATTTTATGATGACAAATGAAGTGCTAGTGGGTTGTTATTATTTATAAAACTTAGATAATAAAAGCTTATAAATAATACATCTTCTTATTTCTTAAATGGGATAACATTTAACCCATAATCATATACATAAATAAACCATCTAAATATACAATCTTAATTGTATAATTATATATATACATATATATATATATATATATATATATATATATATATATATATATATATATATATATATATATATATATATATATATATATATATATATATAACAACATATATATATATATATATATATATATATATATATATATATATATATATATATATTATTTAATTTACCAATTAAATTAAATAAAAGGCTTACTTATAAATTAATTAAATCGTTTTAACAATTTAAACAATTTAATTGTTACACTTAATTAATTCATCACATATGAATTATTAATCAACCTTTAATTTTGTAGTTATTATTATTTACCTCAAATAATAATAACCTATAAGATTAAATTGCAAGTTTAGTATCATTTGATGTTAAATCAAATTTAACGTTCTAAATGATCAATTGGTGTCAAACTTGTTGTTGGTGTGACCCTATAGGATCATGTATTATTAGTAATATCATTTTATGATCATCCTTGGGCATATAAAACTAACATAAGGTTATCCATTTAATTAACAAATAAAGTTACCAAAAATAGAAAACCTTCCAAAACCCTAATACAATTTTCGAAATTAGGAAAAAGGGGGGGGGTTAGGGTTTCCAAAACCCTAATCCTAGAAATCGATCCTGATATATATTAGGGTTTATAAGCTTTAAACCCTAAAACAGTTATAGCAATTCAACAAGAAAACAAGACAGGCTCTGATACCACTGAAAGGTTTTCTGCAACCATGAACTAAATAACCTAAGTTCACATGCAACCTATAAGGATCTATGTTTTCTTCTAATTGAACATATAACAAAACCTAAAGGCCATAAGAAAATTAACTAAAAGAATAAAATCAGAAAAACCAACCTTTTAGAAATTCCTGGAAGCTGAGCAGCAAAAATATCCTGCCTCAAATGAGATCACACCCAAGCCGAGAGGATTATGGATCGAAATTCCAGAGAGAAATAATAGAATGAGCGACTGATAATGAGGCCTAGGGTTCCCTATTTATAGGGAACCAAATGGTAAAGCTAGAATTTGTGGTTCCCTATTCCAGAGAGAAAAATATCCTGCCTCAAATGAGATCACACCCAAGCCGCGGCCTTTACATTGGCGCGTCGCGCGCCGCAATTCAACTATTGAATTTGTGCGGATATGTACGCGCGTCGCAGACTTTGCATTTACGCGCCGCGCGCCGCAATTCAACTATTGAATTCGTACGACTTTAATCCCTGACCTCCTGATTAATCCAATTAATGTCACAGAAATTAATCCAATTAATTTCTGATTAATTATTAATCTCAACAATATTATTTCTAATTAATATATTATCTCCATAATATATTAACAAACAATATCTTGATTTATTAGTCATATAATAAATCAACCCTTTCTCTCTACTTAACTTTCCAACAAACCTCCAGCCATGAGGCAACCCAAATGGACTGTGCTACTATTAATTAGGCAAATACTAATTATTAGTCATGGCTTAGACACCTAATCCAACACAATAATGTCAACTTTTATATCATTTTTCTTGTTAAATAATATTAATCTTAAAAAAATTCTACAAAACCAAACCATTAAATACTTCATTAAACAACATAAGCCCAATTATTCAAACATTATAAAACATTTTTTTGATGAATATGGATTAGAAAACATTATATATATATATATATATATATATATATATATATATATAACATACTTGTGGATCAACAATAGATTATCGAAGCATTGAAAATCACTAATTACAAAGAATAATCAATTATACTAAATGTATTATATATCTTTCTAACGTTATGTTGAGGTAGAACCAATATGCACTTTATCTCTTCACGTTTCTTCTTTCTAATACAATATTAACATATGTACCTCCAAAGTATGTATTACCAACCATGTCGTTTCTCTCTTGCCTCTTGCCTCTTGCCTCTTGCTTCTTGCCTCTTGTCTCATGACTTATGATTTGTTTTAGTTTCTTCATGTTTCTCCTTTGTAATACAATATGAAAATTTGAAATTTCAAAGTGGGTGTGCTCTCAAGTCAATTTTTCTTCCATCATATTCTCCAAGATAGAATCAAATTTATATGTGACCTATATATGACTCTTAGATTAATTAGGTTTAATAAGTAACAATTAAGTATCATAGGTTAAAAGACTCTTGAGTTGTACATGTTTAATTATATGAAAGTGAAAAGCTTTGTAAGTTTCAAATGAATATGATGCAAGAATGATGCATATCTTGAACCATATTCATAATGGCCTCTATTATAAGAGTTATGATATAATATATTTGTCTTTATTTTTGTATTTTTATTTTCTGTTCGAAATAAATACAAAATAAATATGATGCAAAATAACTAAATATCTATTTTCAAGCATATTAATTTCAATATTATTTGTTAATCACATTATATTATTATAACTACTTTAAAATATTTAATTTTCACCTTTCTAATAGATATCGATTTTTTTATTATTATTAAATATAATGTCAAAAGTGTATATCAACCTTTTATTTAGTATAAGAGTATTATTTTATAGTTAACAACAATAAACTAATTATTATTCACAATATATATTTGTTAGTATTTTGATTATATAATTTTTATTCCTGCGAAACGCGAGGTATTCGCCTTATATATATATATATATATATATATATATATATATATATATATATATATATATATATATATATATATATATATATATATATATATATATATATATATATATATATATATATATATATATATATATATATATATATATATATATATATATATATATATATATATATATATATATATATATATATATATATATATATATATATACTTCAATAATGAACACATGGAGTCACAGGCGCAGTACTTGATGATTTTCCCGGCGTGTCCCTCTTACATTCTCAATTAATTGATAAATTTTAGGATTTTAGTTTAAGAGATGTAACCTTTAGATTTCATAGATGCCAATGCCCAAAATACAATGTCTAGAGTGCGAAAAAGGTTGAAGTTCATATAAAGTTATGTTAAGACAAAATTACAGTTTTAGTCCCTAATGTATACCTAATTTTTCAAGTTTGGACAAACTATATGAAAATCACGATTTGGGTCACTAATGTTTGCGAAAAACTACAAATGGGTACCTGGGTCAGGTAAAAAGACTAAAATACCCCTTTTAATTTATTTTTTTTATTTTCTTTGAATTTATTAATTACTTTATTAAAAAAAAACCCACCCCACCCCCACCCCCACCCTCATACGTCTCTCTCTCTCTCTCTCTCTCTCTCTCTCTCTCTCTCTCTCGGTTTTCTGTTAGTATTCGACGGCAATGCCCCTCTTCCACTCTGTTTAGTTTTCAGTTTCAGGTTCGAAGAATTAAACACCATTACATGATTACTACCTCCAATTCCCATACAGTCACGATATCTTCTTCTTTCTTTCGTAAATCATGCGTCCATACTTTCATTTTCTCCTTCTACCCTTCATCTTCACCTTAACTTCATCTTCTTCATCTACCCAACCTGCACCCACAAAAAACCTAACCCTTATTGGCTCCGCTCATCTCAAGAACAACTCCATTATCCTCACTCAAGAACTCACTACCTGCAACTCTCGATCTAATTCACCTGTTGGCAGAGTTCTCCACTCTTTCCCCCATTCGTTTTCTTTGTTCTTCATCAAATTCCACTGTGTCTTTCTCCACTCGTTTCACCTTCACCGTCATCACACCTATTCCTCCATGCCTAGCTGGCAACGGTATCGCCTTCCTCATCGCTTCAGATCCGAATTCCTTACTACATACCGATGGGTATTTGGGTTTACCAGATTCCCCTGCTTCCCACCCGTTTTTTTGCAATCGAAGTTGATACAACTTTCAATCCGGGTCTTGGTGATATCAATGATAATCACGTTGGAATCGATGTGGATTCCATCATTTCCGTTGCGTCGATTGATTTAATGTCGGAAGGGATTGATTTGAAAAGTGGGAAAAGAATTACTGTTTGGATCGAGTACATAGACCCAGAAAAGATTATCAGGGTTTGGGTCGGGTACACATATACTAAGCCGGAAAATTCGGAATGCGGCATATGTGAATAGGGAAAACTGAAAAGAAAGACGCACAACAATGAGAGAGAGAGAGAGAGGAGAGAGAGAGAGAGAGAGACGTATGAGGGTGGGGGTGGGGGTGGGGTGAGTTTTTTTTAATAAAGTAATTAATAAATTCAAAGAAAAAGAAAAAATAAATTAAAAATGGTAATTTAGTCTTTTTACCTTACTCATGTATCCATTTGTAGTTTTTCGCAAACATTAGTGACCCAAACTGTGTTTTTCGTATAGTTTGTCCCATCTTGAAAAATTAGGTATACATTAGTGACCAAAAATGTAATTTTGTCTTATGTTAATCTTAATTAGTATTACAGATTTGGAAACAACAAATAAACAGTGTCAATGATGGTCCTTACGAATTAAAGTAAGGGAGAGAAAACTTCCAAAATAAGTAATACCACTTTACGATTTTACCAATAATATCTGTACTTCAGCCCTTCAATAACATACAATTGTATTTTATTTTATCCTTACAATAAATATTTTAATGACATACATTAATATGAACAGTTCCATTATTGGTCAAAACTGTAAACACTTATTTTCTATCTAATATCTTCCATCTCTTTCTTAAAAATATAACAGAAAAAAAATTTATAACCTTACCATTTAGTTAAATGTGTTTATAATTGGTGCCAAATAAACATCTGAACATGTAATGGACCCATGTAAGGGCAAAATAAGCCATAATTCAGAGTGTTCTGCCCCCCACCACCACCATTCCTTTTTTCTATTTCAGCTTTTGTCCCCCTAACCCATGTGTAGATATTTAACCACAAAGCTATGTTAGATTCGGGACTGATGGGTCTTATCGGTCCTAAATAACCGTGATACGATCCGTTCATTTTTCGGGACCATTTTCTAGTCGGCTTTGTATTCTATCTTTAAAAACAACCACTACTATGTCAGGATCTTGGAGTATACTCAAGTTTCAAATAAACACAAGTATTTTTCTACTAATTAATAAATAGAGGATAACATATTTTTGGTCATTGAGCATGTTGATTTTTTAAATTTCGGCCCAAAAAACTTTATTGTAAGTTTGTTATTTATTTGAGGATTTATAATCTTTTTAGGACTTTGTTTTAAGGAAAATGATTATAGTTTTAGAACAGAAATTGCAAATGCGAGCTATATTAGAACTAAAATAGTCACTTAACTTGGAAATTGAAATAGAACAAAAAAAATGTTACAATACTTATAAGGACCAAAATTGCTTGAAAATGGCTATATTTAAGGACCAAAAATGTAATTTGTTTTAACAAAATATTTTTTTTCTGTATGATAGAAATATAATGTCTAATGATTATATATAAACAAACGTATTACATAGAGACGTTGGACAAACGGGCAACAAGCTTTGGAAAGGGTTAGAAGTACCTTAAAAATGACTAAGTCAAAAGAATATATAACTGGGCTTGCAACATGGGTTTCTGGCAAACATTCTTTACCTTCCTCCACTTCACTTCAAAGGAATGTTGCATCTGAATTCAATGTTTGTCCCAAATCCCAAGAACCCTATTTTAGCTTAAAAAAATTCTAGGAATTTGTGATCAAATCTACCGATTGAGTCGTCTTTTTAAACTTCATAGATTTGTAGACTCGCTTGTCAAAGTCTGATGGTCCAAAATGGCAAAAAGGAGATGGCTCAGTTTCCTCAAGCGGTTCTTCATCTCTGAAACCTGTCAAAACAGAGCAAAGGTGTGTATATTTGATAAATAACATCAAAACCCATGTTTTTACTTGTACATTGTGTTGAGATTGTTGTACTTTCAGGAAAAGAAGAGGAGATGGGTATTTGGGAAGCATAAACTGAAGAGGTTAACCTCCCAATCGGCACCTATAGAGAGACCAAAATCAGAAGAGGAAAGTGTTAACCCTGTTGCTCAAGAAGTTGATGAACAAAAGCAAGTATCAGATCATGGTAATATTCAGTCCACGTCATCATGGCATGCTGACAAGGATAGGGAAAATGATGCAGCCATCAAGATCCAGACCGCATTTCGGGGACTTCTCGTAAGTTTTTTGTACTGCCATATTAGCAATTTTTAAAGAAATTGATGAAGATGACAAATTTTCATGAACCTAATTACAAAGCTTGTCTCTTACGGTCAAAATCACTAACTTTTAAGATCCAATATAGTATGAAATCTTTCAAGTTTGGAGAAATATTAAAAGAAAATAATGAGAAAGTGGATTTGAGTAAAAAGGTTTGAGAAAGACCGAGCAAGAAGCGCATATAAATTCTAATTCCAAAAATCAAAATCTTGACTTAAAAAGTCAAAACATACCTCTCTAATATTGTAATGGGTTTGGCTTATGTTATAGGCAAGAAAAGCTCTAAGGGCATTGAAGGGACTGGTAAGGCTACAAGCTATAATCCGTGGGCATCTGGTTAGACGCCAGGCTGTCACAACTCTAAAGCGTTTGCAGTCTGTTGTAAATATTCATTCACAAGCTTGCGCCAAGAGAATCCAGGTGGTGGACTGCGCCTCCCATTATAATTATCAAGAAATTCGAGGAAAAGATATAAAGGTTCGTAGATGTAGCATAATACATGTATGTATCAAGACACATTGTGCCTCATACATCATATTTTAAGCATTTCGACAGTTCCCATCCTAGAACACGTTACGCAGTTGTTATACTACACAACTGCGTAACGCGTCAGCCTTTAGGATGGGACTTTAGTGGAATGTTAGCACTAAAATAAGTGTCTTATTTTGTAGCTTGTTTTTGTTGTCAATGAATACGTTATAATGTACAGATGGATGTGAATAGTCAAAAGAGGTGGGATGACAGCATTTTAACAAAGGAAGAGGAGAATGCTATCTTGTGCAGCAAAAGAGAGGCAGCTATGAAGCGAGAAAGGATTAAAGAGTATGCATATAACCACCGAGTACGTGCGTGTTTCGTGTTTACAATCAATTTGACCGATAAAGTCAAACTTTTGTTTCTGATCCTTGTTTTTTCCTTTCAGATGTCTTCTGAATCAGAACAAAGCAAAGTAAATGGGAAATGGAGGTACTGGTTAGAACACTGGGTGGACACCCAATTGGCCAAAAGAGAGGATCTTCAAAATTTGGGAAAGAAAGAAGAATTTGAAAGTCAAAAAGTCAAATTACGAAACCTAAGAACGCCCCATCACAGAAAACAACGTTCCATTGGAGAAGAACATTCTACTTTGATGATGGGGTCACCTGTGTGTCCCACTTACATGGCTGCAACTGAATCTGCAAGAGCAAGAGCCAGATCATTGAGCTCACCAAGGCTAAGACCGATAAGTGGAGAGACTTGGTCTGCAACCAATTCACCATATAAACATAAGCTGTTATCGCCTATTTCATCAATTAATAGTGATGCAAGTAGTAGTCGAATTTGGAATGTTAATGGTCGTGGTGGATTCTCCCAGAGATCTCCAAGCTTGAAAGGGGTTCCTGGTCATGTGAAATCGATCAGAACTTCCAAAAATCCCGGCCTTAATTCAGAAAGTGCAATGCCAAACTGGGATTAGCTCGGACATTTCAGATGATATATTATATCTTACCAGGTAATGCATAAACCGTAACCTCTTCATCTTTCCCGTCAAATGTAATTCAGTGATTGGATGTAATATGTACAAGCCATTTGGTATGTTCAAGTTTGTTTCCTTGTAATTCAACAAAAAGGTTGAAGATTCCAATTCGTACCAAACAAATTTAGACTCTTCGCTTAGAGGCACTTATCAAGTAATATAGGTGTTTTCGTTGTGCGTGATTAAGTTAGGCTTGACCACACCTTAATAAATTACGAGCAACAACCATCTCACTTTCACACGGAGGACATCTCCAACCCATATCTAATTTTGGAATAACTTTAAAATTTTGGTGTAAAATAAATTTAACCATCTCCAATACACCTCTATTTGCTACACAACAAATGGTGTTAAAAACATTATTACTTCAAATTTGTAGTAACACTATTCATTTAGGGTGGCCAGAGTGGTTCTTGCTGAACCCGCCAAGCCGCCGAACCAAAGCGAGACGGTGCCCTCCTTGCTGAACCCGCAACCCCTTTAAAGCCACTGCACTTGTTTCCTTCTTTGCATCAAACCAAAGCGGGTTCAAGAACCCACTGATCCATCACTTTGTAGCCGCATACGACACACCCACCTCCAACTCTTTGAAGCCGCATACGGTGCCGGTGGTGCCGCGATCGAACCCTTGCTGAAGCCGCCACTACTCCGTGCGCCTTTACACTAAAATTAAAGTTGAACTTTTACTTGTCAAATTTGGCCAATCAAGTGTGTGTGTGAGAGTTTATTCAAGGGTTAATATCATAAAAAGAATCTATATATTGAGTTTATTTTTGGAGTAAACCTCATTTTTTTCCTTAAAAAAGACCTTGCATTTTTTTTTTCATTTTTTCGATTTAACCATATTAACAGGTCTACCAGTACTCTTCCGGTTTTGGACAAATTTTTTTCGAAAAATCCCTAAACTTTTTTTCTATAAAAACCCTCAATTTTTTTTTCCAAAAAAAATCCTCACATTTGACAAACTTTTTCTTTTGAACCAAGATTTTTCGTTTTGACTTATAATTCCATTTTTTTTTCTTCTTCTTGTTGTAATGATATTTTTTGATAGCTTTTAACATTAAAATTTGAATGAAACATCTGATCTTTTTCAAAATAAAGAGAAAGATGGCGGGTCCAATTTTTATGGGCAAAATGCATATCAAATCTATTTACAAGATGTTCAAACATTGTAGCAGTTGAAAGACAACAGTCTAGTTTAACATAACAATGTTTCTAAAGGGGAAACATGAAATCTTAGATTAGATTTTGAATATGGTTTTCCATTTGATTTTTAAAACAATCTAAGATACCAAGCCAACTTAGAACACAATTCTTTACCCACTACAAATCATATAATTCATTTAAATTCTAATGTTAAAAAACATTAAAAACACTATAAACAATAACAAAGAAGAACATGAGAATCATGAGTTTAAACAAAAAGTTGGTTCAAACTGAAAACAAAACTCGAGTCTCAAAAGAACATAATGACATTATTATGGATCAAATAACTTTTATTATTGAAATTGTTTTTAACATGGAAAACATGAAAACTGAAATTAGATTAAAAAAATGTGAAGATTTTTTTTTTCAAAAAATAAAAATGTTGTGGTTTTTTCAAAAAAAAAAAAGTTGAGGCTTTTTTCCAAAAGAAAATCCTAAATATAAACCCGCTAAAATGGCCAAATCGAAAAAAGGATAAATGCATAGGTTTTTTTAGGAAAAAAGGTTGATGTTTAATCCCGAAAAAACTCAATATCCATGGGTTTTTTTTATGAAATTAACTTTTTATTTGATTATATTGTTATATTTTAAATGTGATATTTGTTTCTAATATATTTAAATTATAATACTATTTAATAGTTCATAAGAGTGGGAGGAACCCGTCTTTGAGAACCCTCCCAACCTAATTGTCATATATGCATCACATCAACTTTTTCACTCACAACTCGCTTCAATATTTTCCAACCACAACATAATGATTCCATCTTTTTTAACCCTTTTTAGTCCACACAATTTTCTTTTTTTAATATGTTTTGAATATTTACCAACTTAAAATTGAATAAATAAAACAAAAAATAAAAAATAACATTTCATTAATAAAAGCACATAACTACAAATGGGGACTTAAAACTAGGGGTGAGCATGGTGCGATTTTTGGTCAAAACCGAACCGCAAACCGCATTATGCGGTTTTTGAAAACCTAAAACCGCAATTTGCGGTTTCTAATGCGGTGCGGTTTTGCGGTTTTCCCATGCGGTGCGGTTTTATTTGGTGCGGTTTCGGTTATTAACCGCATAATATGGTGGTGTGCGTTTTTTTTTCCTATAGCACGGTTGTAAAATCGCAAAAGTTCAAAATCGATACATTTTTTATAAAATTTTTAGTATTTTGACTATATATTTAGTATATTGCCGTTATCAAAATATAAAATAGAACTCATTTGTTTTTTGTACTTAGTATAGTAAATCATAAAACAACCAAAGTTTATAACTTACAATCGGTGAAAATGACAAATGGAATTGCCACTATCAAAATACAAAATGAAATTGTCGTTCAAACTCACTCTTTTATTTAATCTATAATGTCATATTTGAACTTAATAATAAGTAAATAATACATATATTATGTAATTATTTAATACATGGTAATCGGTGCGGTTCGGTTATTTGTGGTTTTTCCAAAAGTAAAAACCGCACCGCACCGCAAATTTGTGGTTTTTGTAAAAGTATAAACCACACCATTGGTTTTCTCTTCGGTTTCGGTTTTTGCGGTTTTTTCGGTTATTTTTTGTTGCGGTTCGGTTTTTGCTCACCCTACTTAAAACCTAAATACGATAATTAAATTAGTTATCAAAATAAGGTATGTAGGCATGTTCAATTTGATCAACAATTTCGATCGAAGTTAGTAGTGGATTCTTGAATTGCACAATTCCCTAATCATGTCTTTATTTATTTCTAATTCATTGAGGAGATCAATATCATGTACAGGACAATAGCAACACCCTTCATATTTCAGTAGTATCATATTGTATAATATAAAGAAAAATCGTACATTATATCTTTACACATGTCAATGTTCGTTCTCCATACACTTTGTCTTATTATGGTTTGTCAAGCTTTTACTATGCCAAAAGCTCATTCCACATCCTTTATTGTTGCTTCTTGTGTCGTATTGAATCGTTTCTTTTTTACGAGAACCGGATGCGCAAATGATTTCACAAAAGTTGCCCAATTTGGGTATATCATATCCGCTAGATAGTCCTTATGTTTGTATTCTTCCCCGTTCAAAATAAATGAACATTTTGGTGTTTTTCCAAGAAGTATGTCGTTGAATAATGGTGTTGATTGGTAGAGGACGTTCAGGTCATTGTTGCCACCAGCAACACCAAAAAATAAATGTCATATATACAAATCCTGCGATGCTACAACTTCATGTATCATTGTTGGGTACTTATGATCACCTCCCATGTACTGGCCTCGCAATATCGTTAGACAATTCCTCCAATCCCAATATGTACAATCATTGCTACCTAGCATACAAGGAAATCTATGTCTTGATTAATATACAACGTTAAAAGTTGAATGTCATTGGATGTTGGTTTGCGCATTAATTTAGCTCCATACATCTTAACAATACCATACCAGAAGTTGCAAAGGCTTTTACGCGAAGTTCTTTATGACATATTCAAGTACCTATCCAGTACATCAGGAGCGTTCGCGAACGCCAGTTCTCGTATTGCAGATATGCATTTCTGCAATCCAGTTAAACCTATTTCCATCTTGACATTCAAAGTTGTTTGATAATGTGGATAGTTTGTTTCCATGCCCTCAATAATATACACAAATAAGCATCTGCTCGTCCGGAATTTTCTTCTAAAATTAACGTCTCCAAACTTTGAATTAGCAACAAAGTAATATTGTATCAAGTGTTTTCCTTAGTATCCTAATCTCTTTTGAGATAAGTTCTCATATTTCTAAACACATTTGAACTTGCAGTATCTTGAAGAAGCGCTAATGCAGTTCGACCAGTTGATACGAAAATGTTGTAGTTATTTGATGATTCAAATAACGGTGAGTATAGCAACGTATAGATTTGACAACGCCTATCAATATCAAGTATTTTAGTCGTTGTTAGGCATTATTATTTTTCAATTTATATCAATAATATCATGGTATTACTCACTTTTGTGCTTAGTGCTTGTGTGCGAAAAAAGATAAAAACAGGGACTAAAAGCGGACAAAATGAAGAAGTTCTGGATAAAGTCATCTCTCAGTCGAATACGTCGCGAATAAAAGACACGCGCGTCACGGATAGTCAAAGATCAGGCGGTGAACTGAAATTCAAAGTGCGAAATATGGGGATAATGGATAAGACGCGCCGCGGTCTAATGCCATGTGCGACGTGGTTAGCTAAATTTTGCAACTATAAATAGAGGTGTCTAGGTCGAATTTCAGAAGCGAAGAACTACCCAAAGGGTGTAACCTAGGCTTCTTTGTCTCGTGATTTCAGTTTCCAGTAGCTTTAAAGTGGTATTTTATTGTTTTTCATTTATTTTAGTAATTCTTAGTTTTAGTTCTTGCTTGATTCCTTCAATTCTAGATAGTAGAATCTGTGGGAACAAGTTTAGTTGGGAATATTTTCGAAGTCAGTAACTCTTGGCTTCTGGATTTGGTTTAAGTTCAATATAATCATTCGGTTGGAGTTAAAGTGCATGTTTTCAGTATTATTCATGTTTGGATGTTTATTTGGATGATTTGGATTGTTTATTTGCTTCTGATTTTCTGGAATTCACTTATGGAATAGTAAGTAAGTTTGGTTTTGAGTTTGAAGCAATTTAGTTTATTTAATGTTTGTTTTGGTTTTCGGTATTGCGATTTATTGGTTTTTGGAAAGTGAAGGAAACACCGCCGACTATAGCATGACACTGTAGTTGGTCATTCTGACACTATATCTTGACCACCAAAATCTCACGGATTGACCCTTGCTGCTACTATACTAGTTTGCGGGTGAGGTTTATATTCTATTTTTGACCGCATAACGACCTAGACGTGTCAAGATTCATCAACATATTTGTTGTGCACATATGAATCAAAATTATCAAGAGAAGTCGTTTCAATAAAAATAAATAAAAAGTTGGAATGAAGTTGGAGATAATGTAAAATGTTAGTGTGGTTTCTGAAATGGTTGAGAATGATTTATAATGGTAATATTTTATTTTGAAATCTATTCATTCAGTTGCACTTAACATCACATGTTGATGTTGTTGGGGAAAATATTTAAGCACTAGGAAATCTCTGATTTATTTTTGTCTCTTACTTGGGGATTTTATGATTTCCTGGTAGGGTGGAAATCAGTTCTTTTTTTGTTTACTCGATTTCTTCAAATTGGTTTCCTCAGTTTGAAATTTTTTTGGTCCAAGCCGTAAACTGAACCAAACCGAATTTAAATGAATGTAGACCAAACCGAAATCGGGTTCGGTTTGAGACCAAGGAAACCAAATTCAAATGCGGTTTGATCCGAAATCGGTTTTGGTTCGGTTTGGTTTTCGGATTTTTCGGTTCCAAACCAAATAACTTCCACCCCTATTTCCCGGAAGGGCAAAAAGCAGGCAACTTCTTCCCATTCATCTATTGAGGCTGAATATAGGTCACTGTCATCTATTACCTGTGAAATCTTGTGGGTTATAAAACTCACTAGAGATGTGAAAATCAAAGTTCAATTTCCAGTTAAAATCTTGTATGATAACAATTCAACTATTCAACTTACTTTAAATCCGTTTTTTCATGAAAGGACCAAGCACATTGACATTGATGTGCATTTTGTCGGAGAAAAAGTGTTGGAAGGGGTAATTAAGGTTTTAAAAACAACTTCAATAGAACAAATTACTAGATCTCTTGGTGGTCTTCAACATTCTTATCTTGTGAGAAGTTGACGTTGTTTGATCTCTTCAAGTTTGAGCTTGAGGGAGGATGTTAAGAAATATAACTAATTAAGCTAAAGCAATCTCAACAATTGTTCAAATTCTTATGGATATTTTTCTGTGTATATTTTCTAATATGGTCTTGATATGTTGCAGTGAACTTTCTACGTATTACATGGATTTGGGCTGAATGTAGATTGGACTGGAGCTGGTCTATTGGGCTTGAAGTTGGATTAGAGGTTGGATCATGGGTCGCAGTTGCTGCTTTGCAATCTTGGAGGACTGATTGTGCACATTTGTCTATCTTAAGAGTGTGGCTCACTTCCTGTAAAGTGTAAACTTCAGAAAACACGCGGTTCTTTCTGACTCAGTGTGTTGAGTGTTCATTCTGACAAGATTGCACGTCGTAATCTTGTAGTCACGCGTGATTTGTAACACTCTCTGATCACTATATGTGTTGTTTCTTTTGCAAACTTTGTAAAACTTTTTTGATAATAATCATTCCGCTAAGTTTGTATTAAGATCTGATTATGGTTTTTAAGCGTCTCATCTTCAATTGATCTGTTTTTGTGAGATGAATACATCATTTAGCATGTTATAACCATCATGTGAATATAACATACAAATATATACATACCAAAGAGTTTGGCATCTCTCTAGTTGGTAGTTAGCATTTAAACTTATCAGAGCATTTCATGTTTGAGCTTTTACTTAGTTTGTGCATTTAGAGATGTTTGCATTCTCTTTCATCAGGTTATATTAATCAAAGGCTCTTGTTTTATTCGGGGTATTTCAAGTTTATATTATCTTACCCATACTTATAAAATGGTGTATTGATCATTCTAAGCATTATTATAATCACTTGCTCTCTTCAAATTAATAAATTAATATGATTGCTCCATGTAAATATCATGTCATCGTTTGTGAACAAACAGCTAAAAATAATTCGGAAGCTTCTGAATTAGATAAAGGTGTAGACCATCAAGTAAAATAATATTTATAGTAAAATCATCAGGGCGAATATATACTCTTATCAATTACCCAAAACAATATCATGCTAACCACAAGACTAAAGTGAATCTTCACAATCATAACTGTCACCACCGTCGGATAAATCATCACTATATGTGGTCCCGAAGTACTCGAGCCTTTGTAAATTTTTCTTAAAATCACCTTCCAACTTAACATTCCAACTTCCTTGAATATCCAAATGAGTGAGTGACTTACATTTGGTAAGAATTTCAGAGAGACCAGCATCACCAAAACAGCCAAAACAAAGTTCAAGATGCTGTAAATTCGACATGGAATTGGCTATAATATAAGGTTCAGAATCATCAATTAGTAGAGGACTGGATTTTGTAAGAATGACCCACGGATTGTTTCTTTTTAGGGAAACCAAAGACTTGCACTGGTTTCCAAAAGCTTCTAGGCCTTTGGCTGTGATATTGAGGCAATCGCTGATATCCAGCACTCGTAGATTTGGCAGTGATTTGACATGGTTCAGCACCGTATCGTCAGTCACGTCACTCATCGGCATTTCAAGTACAGTCAGACATCTTGCGCTGCAGAAATACAGGATACGTCTTAATATAAATGTTGGTGATTTTAATGGGGTGTGGTGTGCATATTTGTATAGGGTTAGTTTAATCCAAAACGACAAATGACAAGGGTTAAGGGGCAGCGCCCCAAAACCTAGACATATTTTCGGACTACATGTGTAGTGGAAAATTTCACGGATGCGGTGTGCATATTTTCTACATAAGGAAAATGTCTGTCCACCCGATTTGGGTGAACCCGCAACAATCATTGTGAATTGCCACTTTGATTTTTCTATTCTAGATTATGATTAGTTGTTGTGACATTTTTCCTTCACGCGATCAATTAAAAATTCTTCGTAAAAAAAACTATTGTCAAAGTTAAGATACAAAATATAGAACAAATTAACCAGTATCATTGATCTTGGTTACTAAACCATCGTTTAAGAGAAAAAATTGTAAATTTGGTCCCTGTGTTTCGTAAATAATTATGATTTAATACCCTCGTGGCCATATTTCTAATCGAGGGTTCAAATCCCATGACTGTTAAAGATGGAAATTAGTATAGTTTAGGAGTAATTTAAATTTGTCTTTCAAAAAAATATAAGTTCTTTTAATTTTTATTTATTTATTTCAAATACATATTATATAAGAAATGGACCCCTCCCACCCCAATCCAATCCTCGATCCCACATCTTGGGATGAGGTCCGATTTAAAAACAAGAGCCACAAGATGCATCAGCGATGCCACCAACCACCGCATCCCCTATTTTCAATTTAATATTTTTAAGATAAATAAAAAATCAAAAAATAATTACATAAGAGTAAATCATTTTATTTTAAGTAAAAAAGTAACAAAATTCATAATAAAACATAATTTATAAGGACAAATCTACTATAAAACAATACCATAAGGACCTGTTTTTCAAAAACGTTTCTCAAGGGACTAAACCCCCAAATTTTTGCTAAACACGGGACCAAATTTGAAGTTTTTTCTCATTTCAATCATCCAACAAAGGTCCAAGTTCGAATATGCATAAATGGACGGGTTAGAAAAACCTAGGTGTTTAATTGTACATGCTTTAGTAGCGTTAACGAAATATGAGCAACAACCATTTCACCTTCACGCACACAACATATGTTTATTGTTTACACGTTACGTACCGATTGGCGACGAAGATGAAGCCAGGGTTTCCCAATCGATAGGTGGAGAGACGTTGAAACGTACACTTGCTCCGACTTACAAGCTTTCTGACTGCTAGGTCCACTGCACGAACCTCATTCCGGCGTCGACACCACTCAGCCACATCAATATCACGCCAGCAGTACGGTCCTGCCACTGCCTCCATCCACGGTTTACACACCAATGGCACATTTCTCACCATCTCGTCCGCCGGTATCCTTACAAAGATCAACGCAAGTATCTCAGGGTTCAACTCCTCCCACCTCCGACACGTATCCTCCGCCGCCGTAGAATTTTCTTCGCCGGAAGCCACCATCTTGTTCTTCCCCATTCTATTCTCTGCAAAATATCTACAAAAAACGAAGGAAATTAAGAAAGGGTTATTACTTATTAAATATGATTGGAGTCTTAACAGTTTTCCTTTTTTCCTGAGATTAAATTACATATTTGGTCCCTAGTTTATAGTAAATTTTTGTTTGTAGTACATCTGTTTTGTTTTCTCGTCATTCGAGTCATTAGAGAATAGAGATATACGTAAGTCAAGCTTAAGTTCAAGTCAACTATGATAAATGATGGCTAAATCGATCTGATACTTTTACAAGTGTTCAACTTATGGAAGCATTTGAAAGATTTGAATAAAGTTTTATCCACTAAATTTTATCAAAAAGTAAACATGAAAGCTGTACTATAAATTTATATCTATTTTAGACGGATCTATGTACATATAAATATGATTAGTTCCAGAATGTCAATAAAAATATAAGTTTATAAATACTTATTGTATATTTTAAGGTCATATCCATACTAAAAAATGTTTGATATTTGTTTTTGATATAGTTGTTAGAAATGTACATTTTTAATTTCCGATGTACTATAGTGTACAATGTACACTATGATGATAACTAGGGAGGCTATATTACTGATGATATTGTGTTCAATGTTTTATATAAGATAGTAAAAAGTTGTAAAAAAAGATAATTGACTAAACATATCGATTAACTTATAAGTTGAGGGACTATATATGTAAGTTGTCTTTCCCTTCCGAAGAGTAGGAACGTGGCGTGGTGGTGGCGCGTGCTTGTACGGATTTGCCCGTACCCATTAATACTTAGCATGTTTGTTTTCTACTCGTATTTTTTTTAAAATAAAAACTAAAGTATTAATTACAGAGATATATCTGATTATCTTCACATTGACTGTATACTTTAATGCTTTATTTTTCACAAATGCAATGTTTAAATGTTGAGATACTTGAATAGTTGAATTGAATATTATAGATTAATAGCATAGCAGCTAAAAGAAATACTATAATTGGCTAAACTTTTTCTGTTATGTCATATACATCAGTGGACAAGAAAACTCATGGCCTTCTTCCCTGTTCTTTCAGGATTTTAATTGTACAGCAGGTAGTTGCTCCTTATTTATGAAACAAAAAGTTCGTTATTATAAAACATATTTCGAATTATTTCGAAAATAGATATCTGAGCCGGACTTTTAAATGAATTAAATAACTTTTATTTGAATTTTTAAAATATTTAAAATTAATATTAAAACAGTTTGCATCAAAATTGAAAGCAAAATAGCAACAAACTGCATCACTAATCCTTTTTGGATAGTAAAACTAACTATTTTAAAAGTATATACATAAATTTTGGGATCATAATATTACTATGAATGATTGAACTCTATAGAATAGCTCCATGGATTCCGGTGCAAAGAAACCAGAAGTATCAAACGCAAATGGTATAAACACATGTTGATTATTCATGCATGCTTTATCGTGTTTTGTTACTTTACAAAGCCAGCTTTTAAAGCAGTCTGCCCCACTAACAAACTTCTCAATCTTACAAGAGAAGAAACATTGTTAGATCCATAATACGTGTTTTCATCTTATCCATCCAAAAACCAAAACGCTTGCTCGTCTGAGCGTTGATCATCATTTCAACGAGTCTGTGAAGAATTTCACATGTGCTTCTTTCTTAGCAAAAACTCTAGCGTGTGTAAATACGTTAAAAAGAACGTCCTTAACCATATTATAGAATACTTGAAACCCGAGAGCTTTCTACAATGTACCACATGCTCCCAAAGAAGTTCAAGCATGCCCTACGATAAACTGGGGATATCTCGTCAACCGGAAATAGTTGATTATAGGATGATACTTAAGGATAGTAGGATGCTCCACTGGTGACATATGTTGGCCTAAACAATTTGCATCATCTTTAATCATCTACTAAACATGTTAATCCTTTCATAACATGCTTTCAATCCCATGGTATACCATTATCTTACATGAAGTTCCCATGTTGTGCATCAAGCACTTCTACGTTTTTAATCTCATGGTTATTTTGCAATTATAAACAAATTTAGTTCAACAATATGCTAATCAATGCTCTCATATTGTTTATCTAATATTATTTTCATCAAATAACCCAAACCCTAAAATTTAGCGTTCATGAGATCTTCCACATATGATGGAATCAATTTAAATTAAAGCTAGGGATTAAGTAAGTACCTTGAATTAATGACCTTGCACATAAAAGCCTCTTGATAACACCTTAGTTACAACTCAAATCATCCATACATAGTAAACACCAAGAACACGCATCATAGAGTTGAGAGAACCTTTTAAGAAAATATGGATAATTTTTGGGGTGAAATAACCCACTTAAATGCTATTTCAAATGAGTTAAACGCCAACCCATCAGGTCAACCTGACCCCTTCCAGGATAACTTACAAATGTAACAACTGTCACAACTTGTACGCTAATGTGTCGCGTTCCTCTATGCGACGTGTATTTCTTTTTTACACGTCGTGTGTTCAACGACACTCATCTTTAATGTCATTGTACCAATCATATGATACATCGCTTTTGTCTTATGGTAGCGTCGCGTTTCCATCAACGTCAAGTCACGTATTTTCTAAATCATGCGTCGTCTAAACATTACTCCCCCAAGTAGGAACGTACTTTCAACGCGTCACGTGGTCCTTTGTACTCAGTTTGTCCCCTCACACCTTAACGTGTTGATGTCTTCCCAAAAGTCTTCCCAAACCATAGTTTACTATATTTCGTTCCAAGCTCAGTGTCGAATCAGATCCCAAAATCGCCAGCCCTAGGGGGAGGGTATTGGAAATATTCTAAAAGGATAACCATGATTCTAAAAGATAATATAGATCATGTATATTTTTAGATAGAGCATTTATTGCTATGTATTTTATCCCTTGTAAATTTTGTAAATCTTGTACTCCTTTATTTCTTGTGTATAAATACAAGTCTCCTGCTCCCAATTGAAGTACAGATCATTAGGGAGATTCTATTCATCTCAGCCCTAAGCATAACTTACTACTTCCTAGTAAATTTTAATATTCTTATGCCTTTTTTTATTCATAAACCAAACCCACATGATAGACATTTGAATACTTGATTGATTTGATCATGAGGGTGAGCGTGGTGCGGTTAGGCACTGTTATTAGCCAAAATCGTACTGCTAACCGCAAATGCGGTTATTAAATTTTCAATAATCAAATAGTGTGGTTAATAGTGCAATGCGGTTTTATGTGGTTGCGGTTGCGATTATTAACCGCATTTATTTGGTACGGTTATTTTGTACGGTTTTTTAACCACATGAATTTGATACTTGTTTTGAGATTTAAGCAATTAAAGATTAAAATAAAACAACCACTAACATAAACACAACACAATATGTTTGCAATAGAACGCTAACAATAATCACAATATGCCATAAATTATTTCTGAATAAGAAGTTGTGTACACCGAAATTAACACAAATGAGTTACTCTCATTTACCAAATACACGAACTACAATAATAATGATTAAAGTAATTTGATGGCATTTACATATTAGAAGCCGACTACTCGGGAAGAGACTTCTTTATTTAGATGTTTTAATTATATAAAAACTAAAAACTAAAAAATTACTTAATTATGCGGTTAGCGGTGCGGTTATATATGCGGTTAATGAATGCAATGCGGATATTTCGGTTTGGTATTTTTGATACAACCTATGCAGTTATCGCGGTCAAAACCGTAATCGCGGTAACCTACCGATATTTAATTTTGCGGTTCTCGCGGTGGTATAGCGGTGGTATAGCGGTTTTTTAGTAATATGTAGAATTTATATATTAGACTATTACTAGTAGAATTAATATCATAAAAGTCATTCAAAAAACATCACATAAGGCTTAATTTAAGACATAAGTCACATAACATAACATTCTCATCGACATCTGAGTCAAAGTATCAAATTCAAATTCAAATTCAAATTTAATCGCTGATAATTATCGCGGTAAATAGCGGTAAATCGCGGTAAATTGCGACGATTTTATCGGTACCGCTATTTTCCACCGCTAAACTGAACCGCGATTATCCTGACCACCGCGAACCACGATACCGGCGCTATACCGGCGCGATTAACTGCATAGGATACAACCTCACCGACCGAAATCTTTCGGTTATTTCAAAATTGGAAACCTCACCGTCGATTCTGTTGCAACTAATCGATTTTGTTTTTTACGGTTTTTACGGTTTTTTAACCATACAATTAAGTTTTTGTTCACCCCTACTATTTACCACATCTTGCAAATAATTATATTTGGGGTCTTTTTTAAAGTTAAAAAAACAAATAAGTATATCAAATTGCAAAAGGAACACAAATATTTATAATTTGCAAACATCTAAATATAAAAAACTTAGGTAAACTTAAATATAAATAATTATAGAAGAAATTAAAAAAGTATCATAGATAGAAATATAGGAGCAGTAAATTTTACATATGCGTGCTTTATGTTTCTAAATTTTACAAATGCAATTAGAATTATTCTAAAATATTACATCTTTGTAATTGTTTTAAAAGAAAATTTATATTATAATCATATTATTGAATTGACATAATGAGTTTTATATTTTTATTAGACTGTATAAAATACGATTATATCTTAAAAGATTATAATAATTATTTCAGGTGAAATGAGGTATGAGTACGGGTTCGGAGCCAGATTAAATCGGACCGAGAACTGAAGAACCGAGAATTGATTTAATAGGAAATAGAGAACCGGGAACTGGACTGAATACTGTTTCCAGTTTGGTTATACAATGAAGTGTTCTATTAAGGGATGTGTTTGATTCCGAATTTGGCCCGAATCGGACCGAGAACCGAAGAACCAATAACCGATTTAGTAAGAAATGAAGAACCGAGAACCGATTTAGTAGGAAATGAAGAACCGAGAACTGGACCAAATACACGGTTCCGATTTCTCTTGGGTTCCAGTTCCAAGTCCAATCCGATTCTTCGGATCAAATGTTCATCCCTAAATAAAATTATTAAATTAGTATATCTACATAATTTTAATATTAATTAACATTTTTAAATAATTCCATTTAATGTTTGCTAGGTTATGCATTATTATTGATTTATGAGAATTATTCAAATTATGAGATGATATAACATTTCAGAAAAGATATATAGATATGATAATTCCATTTATTGAATTACTCCGTTAACAAACTCTGCTTTACAAAAGGATTAAATTCCATTATAACATAATATATGTGGTCTTTAATGCTTTTGACCGTTTCAAAATGGGTTAATGACTCATAAGGGTAATCATCTTTTGCGTTTGTTCATATTTGGGTAACTTTTTTTGTACACATATGACCAACGAACTTGTTTGGAGTATCCACATATGACCATTATTACCGGTTGGTATAGGATACTGCTGACGTGGCATACATGTAGGATTATGTAATGACACAGAAATGTAATGAACTATTGGTTTTGTTCACATTTGGGTAATTTTCTTTTTTTGTACACATATGACCAACGAACTTGTTCAAACCGTTCAAATGTTACCATTATTATACTTTAAAAAAACGTATATTGAAAAACCCTCGCTTAAGGCTTTTCATAAAACATCATTTTAACCCATGGTTTATCATCATTATTCCAAAAATCATCCTTTAGTAAAAACTTCAATTTCATCATGTTCAAATAAGTCATTTTCTTTCAAAATTATTTTAAAACACATGGGGTTCAAGGAGTGATAATTTAGGTTCAAGTTGCGGAAAACATCGTTTGGTCCCATTTTAGATAAAACATTTTAGTTTATAAAGTAGAGAGGTTGTAACAATTCAAATATCATTACACAGCTTAAATAAAACCACACAAGTCGTGGCCTTCTAAACGTCCAGCTCTTCTAAAGTCATCTAAACTCCTCAACCTAAATACACATCAAAATAAGTTAGGCAATTGAAATGCCTAGTGAGCTTACCCGAGGTTGACCTATTCAAGTGGGCAGTGAACTACCACACTCGGGACAAACCTCCAAAAATAGTTTTGACATACACTTCAAAAGTTATTTTAAACATCCAGGATTTACTCAAAATAGATAGTTATGATATGCAAATGCAATGCATGATGCAAATATCCCAAACCCACATTCATCTCATAAAAGTCCAACTCATCACAATGGCACCTACCTAAGTTCACGAATGACACGCACAAAGCATGTCACTCGATCCCCGTATAGGCAAAACTAGGACTAGTGGCCATCACACTAGCCCCATGAGGGTTAGCAACTCCCTCATGCGGTTCCTTATTGTCGGGAACGGTTTTCCCTAAATACGGGACAAACATCTCATTTTGGGCATTGTGCCTATGATTTCCCTAAATCTGGGACAATCATGATTTCCCTAAATCTAGGACAATCATCTCATCTTCGTCATAAGGTTCACTCGGTCAATCCCATCCTATATGTAATGCAATGCACAAATAGGATGCTCAAAACATCTTTCAAAAACATCATCATAATCTTTATTTGAAAACATCTTTGGAAACTCTTTTTCATACAATGCACAAGTAGTAATCATATAACACATTGCACATAATATCATGCATGAAAAGTATTTGATAACACACACAAAAGATAGTGGGAAGGATGTGTACTCCCGGTAAACTCACCCAAGGTCAACTGACGAGTCAACACTAACTCCACACAAGGTTTGATGCATTTGGAGGCGCTCCTAGACATCATCCCATCCATCAAATCATCTTAGTTGAGTGCTAGCTCAAGTCCCTAGTCTCACCTCCAAGTCATAACAAAACATCTCCTTCCTACAAGACAAGAACGGAAGGTATCATACTCGATTCATCTAAAAATCGCACTATAATTACTTCTTTGAACTAATAAGGAACAATCATCCATCATCTAAAATGAAGTCCTTGACTCTCTAATATAAGGAAAATCTTAGTTAAAACATCCCCAAAGTTTGGCATTAAAACAAGGACCCAAGGCCCAAACCATAAAGCTCAAAACCCAAAAAGTGCCCAAAATCCGGACAGAGACTTACACGGGTCGTGTAACCCTCTTTTTTACAGCACAGGTCGTGCTTTTAGTAACACGGGTCGTGTTACGTCCTGCAGCAGCTCCGTTTTTGGTCATTTTCACCCCTTTTTGGCCCAATTCAAGTTCTAAAACCTCCCAACACTTATGGATATCAAAAAGACATTATTCCTTCCCAAAATATACATCATTAGACCCAATTAAACCATCCAAAATCATATCAAATGAATCAATTACATGCCATGATCACAACTTCACTCTATAAGCTTAAAGTATGGAATACCCAGTTCCATTCCTACAATTGGTGATTACAAATGGAGATTCCTTCTTCCATTCCATGGAATCATTAGGAAATGATCCTCACTCCACTTATACTTCCAATTTGATGTAACAAATTCATTCATCTATTAAACAAGAGATCCAATCATCATCCACATGAATACAACCCATTTCAATACTCAATTCTCATTTTCTAGTGATTCAAGGTTTAATACTACAAATCAAATGTTGGAATCCTTAGGGAATCATTAGAAATGAATCCCCTCATCCAAAACCCCTATAATCATCCACCAATTTCTAGATTCCTCAACAAATCATCAAATCTCCAATTTTTAGGGTTTATAACACCCAAATCAATCAACTAAGTGAATCTAGAGCATCCATGGATTGGATGTAGACTCCAATCAACTTAGAAACATCAAATAAACATCGGGGAATCATAGGAATAACCTCATCCTACCATAAATCTAGAATTGGGTCAAAACCCCAAACCCTAACTCGAATTCAAAGCAAGAAGATGAAGGGTTTATACCTTAGATTGCTAGGATTCTTCTAGTATAATCATAATCCTTCAAGACCAACACAATTCTCCATGGAAGCCATGAAAATCGCCGTCTTCTTCCTCTCCTTCTCTCTAAAAACGTGATGTTTGGCTGAAATGGGGAGAACCCCCATCTAAAACTCTACATCTTTCAGGATTTGCAACATTAGTCCCCATAGATTGATCTTTCTTCACTCAACACCCTAAAAGTCCATTATTCTTATAAGAAATCTCTAAATTCACACTTATGCCCCAAATATAATTATTTAATTCACTTGAGTCATTCTCTAGGTCAACACTAACCCTTAGTTTCCCAATTTGGCATAAATGGTCCCTTACACTAAAATTCTTCACAATTTAGGTCCTTAATGAAATTCAAGGAATTATTAGACCTAATTTAAACTCCACCTCAATTCTTTTAATATATCTTCTAATTTTTCTAAATCCATGACTAGTCATATTTACTTAGGGTAAGTTTAGCCAAATTGACACTTTTAGTCCTTATAATAAAATTTCTCATATTTGGTTACAAATTGATTTTAAAATGATATTTGGCTCATTTATTCACAATATAACATATAAAAAAATATTAAATTTAGTTATTCATTTGTTTTCTTTATTTACAAAATAAATTTTATTTGTCGGTTTAAGACCAAAACTCCTAGGCCCAAAACGCGGATATTATATATATATATATATATATATATATATATATATATATATATATATATATATATATATATATATATACTTCTAAAAATGTATAAATATGCATATATCCTTCTAAAACATATTGTATACCTCTAAAAACGTATTTCATACTTCTAAAAACTTAAAACTATGTATTTATACTTTTAAACAATGTATTTATACTTCTAATTTTATATTTCTAAAACATATTTTTATATTTTGGAACTATAAATACGTTTCTAAAAATGTATTTTATACTTCTAAAAACATAAAAATATGTATTTATACTTCTAAAAATGTATTGATACTTTTAAAAATACATTTATACTTTTAAAAACGTATTGGTTCCATTTTTTCATCCATAGTGTCAATACTTCTAAAACGTATGTTTACATTTTAGAAATATAAATCCGTTTCTAGAGGGTAATAAACTGTATTTATACTTATAAAATGTATTTATACTTCTAATAACGTAAAAATACATATTTATTCTTCTTAAAATATAAAAAACATGTATTTATATTTCTAAAATGTAAATATATGTTTTAAAAGTATAACTATTAGGGGTGAAAAAATGTAACTAAAACACATTTTTAGAAGCATAAATATATATTTTAGAAGTATAAATACATTTTTAATAGTATAAATAGATAGTTTTATGTTTTTAGAAGTATGAAATACGTTTTTAGAAGTATATATATATATATATATATATATATATATATATATATATATATATATATATATATATATATATATATATATATATATATATATAGAGTTAGTATCAAATGTGGAACACAAATATTGTGTGATCGTGTGAGACAATATCAGCCATTAGATGAAAAGAATGAATGGTTAAGATGATGATGACATGACCGTAATTAATTGAATAAAAAATTTTTATTTTTAATTAAATAAAATCAGTAAGGGTAAATTAGTCAAATTTACCCATGACAAATTTTGGAATGTGCGGATATGTAGAGATTAGAATTTAATTAGTTATCTTGCATTATCGTACTTTCCATTCTTATAATTCTTACATTTTTGTATCATTTTTTTATTTACAACCAAAATTAATTCTTTAACAATGTGTTTGTTCGTATTCTTAAAGAATTTAGGTTAAACTACTTGGATAGAAATTAAAAACGCAAGTATTTACTCATATTACGAAGAATACATGTCATCATTTAATCATTTTTAAAAAACAATATTTCATTCTAAAAGAATATTATGACCGCTTATAATATAAATAAGAACATATACAATATTCTTGAAGAATATTGTCAACATTCAATACTAAACAATAATATATACAATATTTTTAAAAAATATATAAAAATTCAATATCAAGTATAAAAACATAAATGATAATGTACACATTCTGTGAGAATGAAGTATAAACTATTGTATCACCACATTCATTCCGAAAGAATATTGCTTATTTTGTTAGCTCAATCTTGAAATTCTGATATATTCTGAAAGAATATACCCATGTCCTGCTACATTTTAAAAGAATTTGTTGATGATAGTTGGCACTGTCCATTCACCATCTTCCTCATCATCTCAATCTTCTGGCTGAAATTTTAACAAATTTTACTTAAAAACTAACAAATCCCAAAATGTTTAAAAAAGAACATAAAAAATAATATTTTTACCTTTTTGGTCAAAAGTCAAGCATTCAATTCACCACCTACGTACTGACTGTATGCTACGAACCACTTCTTCCTCTTTTAAGTAATATATACTTGTTTTTGTGGAACAAAAGAAATTTGACTTAGCATTGGACACATCCATCAAGGACTGATCGATTTGGGAGATAACAGGAGAAGCAAGGGAGATAACAGGAGAAGCAAGGTCAGGGTCAAAATACAAATGTGGTTCCATATTTCACTATTGGTAAAAAATTAAGTGGTTTAAAAAGTTCAAAATGGGATTGGTTTCACTATGGCATTTCATCGAACATGTAGTATGGATCTTAATAAAGGCCAATTATAAAACGATTAGACTCATTCTTTAAACCCAAACCCAAGCATCAAGATTAAATGCTGACGGAATAAACATAAGAAATAAGAAAATAAGTACACATTTTCATGATTCGGTGATAAGCAACCAATAGTTGAGATTCCAATTTCGTATCAGACCGTACTCATATCATAAGCGACAGTTCCTTTTAAGCTTCAACTAAATCGGTATATTGACACAAGATGATACTACCTGAAAAGCAGCCAGACCAATTTCATCCTCCTAGGGCAAAAATCCCTTAAATATTTCACCCAATCTGCAAAATAACATCAAAATCAGTTAGACAATCTACCATCGGACCAACTCATCTTCATTTTAAAATGTTTATCATTTTCTTGGTCCTGTTGAATAACAACCAGTAGCAAAACATCACATATCGTTCGTTAGAAGCAGGTTTTTAGGGGTTTATCCAGGCCGATTTTGACTAAAATGCCTTGTTCAACAATGACCATTTTTTTGTTACTATCCAAACCGGAGACATCACCGTTTCCGGCAACTTTTGACAGCATTTACATACTTTGGAAATTGCAAAGGGAACTAAAGAATTAATTTTCTACGAGGGTAGAAAATCCAATCTAGAAATTGCATATATCGAGGCCCGTTTTGACTAAATTGCATATATCAAAATAAATTCCAATCTAGAAATTACAGATATCAAAATAAAGAACAAAAATCGAAGAAATTAAAAAGGGGATTATAGAATTACCAGAAAAGAGGAACTGTTCAAGGATATCATGGCGAGACAGAATGGTATATCGATGCTCACTCTTCTCACAGATGGAAAATGAAGTAAGGCAGGAGAGAGGAACAGTTGTCGACATTGTCTGCATCACCCTCGTACTTCAGGTATTCATCCGACTGAACCGTTTACAAGCAGGTATCGGACGGACACTTCCAGCCTTGAGATCGACCGGAAGCCTGGTAATTTGACCGGTATCACAGACCAATCCTTATCAGATTACACCTGCACTTGAGCATTAGCGGGGGGAGGCTGAGCATTAGCGGGGGAGGCGGAGCTATACCACCGTTTCACAGCAGGTACTGGAGGGGAACATCTAGCCTCGAGATCCATCGGAGGCCTGTAATTTGACCGGAGGCGGAGCACTGTTACGCTGTGTTCCCGAGTCTCATTTAACGAGAGAAATGGAGAGAATTGGATGGAACTGGGAGGAAAAGAAAAGTTTTTATGTTCCCGAGTTTTTTTTTACGGAAGGAAGTGGAAAGAAAAGAAAGGAATTGGAGGGTTAATATTCTCTCCTAACTTTCTTTCCGATTTAGAAGGATTTGAAAGGAAAGGAAATTACTGGTAAAAATAACACTTAATTATAACTTTCTTTTCCCTTCCTTTCCACTCGGGAACACATAAAACGTTTATTTCCTTTAATTTTCTTTCGACTTGGGAACACGAAAATATAACTTTCATTTCATTTCCATTCCCTTCTTTTCTCTCCTTATTTTCTTTTCTTTTCTCTCCATGCTAAAACTCGGGAACACAACGTTATTGCTTTTTTCTTTGTGGCGGTAGATATAGGTTACGTTTTGAGAGAGAGACGGATTGATCGTATAATAAGGAGAGAGGATGAGAGAGAAGGAGATGATTTAGGAATAAATTGTCAAATTACCTAAATAGGAAAAATCAAATTGTCGAAAATACCCTTTAAAATTGATTGGCTGATATCGTCTCACACATTCACACAATATTTGGTCTCCACATATGAACCTATATATATATATATATATATATATATATATATATATATATATATATATATATATATATATATATATATATATATATATATATATATATATATGTTTTTTTTAAGTATAATAATGGTAACATTTGAACAGTTTGAACAAGTTCGTTGGTCATATGTGTACAAAAAAAGGAAATTACCTAAATATGAATAAAACCAATAGTTCATTACCTTTCTGTGTCATTAGATAATCCTACGTGTATGTCACGTCAGCAGTAACCTACACCAACCCGTAATATTGGTCATATGTGAACACTCCAAACAAGTTCGTTGGTCATATGTGTACAAAAAAAAAGTTACCCAAATGTGAACAAACGCAAAAGATGGTTACTCAAATAAGTCATTATCACTTTCGAAACACCCTTTATTTTTGGGACCCTTTCCATCTTTGTAACGTTCTAACAATTTGCCAAAAATCTAAATATTTAAAAAGATTTCCGTTATTTTCCACACTAACTTAAATTAATTATAAATGTTAAATAGTTAATTCTAATTCTTATTAATAAAATATATCATAATTATTTAATGAATTCTTTCATACTTTTATTGTTTTGATATTTTGATTAGGGTAGTGCTATAGATACCCCCATTTCTTACTATACCCCCTCTGATTTGACATACTGATTTGTTTTATCCCAATTTCGTCTTTTATTGTCTTTTTCTTTATTATTATTATTATTATTATTATTATTATTATTATTAAATTAAATTTATTATTATTATTATTATAAAGAAACGAATTTGATGTTTTGTTTTGGAATCTTTTTACGTCGGGCATATTACAGACGAATTTCATCCATACGTCGGGCATATTACAGACGTGGATGGAGATGGAAATTGTGGATTTCGGTCTATATCAGTTTCTCTTAGTGGTAATGAACATTCTTGGGAACAAATTAGGTATGAGCTACGCAACGAGTTAATAACACACCATCAAGAGTATGCCATGATTTACGGTGATCTTTTAAACCGCATAAGTCACTCGTTGAGTTTCTCTGGATCGAGTTTTGCAGGACGTGAATATTGGTTGCAAATGTCCGACACTGCTATTCTCATCGCTAATAGATATCATGTTATCGTTATTTTCCTAAGCAATAGTGGTTCTTCAACGTGGTTCCCACTTCGGTATGGCCCGCAAGACATCTCAAATCCTGCATATGTCGTTATCGTCAACGTTTACGGTAACCATTATGTGAAGGTTGATTTACAAGGAGCGTATCCAATGCCTCCTATTTTGTCCAGACTTGTACGTGCATACAGATCAGAACATTCTGTTGAATGAGAAACATTGTATGCTGCTCGAATAAATGTTTATGCTCGTTATCCAGATAACGCACCACGCAATTGTAATACCGGACCATTTACTACCTCTGATTAATAAGACAAACTTTGCTTTAGTATTATTATTTATTTTGTATTTTTTTATACAATCGTTCGAATTTGACATAACCGTTTTGATATAATTTTATAAATTTATAAACGTCGTTCGTTGTGTCGTAATTAATAAAAAACTTTTGTTTTATTGTTATTAAAACATAAAAATTATAAAAGGTAAACTTATTATTATTGTTTTCTAATAATAATAATAATAATAATAATAATAATAATAATAAAACAAATCAAATATTATTTGTAAAAATAATAAAAAAAACAACAAAAAGACAAAATAGTTAAAAAAACATAATAAAAAACAAAATTTCACATTAGGAAGGGTATAACTAGACAATAGGGGGGTATGTATAGAATGACCATTTGATTATCCATAAGTTTATTAATTATGAAAAATAGAATATAAACATAATATATAAATATTTATGTAAATAAAGAGGTACGACGTTATCCATTTCTCTTTAATTTTTTTCATCTATTTTCTTATTAATAAATAATTATTATATATTATATTGATGTATAATTAATTATAATATTTTAATATAAAGATATTTAAAAAAAAAATAACAATAAATATGTCACTCGAATTGCTTGGACATTGATTTGGTACCCTCCCATATGGTGGTATATGTATTGTAGGACCCGGATCATTATCCTTAGATAAATTGTATTTATTCCTATCTTTTGTTCCTACTTATATTCCTATCCATGTTAAATTATGACATGTGGCTTAAAATATTATTAATTTTAGAGTAAATTACAATTTTGGTCCCTGTGGTTGACCCAAAATTGCACCTTTGGTCATCCTTTTCATTTTTCACTTTCATGGTCCCTGTACTGCACATTTCCTTACACAATTAGTCCCTCGGGCTGTTACCGTCTGTTTTGATCCGTTAAGTGGTGGTAAAATGACGAAAATGCCCTTAGGGACCAAAACTGTAAATTCTCAAAAATCAATACAACAGGTCTCTCTCAACCATCGTCAAGATGTCAGCAATGCGTCAACCCCATATGTTGCATCGTTCTCATCAAGAGGTCCAAATCCTACAAATAAAAACATCCTCAAGGTAATTTACGTAACAATTTGAAAATATATACAATTTTCTCCTTGAAAGCTACACTCATAATCGAATTTCTCGTTCATGCAGTCGGACATAACAGCTCCTGGGGTGAGAATTCTTGCAGCATGGTCACCTGTGGCGCCAATTAGTGAAGCAGAAGGAGACCATAGTGGTACCAATTTTGCCCCATAGCAGCTCCTACCTTACATCTTAGATCCAACGGTGAAGCTTCAAAAGAGTCCACTCCTCTCTGGGCCCTCGATATCCATCTCTTATCTTCTTCTGCCACCATTCAGATACACCCCATCTCAATACCCGACTTTATCTCTCTCTCTCTCTCACACACACACACACACACACACTCATCGGAGTTCTTCATTCTTTAGATTTCATTCCTTTTTCAATTTTCGGTCGAACGATCTTGATCGATATTTCAATATTCTGAAGGATGTGTTAACTAGTTAAGGGATACTGAGATTCCTTGTTATCATGACTTGTACGTTTTGCTTCAAAGTTGTACCTTCATCTGGATTTGGGAACTTCTTTTCTGTAAAAGGGGTTGGTTCTTCATTAATGTCGTTCACATGTACAATTGCAGTTCAAGCACCAATGTCAGTGAGTGAAGCTCCGACGATGACTACGACACTTGGGTCGGGGGTGGTTGTTGCTCCAGCGCCGACGTTGGGAAGCTCTAATTCAGCAAGGCCATCCATTCCTACACCGCCATCAGGGATTGGCAAACTGATGCAACCAACACCGCCAGACGTAGATTCCATGTCACCCGCCGTCGTATAACTACCAGCAGCGGAGTTCTTCGGGATAAGAGTATCATTTACGTAGCGGTCTTATTTAGGAACAAAGCTGCAAAATAGAATCTCCGGTGGATCATTGTTGAGTTTTAATTTCGGAGAATTGGCATCATGATAGGAGAAAAGCATTGTAAGCTCTTGCCTGCTGTTCTTGCTTGGGTTGCTTGTAGTGTATGCTTCGAACAAACTCCTTTATTCAAATATTGATTCCAAGACTGATGGAATTAAAGAGGGTGTTGTTTTTTTTTGACATATAGCATCCTTATAGCTTCTTTTGAGAATGGTCTCTCTCGATTACAGTTTTAGTCCCTAAGGGTATAATGGTCTTTTTACACACTACTTAACAGAAAAATTAAGTGGTAACGGCAGGAGGGACCATAACTGCAAAAAAAAACCAACCATAAGGATCCTGGATGTGGGATTTCAAAAAGATGACTGAAAATGTATTTTCATGTCAACCACAGGGACCAAAATTGTAATTTACTCTTAATTTTATTA
Source organism: Cichorium intybus (assembly GCA_023525715.1). NCBI lineage: Eukaryota > Viridiplantae > Streptophyta > Magnoliopsida > Asterales > Asteraceae > Cichorium > Cichorium intybus. The sequence continues at coordinate 15,081,515 of CM042011.1, read as the reverse complement.
AATATGATATTTGTCACAAGTTTCCGTAAATAGGAATATGGATAAGAACAAAAAGTAGAAATAAATACAATTTCTCTTATCCTTACATTTCTCTTATACTGTTGTAGCCTGTAGGCTTGCAGCATTCAATGTGTTACATCTTTTAACCAACATCCAAACTTGTGTTCTTCTCGACTTTCTAGGATCACAACATTGATAACTTCTATATCTTCAAATCATTTGTTTGTAGAGACATGCTTTCACCTCGTTTTATAGATTTAATGAACCACTTTTATGATCATCGTATTATATATTAAATCGAAATAACTATTATACGTAAAAAAAAAAAAGGTATATATACATTCTTATAGTACAGAAACGACGCGTAATTTCCATATTGAAAGTTTGAAACACCATGGGGTCCATCGGTAGACAGACTCTACTGCTCAGTCACGACCACTGCAACCATTGGAGCTGATATTACAGTTCTGCTTGTAAAATGGAGATACTCTCAGTTCGTTACCAATCTGAGCTTTTAACTTCTGCAACAAGCTTCTAAGCCTCACAGCCTCCGCTTCAAGAGTAGCCTGAAGCTGCAATTTCCGAATTAATCCTCGGTTCACAACCCGTAGTTTCTTAACTTCTTCCTCTAAATAAGCGGTTTGCGCTTTCTTCTTCTCTCGGTACTTCCTTACCGCAACTCGATTTCCTGATGGTTTTGCAGGTTTCACCGAATCATGATCATCTGTGTGAATTTTTGTACTCGTTCTTCTGTTCTCCAAGGAGTCATCCGGCAGTGAATCTTCAAGCTTTGGTAGTGCACGGCAGGTGTTCGACGAATCGCCTGTGAGATGGTCTGAGAGCTCGACCTCTCCATCATCCATGTTGCTTCTGCACTTCGCACGCTACTCAAATAGAAATTTCAGGTACGCAAATGTTCATATTCACAGTACTCAACCTTCAATTCCTAGAGAAATATGATTCTCGAAACCCTCTTTATTTGAAAATTAGAGTTCCCAATGAACATATTCACCAATACTTATCACTTTTTTAAGAGCATAAATTCTTCGAGAATGATAGATCATAATATAATTATAGTCCACCAAGAACAGAATAATTAGAAAACATATGATCATTTGTCAAAATCAGAAGCTCCTTCACATGTAAAATATTACTAGGCGAAGCACCCACAAAATGATCGCCACTAGAAGACTATAAAGTAATGGATTTGGAGAGCATATGCCCCACTATATTCCCATTGCTAAGAAGAATCAAGATACCAACTTACAAATTTTGTACTTGTTTTTTCAAAGTGATTATTATAAATTCGAACTTTGAAAATTTGGAATCACATTATTATTTTATCGATCATTTCGTAATTATATGTTTATTATAATAATATTTTATTATTTTTTTTCGAATTTGATCATCTTGTACCTAATAATAATAATAACGAGATTAGAATAAATACTACAAAAGTGATCAAGTTTTAAAACTTATTAGAATTTAGAATAGCTTAATTACACCAACATTTTGACTATTTTTCGGGTAAGACCTTAAATTTTTTACTTTTTACAATCTAAACCAAAAGATGATCCAATTTTTCATTTTTCTTTTTCTTTATCCCGTTTACAGGTTTCCACTCGGTAAATAATGTCTTTTTTATTAAAGTAATTAAAACATTGTGTCTTTTATGCAACTAAGATATTATGTTTATCAACATAAAAGACAACTGTTTTAGGAAATACATAATATTTATTTATTGTTAGAAAAAAAACCTATAAACCGAGTAAAAATGCAAAAATGTAATGTTATCTATGTCTTCTAGTTTAAATTGTAGAAAAATTTATTAGGTCTTATATGAAAAAATGGTCAAATGTTATTTGGTTTTCTTGTGTATTGACGTGCACGCAGAGGTCGTCATGCGGTCAAAAATAAGAAATAACCTAACATTCACTAGTATAGTGGAGTCAGGGTCGATCCACAGGAGCTACGTGGTCAGCCTAGATGAGAGATTACCAACTGATAGTGTCACGGCTATAGTCGGAGGAACTAATTTCTATCTTTTTACCTGTAAACAATCTTCAAATACCCAAGCCAAGCTTAGCTATGTCCAAATGACCTAGTTACTTTCTGAATTCAGAAGTACATCTCTGAATCAGGAGCAATTGAAGGCATTCAAACTAGCAAAACCAAGCATAGCACAACCTAGCTAATAACTAACAGTTCTAAGAGACAGTTAATAGCCAAGATTTAATGCCTAACCTAACCAAGTTAGCTACTGTTTTCAGCAAAGGAAAACAGTCCCAACCAAGTCACAAACAAAATCTAATCACAATCAAACAACCAAACAACAAACTAACATCTAAAACACCGAAAAATCAATATTAACATTAACCGAATGATTTCATTTATCAAAACCAATATCCAAACATCAAAATCAGTAGCTAAACACTACTAAAAACAGAACCCTAAGCTGGAGATCAATGGTTGTCACACCCAAAGATTCAACTCAAGCTTACAAATGTTTAACTAAAATGAAATAAAATCTAAAAACATGAAAATACCAAATGATAGCTTCTGAAATGGAATCCTCGAGTCAAAGAGCTTCTAGGTCGATGTTTACACCAAGTCTTTGCTAGGGTTTTCGGCTGGAAATGCCTCTATTTATAGTTGCAAATTTCCCGTGACCGCGCCGCGCAAATGTGAAATCCGCGGCGCGCGTACTTATCCGTTCCCCGTTTTTTCGTCATTTAAATGTGTTCCACCGCCTTACATCCGCGTCGCGCAGGATATAAATCCGCGGCGCGCGTACGTCTTCTCTTGATTTTGCATTCTTTCCATACTTTTTCCTTTTTGTACACTTTTAGTCCCTGTTTCTGTTCTTTTTCTCCAGACAAGTCCTGACACGAAAAGTGAGAATACCCATGCATATATGATATAATTTTACCAAGAACAGGGCTCAACAACGCCTAAAATACTTGATATCACTAGGCGTTGTCATGTATACTATGGTAGGGTAGGTTCATCGGGTCAGTTTTGAGAGTTTTTAGAAGCTTTAACTTTTAGCTTTTTAGAAAAAAAATTGAATTAAACAAAAGTTTCGTTCAGTGGTACGAGTTTTAAATTTATTTTAAACAAAAATGTCATAATTCAAAAGCTACTTCAAGTAACATTCGGAACTTTTAGGACGCGTTTGGTTGCGGTTCAGTTTTCTAGAAATCATTTTCGGAAAATGGAGTGAAATTTTCATTTTCATTTTCAGTAGATTACGTGTTTGGTTAAACTAACTGAGTTTTCATTTTCCGTTTTAGAAAGTTAGAAAACACGTTTGAATGCGTATTTTTCATAAGTTTTCATTTTCTATTTTTTATTTCAAATAATACAATATGTAACATATTTGAACACCTACACCCACCCACCCCCACCCCACCCTCCACACTCACCTCCACACCCCAAACCTACCTACCCCTACCCCACCCCCTACTTACCCTTACCCACCCCTACACCCCACCCTCTACACCCCCTACATACCCCACACACCCACCCAAATAATACAATATTTAACAAATTTCAACATTAAATGAAACAAAAATATAATATAAGAATCAAGATAACATTCAAAATAAAAGGAAACATTTACAATTAGAAAATTTTTATTACATTAATCGTATCAATATTGCAAACGTCTCTGACGACGTTGTGTATAATTTCCCGTAACATATCGGCAATTGGCTCTCTAACTTGAAACATTTCACCCTAACCAGTCATATCCAAAGGAAAACCCTCTTGAACCACGTTAAACCCTTCTTCGAGGTCTTGAAGATTTTCATCAACATATTTAATGAATAGAGCGTCTGCCCTATCTTCCATTCGTATGTAATTATACAATGCACAACATGCTTGCGGAATCAACATTTGACGCCTTAACGAATATTTTTGTATATCTTGCAAAATGTGAATCTTTTTTAATAACACCAAATACCCGTTCTATGACGATCTGAACAGATGAATGTATAAAGTTGAATAATTCTTCTTTCCTATAACTCCACTAACACGTTGCCAATCAGAACGATGATACCGCTCACCACGATATGGAGCTAAAAATCCCTTTAGATTCGGGTACCCATTATCAACAGCATAGAAATAATCTACAACCACATAATTAATAAATTTATATTGTTTAAACAATTTAAAAGTATAGTTAACTCTGAACTTTCTGTTTAATTGCTTTGTCGAAACTAAATAGGCGGAAGGTGATGATCAAACTAAAAGATGTTTAGGTGAAGGTTTGTATTATAATTTGATTTTCACATTTTTCAAATCATTCCTTAGTCAAAGGAAATCTTATTTTTAATTCGATACTTTGTTAATACTGTAAATTCCTTTTTGATATCACACGTCTTTTTATGTTGGGTAAAGTACTAAGGGTTGGGTGGGGTGAGGTAGGGGTGGGGGTCGTGGTGGGGTGGGGTTAAAGGGTAGGGATGGGTGGGGTGGGAGTAGGGGTTGGCGTTGGGGTTGGGTGGGGGTGGGGTGGGATGGGGATGCCGTTTAGGTGGGGTGGGGGTGAGGTATCGTGGGGATGTGGTTGTGGGTTTGGTTGGGGTTAGGGTGGATGTAGGGTAGGGTGAGGGGTGGCTAGGGATTGGGGTTAAGGGTCCGGACAGGTAATAGGGAGTTAGGGTAAGGGTGGGTGGGGTGGATAGGTATGTAGGGTTTATATATTAGAAACATTTTAAAAATAGAAAACTGTGCAAAAAAAACAATTATCAGTTTTTCAAATTCTATGTAATTTTGAAAATGGAAAATTTTCATTTTCTCAAAAAAAAAAAAAAAGGAAAAAAAATGATTAACAAAACATGTTTTCTGACTTTTTATTTTTTTGGAAAACTAGAAAATTTTCTGTTTTCCATGAAATAAGTTTTCATTTTTAATTTTCAATAGAGAATTTTAAAAACCTGTTTAATTAAAACCGATTCAGTTTTCATTTTTTATTTTGGAAATATATAAAACATGTTTAGATGTGTATTTTCTATCAGTTTTCATTTTCTAATTTTCATTATTTCAAATAACACACACAGATCCCATCATGCCATCCCTACCCTACCTACATACCCCTACCCCCACCCTTCCACCCTACCCCACCTACCCACCTTTACCCCACCCCACCCAGACTCCTCTCTACCCTACCCTACCCACCCCTAGCCTTACCCTACCCACCCTTACCCCTCCCACACCCTTCCACCCTACCCTACCCCTAACCTACCTACCCTACCCCTACCCCTCCACCATACCCTACCCTACTCACCCCTACCCTACACTACCCCCATCCCACCCCTAACCTACCTACCCTACCCCCACCCTTCCACCTTACCCAAACCCCACTCACCCTTACCCCTACACTACACTGCCTCACCCACGACCCCCTCCACCCTACCCCTACCTTACCTATCCTTACCTCTACCCTACCTACCCTTGCCCCCCACCCCAACTTCACCCACCCATCCCCACCACACACACACACACACACACATACAAAATTTAAATACAAAGAACCAACAAAATATTCAACATATGATTCAACATGAAAGTAAAAATAAAAATAAACATTTAAATACGACAAAGTTTACTCTATTAATGTATCCGGATTGAACGTGTCCCTATTGATGCTTTATATGTCTTTCCCATAACATATTAGCAATTGAATATCTAACTTGAAGCATTTCATCTTGCTCAGTCATATCCAAAGAAAAGCCCTCTTGAATCACATTCAAACCTTCTCCAATGTCTTGAAAAATTTCAACACCATATGTATTGAATAAAGTGTCTGCCTTATCCTCCATTCGTATGTAATTATGCAATGCACAACATGCACGCGGAATCAACATTCGACCTCTCAACGGATAGTTTGGTATATCTTTTAAATTGTGAAATTTTTTTTAAGCACACTAAATGCTCGTTCTATGACATTCCGAATGGATGAATGTACAAAGTTGAATCATTCTTTCTTTCCTCTAACTCCACTACCACTTTGCCAATCAGAACGATGATACCGCTCACCATGTTATGGAGCTAAAAATCCATTGAGATTTGGATATTCACTATCAACAACATAGAAATAATCTAAAACCAAATGATGCAAAAATGTATTTGAGTTGAGTATATAAAAACTAGATTAAATAATTGAGGTAGAAGGAAATTTGAGAAATCTTACCACCAAAATTTGTTTTTGGGTCTAATAACAGCGTCATGTAGGACGTTGTGACACTTTAACTGCACAATAAATCATTAATAGTTATTTTACTTGATATGTATTAACAAATTTCCAATACCAAATGGTGGTAAGATTTCTCAAATTTCCTTTTACCTCGTTTATTTCATCTAGTTTTTAAATACTCAAGTCAAATATATTTTTGCATCATGTGGTTGTAGATTATTTTTATGTTGTTGATAGTGGATATCTAAATCTGAAGGGATTTTTTGCTCTATATCGTGGTGAGCGGTATCATCGTTTGGATTGGCAAAGTGGTAGTAGAGTTAGATGAAAGAAAGAATTATTCAACTTTATACATCCATCCGTTCCGAATGTCATAGAACGAGCATTTGCTGTTCTTAAAAAAGATTTCACATTTTGAAAGATATACCAAACATTCCTTTGAGACGCCAAATGTTGATTCCGCATGCATGTTGTGCATTGTATAATTATATACGAATAGAGGATAAGGCAGACACTTTATGCAACTCATATGGTTTTGAAAATTTTCAAGACATTGTAGAATGTTTGAATGTCATTCAAGAGGGTTTCTTTGGATATAACTGAGCCAGATGAATTGCTTCAAGTTAGAGATTCAATTGCTAATATGTTATAGGAAAGACATACAAAGCATGACACGAATGCGTGCAATCTTGATACATTAATAGAGTAAAAAATGTCGTATTAAAATGTTTATTTTTATTTTTACTTTTATGTTGAATATTTTGTTGGTTCTTTGTGTTTAAATTGTGTGTGCGTGGTGGGGAAGGGGTGGGTGAAGTTGTGGTAGGGATGGGTAGGGTGGAAGGGGTGTAGTAGGGATATGTGGGGTAGGGTTAAGGGTAAATGTGGGTGGGGTAGGGTAGGGTTAGGAGTGGGTGAGGTAAGGTGGAGGGTGGGGTTAGGGATGTGTAGGGTCGGGTAAGGTAACGGTAGGGATGGGTAGGGTAGGGGTATGTGTAAGGGGTGGATGGGGTGGGGTGGGGTAAAGTGGGGTGCGTAGAGTTAAGGGTGGGTGGGTGGGGTGGTTGATGGGATGTGTGTGTTATTTGAAACAACAAAAAAATGGAAAATGAAAATTAAAAAAATACACATCTAAACACGTTTTTTATTTTTCCAAAATAAAAAATAAAAACTGAATCGGTTTAACTAAACGCGTTTCTAAATTTCCCAATTGAAAACTGAAAATGAAAACTTATTTCACTTCTCTAAAAATGAAAAATGGAAAACGGAAAACAGTTTTCCGTAACTAAACGCACACATAATTATCGGTTTTCCAAGATTTTTCAAATTCTTTGTAATTTTGGAAAACTATTAAATTTTAGAAAAATTGTCTAACTAAACACGTTTTCAGAATTCTCATTTTTTTTTTTAAAATGTTTTCGGAAAACATATCATTTTTCCGTAACTAAACGCACCCTTAAGCTTTTCAGTTTTATGTAATTTTATACCTTTAAAAGCTAACAGTTACTTTTTTCGGACACTTATGCATAAATAAAAACTATTAGTTTTCAACTTTCAGCTACCGGCTAGTTTTAGTCTCTTTTAACTTAATTTACTTCTCAAACAAGTAGTCATATTGAATAAATTCAACTGCCATCGTCACTCAATTTCCATTTGGGTAAATTACAAAAAAAAAAAAAAAAAAAAAAAAAAAAAAAAAACACTAAGTTTACACAAAATTTCAAATTTGACACTATGTTATTTGTTTGCAATTAAGTCACTAAGTTTTTCAATTTGTTGCAATTTCGGCCATTTGACAGGTTAATCATGTTGTCTGCTGATGTGGCATGGTAACGTGTTAGTTTTTGCTGACGTGGCGCTAACATAGCATGATGACTTAGCACAATGTCAAAATTGAAAAAATTAAAAATATAGTGATTTAATTTCAAATAAACACAATGTCAAAATCAAATTTTTTATAAAAACTTAGTATATTTTGTTATTTACACCATGCATTAAAATTTGTATATACTAACAAAATTGTTATTTTCTGAATGTTATACTAAAAAATTTATTTTTTACCTTATTTCATAATATCAAGTCAATTTTTTTTTATTTTAATTGTGAGGACTATTTAATATTTATAAACCAATTTTGTTTTTTTTTAATACAACTTTTATTTTAAATAATGTAATCCTTTGTATAATAATCAAAACATATTTTTGTGTCTGATTAAAGGCTCGTTCATTTTTGTAAAGTAAAGTTACTATCAATTTTTGATATACTACGACTAATTAAATAATTGTTAATAGGCAAAAAAAAAAAAAAACATTTTTTCATTTTTCATTGAATGGCTAAAGTAATTGCCTAACATGAGAATTAACCTAAAATACATTCTTGTTGCTTGTTGTCTATATTTAAACATATTTTTAGCTAGTTTTATTTTTTTTAACGTCTAACTCGCACACATTATGATATACCAATTGTTTAATGTTATAAACTTATAACTCTTATTGATGTTTTATGTTAAAGTAATTGAATTAAAATTTGTAACTATTATGAGAGTACAAGTATATATGTTTGTATGTCTCTTTGGTCAAATATACAATAGAAAGAAAATATATTGAAGTATAATGATGTTTTTTTATCTATTTTGTAACAAATAAATTAATAAAGCATACTATATATTGACACCGTGTTTTTTTGCAATTAATTCAATATATTTTAGTGTATACAAAGGGTTGAAAAAATCAAATTATTTCAATACTAAATAATTTTTTTAGTAAAACATTTAGAAATTAATAATTTTCTTAGTATATATACAAATTTTAATGCACGGTGTACAAATTAAAAAATATAACAATTTTTCATAAATGCTCAATTTTGACATTGTGTTTCTTTTTTCGTAATTAAGTCACTACATTTTATTTTTTTCGATTTTGACATTATTATTTTTTTGCAATTATATCACTATATTTTTTATTTTTTTTTCGATTTTGACATTGTGCCAAGGCATCATGTAATGTTAGCGTCATGTCAGCAAAAACTACGTCAACAAAAAACTGACACTTTACAATGCCACGTCAGCAGACAACTTACCTGGTTGACCGATCAAATGGTCAAATTGCAAAAAATTAGAAAATTTAATGACTTAATTGCAAAAAAAAAAAAAAAAAAGAGCATAGTGTCAAAATCGATATTTTATGTAAACTTAGTGTATTTTTTGTAATTTACATTTCCCATTATCACCCATTGTGTCCGATACTAAAACTTCTTGTGGCTCAATTGCTACCATAAAAGGTCAATGGTGTGACAATAATTGATGCAATCTCAATACCCACCATTATCGACAACAATCATCGTTTGTTCGACTAACTGGACTTGGTTTATCTAAAAAAAGAACCATCAGAACCAAGGCTTTCAAAGAAAATGAAAATCATAAAACTTAACATTGAATAATGACATTGATTTTACCTTAATTGCCACGCTTTACAGTTTAACCTCTCAGTCATCTACGAATACATACACGTATTTCAAGTGGTTTTCCTTGAGGACATTTTACTTTCATCAAATCATATTTCTATTAACTTTATTTGATAAAAACTTATATTCAAAATTCATCTTCATCGCTACCAACCTTTCCAGAACCTTTTCTATTTTTACCACGTCATTTGAAGAACTGTTTCAAAATAGTAGAAATGTTGGACTTTACTATAAAAAGCTTTTTTACAAACATTTTGCACAAATCACAAAAAAAAGCTTTATAAAAACCATTACAATAAGCCTCTGAATAACATGAGAGTGAAGATGTTCTAGTTCACTATGATTTAGCTACATATGGCCTCAAATACATTATTTTCGTCATCATGATTATCACTAATGTCTAATGTTAGTGGATTAGGTGGTAAAAATATGTTTGGCCCCTTAACTTTTGATTTACTTGACTTTGACACGTCCACAGCTCCACTTGGAAATAGTATATATAGTCTTTTTTTGGTTGGTTAGTCTTTTGGTATAATGATTTGCAAGTGTAATCATCAACTTTTATTTGTACGCGATTTACCATTTTACTTGTTTAATGTGTTGAAAAAAATCATAATATGGCAAGTTATTGTAGGTTATACCGGTTATATTGTTTATTTGGAAAAATGATTAAATGCTAATTACATGGATAATCTTAATGACTTGATAGAGTAAGGGGTTGTTTGACAACATCAATGATTTAAATCTGAATCATTAAAAGGCTCCGAATAAAAAGAAGCTTTTAGATTAAAGGATATATACGAAAGTTTTTCTGATAAAAAAATATTTAGATATATTTTTTTATTTAATGCTTCAGAGGCCCATTAAAAAGCTCTGACCGATTAATAGATAAATTTTTAATAAAACAAACGTTCGGAAGGATTAAGAGCCTCTTAACTATTTAGATTAAGAGTCTATCAAACATCCTCTTAATATACTATGTCCGTTATACACATTTAGCCCTTAAATAATTTACTTTTCAAAATTTTAACTTTTTAGAGTTTTTTTATAACTTTTTTCCAAAAAAAAAATTACATATAAACATACGTTTTTTTTCACCTTTTAACATACTTATTTCATATATTTTTTATAATTTGTAAATATCGTAAAAAAGTTGCGATCGGGGTTTTCACCGCCGCCATGAAATGAACAAGTCTTGATGCAGTATTTACAATTTTTTTCACAAATTTTTTACAAAGCTTTTTTATTGTTTTCTACAACTTTTTTTTTCTATTTCAATCTAAAAGTGAATTACTTAAATTGTACGTCAATGGTAAAAAAATGTATGTATATATGTAAAAAAGAATTGAAAACATGCAACAAATTTGTAAATCGGTTATAAAGAAGATGTAAAATAGTTACAAAAGAAGTTGTAAAAAAACTTTTAAACAATTAAAATTTTGAACAAGTGAGACGAGTTTAATGATAAATCAAAAAATTATATACAAAAAATAGTTTATTCACTAAATGCGGACAACATGCATAATACATTACTTTATCAAGTTATTTACAAGCCACATGCCATGTCAAATGAGTAAAAATTTACAATAATCGGCCATGTCGATATTTTTTTAATACATTAATCAAATTCGATAGTAAATAGTGTACAAAAGAATTTCAATGATTAAATATATACATACGGCAAACTTCATTATTCTTACAAGTCGTTATCCTTATTTTTCTTTTTTTAAATCTAACATTTGAACACGGCACCATCCATTCTCTATTTAGTTTATGCAACCTTCTAACCAGACTTAACACTCTCTCCCAGTTCAATAAAAGAAAGAAAAGAAGGGAAGGTAATAAAATGAGAGAAAAGAAAGGAAGAGAAATGGGTGGTTATGTTAATTCTCTTGCTCCTGAGTTCGAAAGAAATGAAAGGAAATGAAAGCCAATATATTTTATGCTCCCGAGTTGAAAAGAAAAGAAAAGAAGGCTATAAATGTATCAAAATACCCCCAAGAAGTATATATATATATATATATATATATATATATATATATATATATATATATATATATATATATATATATATATATATATATATATATATATATATATATATATATATATATATATATATATATATATGAGCTGTAGACTAATATTTAGCCTTTAGTTTTTATCCCCTATTAGTTCATGTATCACTAATGGTAAGTGCTAAGTGTGTGAAATATGCCATAAGCCTAAACTTTGACATAATGATACACTTCACACATGAAATGATTGGGTTTCATTATACTATAGATTAAATTACAATATGTTTTCTAGTAGAAGTGGGGGGGGGGGGGGTTGGGGGTTTTAAGGGGGGTGCGTTTTTTTACCAATCACATTCTACCAGCCTTTCTTCGACCGTTCCCTCTCTTCACGACACCTCCCCTCCTCCCTCAAGTCGTGCCCTTTACAATACTCTTGTGCTCACCCTCTTGGCGAATCAGGTATGTTTCACTCCTCCTCCCATCATTTGGTTCGCGATTCACCCTAACCTCCATTTCTTTCTTCCCAATTCCACCTACAGATCGTAAGATCGTATATCGAGAAGAAAGATAGACTGAGTGATAGTCTTTTTCCATGCGAGTGTTCACGATGAGCGGGTCGAAGCAAAGCGTATTCAATCTAATCCTACGCACCCCACCCTAACAGATCCCAGATGGAATTCAAAACCACACACCCCATGGTTCGTATTCAAGGCTGCCAACAGGTTGTTTAAAGAGGCAAACTTGCATCTGTGAAGTACCCCGCCATCCTATCTTGCGTTTATGGACCGAAGGAAAATAATTTTCTTTACTATTTTTTGACTGACCGGATCGGTCACTCACTTCAAACGAATCGTACTCAATCGACTGAATTGAAAAGAACAAACACAGGTAAATTGCTCCTCTACCATGCCTATCATTCTTACCTTTAGTCTGTTTCGTTTGGTCCCCTGGGTACCTTCTCATGAATTCCCGGTTTGTTGAGCACATTACTCCAACATATGAAAAGTTCAACTTTTTAGTAATCGGATTTTATTTGATTTTGACAGTATAAGGCTATTCGGTACTCTTAATAGTTCGATTAAAAAGAAAAAGGAAGAAAACCCTCCTTGCGTTCTTACCCATTCAGCAAAGCTTTAAACGATTCATCAATTGAACCTTTCCCTCTTTACCCTCACAACTACATGGCGACCACTTTTCTTTCTCTTATTCACATCGTTGCCTCCCCCAAATCTATGACCGGCGTCAAGAAGCCACCATTGCCACTACTGACCATCGTCTCCACCGCATCACCACCTTGTGTTTCTCTCTGTCTTTATTTATCACAATCACCTTTCTCTGTCACAATCACCACATATGCATGATTTTTTCCTCACAATCCCGTACAAGCTAAGACTGTTCTGTGGTGTGATTAATGGGTTTGCAAGAAAAGACAGCAAAAATTCATTAATCTCAATGGTTTGGGTTGATACTTAAAACTGGTATGCACTTTCATTTATACATACAAAGTACCTTATGGTAGTGTATCCATTGCGACACCTGAGCCAATCAGACATGACAGGAGACAAGATCCTGATCCTCCAATTAGCGCTCTTGTCCTCTCTTGCCGCTGCAGTCGCCTTGTCATCCAAAGCGAGACCTGTCACACATATAAAAGTCCTCACATGGCAAACGGTAAAGGGATCGCTTTCCTAAATCGTCACTCATTTTCTTTCTTATACCAATATGCACCATCGTCGGAGACTAACTTGACCGTCAGAGTATCCTCCCGGAGACCGCTGACGTTTATCTCTTTTTTGTGAGTGTGATTGCAGACTCTGTACAAAGCAGGTCGTGGAGACCTCCCTTGGAACCTCTTTGGAGTCCGAGTTTGCATCAATGTTGAAAACAGTTCTTAGTCTAGTTTTTTTTTTTTGAACGGCAAATTCATCCTACTCCTACTCCTAAACTACTCCTTGTTATGTTAGTGCCAGGGTTTGAACCCATGACCTCCTTTTTAGTATATCACCTTGTTAGCCAAGTGGGCTAGCCCCAACTTGTGGTTCTTAGTCTAGTAATTCCAAGTTTTGGACTTGATTAAATTCTTGAATTTTAACTTAGGCTTATGTTGGCCACTTAAGGTTGATTATTGCATAGTTATTCAATTTATGAAACCTATAAATGTTTTGTGAAATTAAACTAGTAATAAAAAGCAAATTGATTCTAAGTTAGCATTAACCATCATTGTAAACTTGAAAATACATGTTTTCACACATTCAAGCTTATAAAATGAAATGGACATCATTGGGAATAATTTCATAAAACTCTATGTCAACTTTCAGTTTCTTGTTTAGATTTAATTAGTAATATTATGTTTAGTTAAAGTACTTGTTTTAATTAAACATTGTGGCAAGTAAAACGCTATTAGAGCTTGTTGGTATACTTAGACTAGTAAGGCTGGGGGGAGCAAATCGCCAAACCCCTCGCCAACGCCTCGCCAAGCTCGCCGAACTGCCCCTCCCCTCCTCGCCAAGCATCTCGCCATCTCTCCCTTGCTGATTTTCCAGCGAGCTCGCCATCAGCTATTTGACTTGTACATACACCATTGAGACTTGTACCTTTTAGCATGTTAGCACATGCTGACTACACCCACTAAATTTGGTCGGCATGTGCTAACATGTTAAATGCTGACGTGACAATGCTTAGCATGCGCTGACTGCTCCCCCCAGCCTAATTGAACTCGACCTTGATCCAAATTTTACTTATATATTAGGTGGAAGGAACTTAAAACTGAATTCCTTTTACCATTGATTATTAGTTCTTATTATGATCGTATGTTTTAGCAACTTCAGTTTTATTAAACACAAAATCCCCCGTTTTGGTTACTTTTGGACTATATAAAGCTCACGTGCCTTAATCTAAAAAGGCATTAGACCTTTAATATATATCCTTGTAGGTTCCCTTGCTTTCAATGTAATATCATGTAATGTACATAACAGTATGTTAACCTATACTATGCCCCACATTTATCTGCTGGCTTGACTACCCAATAATGAATATTATTTAGAATCGTTAATCGCTATTCACCATGAATCACAAAACGAGTTTAAGGCTACTATGAAAATTTGTTGGATACATATGAGATGGATATATGTAATGATAGTACTGGATTCATATGCATCTATTAAGAATAAATGTAGGATAGAGTCACTGTTGAAATCATTTCCTCAATTGAAGTCAATAGTGATCTTCAATCAGTTGTATTATGCTATCATCACACATAATAATATTATTATCTCAACATAAATAGCATTGCACTTTAATATAATTGAAAGTTACATGTATATGGTGATTATTTTGGTTATTGTTTTTGTACCGGGATACTTGTAGTGAAGTTTAATTAATCGTTATGTGATTTGAGGATATATATCTATAGGTCAACTCCCCTCATTACACATACACTTGTGTGTGTGTATAAAGAAGAAAGAGAGAGGTTGACTGTTGTAGTTTCTTATTGAGCTTCTACCTATTGCATGTGGAAAACAACAATCGATGTTGTTCACACAGTCACCACAATGCTATATAAGCCTCATTGGAGTGAGCAGCAGTGAGGGTATCCCTCTTGGTTTTAGAGAACATACCATTACAAAAAAATAAATCAAATACTTACAAATACAAAATACATTTTCTCCTTGTTTGACGACACCAAAATTGTATACAAAAGTTTTCTTTTTCTAATTAACATGTTAATAAGGAATGTTAAGATTGAAAATGCCAACATAACATGTTTACCAAAACCCTAAACCAACAATAAATATCAATGAATACTAACCAAAAAAGAACAGTAACTAGGACACCGAAGCGAGCTCACAGTTATGGTATTAATTAAGATCTCTACATGTTTGAGCTATCAAAAACCCTACGAAGAATCTTAAGTTGATCCGTTGTCACCATAGAAGAACTCAGGAGAATTAACTCGGTCAGCCAACAAAACCACCACATATCACTTTTTCGTTACAAGGTGATTGAACTTATACCTTAAACTCAAATACGATGACAAATTGGATTACATATCACTAAAACTAAAACCCAATACCTAAAATTGATATTAACTAATACTTACTAACAGCGGTGGAATTGGTGTCGAGGGGTACCGAGTGCCATCTCATTTCCTCTACTTGCCATCCTTTTGCTGAAGAAAGAGAAAGTGGCAGAGGCTGCCGAAGAGAGAGGATCGACGCCTCCACCTCAGCCACTTTCCCCCTCCATCTCATTATTACTGAAGCATTATCGAGACCACACTCTCCTGCCAAAAAAGCCAAATAAGCTTGACACTAATATGAATAATAATTTATGATATTCATCGTCCAACGATTCCACACACTTGCCAAAACTCAAATTGATACGAAATACTTAGAAATCCGACATCAGAATCCTCCTCAAGGCAAATTACACGATCAAAGAAATCAATTCAACCATCATTGTAACTCAATATTCCTTCGACGTTGTGCCTGGTGTGTGGTAATGATCAAGAGTCTACTTCTCATTTATTTTTTACGTGTGATATGGCGAGACAGGTTTGGAGTCGGGTTGCTACTTGGATGGGGGTGGGAATCCCCAATTTCGACTCGGCAGAGGAGATAGTGCAATGGCTAGATTTACGATCGGTGGCGAGACATCACAAAAGGATTGTCGACTCAGTGTGTTCTACTCTCATATGGGTGCTTTGGACGTATATGAATTCAGTTGTTTTTAGGATTTCCGAATTTAAGAAGGATTTTATTCTTGATTGCATTTAAAATTACGTGTTTAATTGGTTTTTTCTAGGAATACTTAAAGTCAAGATTCGGTGGATTGACTAGTTACAATCTCCAATCATGACTTAAAACATTTTGCAATTTTGCTAGTTCTTTGCTAGTATTTTGGTTTTTGTGTGAATATATTGATGTTGTTAAAAAAAAATAAAAAATCTTTGCTCACCACATAAGAGCCAAAATCATTATACGCTTCCAACCGCCACCGATGTTGTATACCCGATCGTTGCACAGCCATGGTATAAAAGCCAACCGAACCCGAGCATAACCAAATAATTTGTTAATAATGTATTATTACCAGAAAAATATAAAAATGGGGCAACTTAAACCAACATATATACAGAATCCCATTCAAATGGGGCAACTTAACCAACATAGCATCATGTTCTCATACTCATCGTCATTACACTCGCCGTATAAATTGCTCCTAGGGCGGACTTTTCCATTCCATTTTCACGCCCAAATCGATATCCGTAAGACCGTAACCCCTAGTCGCGCTTGATCAAGACCGACATAGATTTACATTCCCAATATTCATTAACAAGGGAATTAGGGTTCTTGGCATCCAAGGTAATTTAATATATTCTCCCCAGTGTATGATTTCATTTTCCTTTCATATTCTCGCGATTTTTTAAAAGAAGAAATCCATTTCGACTTCAATCATAATAGTTTCTTTGATTTGTATTTTCTTAACGATTTCGCTATAATGTTCACTCCTTTCACTTCGTTATGGCACAACGCCCTCCGGATTTACCATAGAGACTCGTAGATTGGTTTGTTTATTAGGTTTATGAGTTCTTGTGATCGATGTGTACGAATTTTCTTCAAAAATTCCTGTTGAAATATCTACTCCACCCTCATGAAATTAATGGTCGCCTTGTGTTTCTACTTATTTGTCGTAGTCGCAGCTGGACATTGCTCGAACATGGATGCGTGTTGTAGATGGATTACCCGTTTAAAATGATCGTAACGTTCTGTGATCTCAATTGAGTGAGGGGATCGAGTTTGAGCACTACATGGATTTCAAGTTCAAATTGGCGTCACCCTCTTTAAATCTCAACTTGACATACCTCCAACTCCTGATCTTCTTGTTCGCATCAAGTACATTTGCCATCAGAAAGGACATCAGTTTCCTAGAAACCCAAATCTGCAGAACAACAGTCCAAGGAAGATATTTAATAACTGATCATACCGGGTATGTATGCGATGCCCTCTCACTAGATCCAAAATCTCACTGTTGCCGTTTAAAAAAAGATCAATACAGTTGCCAAGGCTGCAATCTTGTTTCACAATGCTGCAATTCATACGAATACTGCGTTTCCTGCTGCCTAAACCCTCAAAGAACACAAACCGATCAAGCACTGAGGGTCAAAATCGCCAAACCGATAACCTCAGGGACTTACTCAACTCTTTTCGATTACTGTTCAGGAAGGTGTCGTCATAATTCCGAAAGTGTTGTTCATGAAAACGCGTACCTGAGTGATTTCCATCATTGTTTTGCACCACCATCGAACGTTTCCGTCGGAATCACTGATTCCCAGATAGAAATCCAGTTGATTGGGATTAATGTTATTGTTGGCAAGCAAGGGGAATCATGTGATTCTGTTTGTAAAACGGCTGGTCAATCGTGTGTCGGGAGTAAATTCGCGCTTATTAATCAATGTGAAATTATGCAAAAGTATATGAAATGTAGAGGATCGTGTCTATCGAGTATAGGAGCTGATCAGCCTGCTGAAGTAGTGGATGATGCCCCTAGAGATTTGAATCCGGGCGCGTGTTTATATACACGAAGACCTTCATTGCTTTCTTGTGATGGGTCCCATCAGTATACAAGGAGACTTTGCCCCTGTGCTTAAGGTAAACATGTTTTTAAGAATCATCATGGAGAAGATCAGATGATTGTGTTGCATGATGAACATAATGTTACTGTCTATATTCTGTTTCTAACGTGATGATTGAATGGGAAGGTGTAGTGAAGTTTTGTGTTCGCCGGAAAACCTGTTTATTGATGAGAAATTTGTTTTTGTGCGTATCTGCTTTGAGTCTAGTATATTGATTGTCCCATTGAAAGCGCATTTTTTCCATTTTCGTTTTTTGAAAATATTCGAGATGGTAATATGTGCAGATTGGGTAACTAAGTAAAAATAAATGTTGTCAACATTGATCGGGTTGGGTTGAGTTGACCTATCAACGTTTTTTTTTTTTTTTTTTTTCCTAATTCTATATATAACTAATATGCCGAGTTGTTTGAAAGGGGTATCAAAATTGCATTTATGTAGACACGATTGCAGAAACTGGCATGATACAATTACAAGGTTGCAATATGTGGATGGTCTATATATTCCAATATACTATAGACCCATCTTTTACTTAAAATTCAAAATTTTAACCATCAATTGAATCATTATAATTACTCTTTAATTGCTTTGTAGGGCTTCCAAAAGTACTAAGATTGGATCAAAATAAGAAATCGAAAGCTACTCCATATTGATCAACATGGGTCCAACACAAAAACTAAAAAGTCAAATGGATCAAACATACAAACACCAACACCATTACTGTTCATCACCACTATTGATATGACATATGATACACGTTACAATGTAGGGTCATCTTAAATAAACTATTCCTATGTGTGTGGGTATGTGTGTTGTTTGAGTTGATTTTTATATACACACGTCATATCATCAGGGGTTTTTTTTTTTTGGGCACACCCCTACCATATAATATGAAAGGGTGCTACTAAATAAATACTATATATACACATCTAAATAAAAGTCAAACTGATTTCAACCAGTCATATCCAATTTTTATGAAAAATAATGTAATTTCAACAAATAAAAAAAATTGACCTTACGTAGAGGTGTATACCTCGTACAATAGGATGTATATCTAGTCATATGCAATATGAAATAGCACAAAATCGCGTAAAATATACATGATTTTATCAGAGGCAAAATGACACTGTAGCCCTATAATGTTTCCGAATTTGGTTTAAAAGGTCCTTTAACTTTTTTTTTTTTTTTTGCTTTCTAAGGGATCAAAGTTGTGTTTTACCTGTCTAAAAGGTCACGTGACCTGTTAAAGCCGGTTTCGTATCCTTATGTGTCCTTATATGCCCATTTTCAACATAATCACATGCCACCGTGGCCATTTGACCAAATTGAGCACAAAACTATATGACTGGATAATAAGCTCTTTGAACGAAACATCCCAATGAAGGAGATGAAACCATTTCTTCTTCAAAAATCAAGTACCGAAAGGAGACGATTTCGTCTAGAGCACAATTTCTCTACATTTTCAAAGAACAATCGAGCAGATCTTTGTTTTTTCTTGATGAATCTGTAACCTAGAGCTCATCTTCCTGATAATTTTGGATTTTAGAAAATACATCTGGCGAATGTGATGAAAGGGAAATTTCATCTGAGAGAAGGAAAAAGGTGCTTATGGAGAGCTTTCATGGCACATTTTGGGGAAGGAAAATAGAGAAGAGGGATGGATTTAGGTACCAGCTTCATAGAGGCTGAACTTGCGCAACATTACGAGCCATGGCAGACAGCAAAGCGATACCTAGACCTGCCCTTCCGGGAACCTTCAATCGGCCTTTGGCGGCTTCACAATAGTGTTGGCGGTTGGAACATAAATCTTCAGGAGAGAGATTATAGGAGCAATCAACGTTGGCGAAGCTTTTGAGAAGCTCGAGACCTACATCTCCAAGTATTTCTGAGATAATGATAGTCGATTTGGAATTCGAGAAAAGGGAATCAAGGCTTGGGGCAGATGGATTTGGGGAATCGGCTGTTTTAAGAACATTTTTGATGATTAGAGATGGAAATTGAGGGTTTAAAGGAGAAAATCTTGGGGGAATTGAAAATGAGGAAGAGAGGAATGAAGATTTGGAAGGAGTGACGTAGGTTGGGAGGTTGATTACAGATTTTGAAGAAGAATAAGGAGCAGTTCATGGTAGAATTTTCAATCTGGTTTCCTTCCTTTTTCTATGGCCAATCGAAGTGATTTTTGCCGGGGGGAACCGTCAGTGTCTTTATAAGGACATGTAAGCATGTGATTAGGCTGTTGATGGGCATATAATGCCACGTAAGGATAGGAAACTATAGAAACAAGCTTTAAAAAGGTAACCGGGACCTTTTAGACAGGTCAAATACAACTTCAATCCCTTAGAAAACAAAAAAAATAAGTTAAGGGACCTTTTAAACTAAATTCGAAAACATCGTAGGGCTGCAGTGTCATTTTGACTTTATCATATGGTGTGACATTGCACAAATCTCGATCAAATAGCTATATAAATGGCATGAAACAAAAACTAGTCTATTAAACCGCACAAAAAGGTATATAACAGTATGGACTTGTTTAACTGTATTAACTATATGACGTAAGAATACGTTGCACCACCAACTCACCAAGTGATAGGTGTACAAATGATGAACTTATGATATGAATTATATGATTATAAAATGTTAATAAATTAAGAAGACATGCAAAACAGAGCATTCCGTTTGCTGAGCTTTTTCAATCCGGACGTGACGGATCTAACCAACAATAGGTAATTTGGGCACTCGATAAGTCTCACGGTTACACAGCCAATTCCTTCTCCAAATTTTATGATGAGCGCAAGCTGCCGGAAGGAGATGTAGCGTGGTCTTGGAATAAACTTGTACCTACGAAAGTCAACATCCTGGCGTGGCGAGTTCTAAACAAAAAACTACCGACTCTCGAGAACCTGAAAAGAATTGGAATTGACGTCCCGCTTAACTACAAAATATGTAACACAACACCGGAGAATGAAGACCACATGTTCGTCCATTGTTCTCTAGCCAAGCAGGTTTGGGAAGAAATGCAGAAATGGTGGTTTTGCTTGGGGCCGAATCCAACCTGCTGTGCTGATTTGATCAACTGTAAAAAAGATTTTGTCGGACCCTCCTCGTTAGCGGATGCCAATGAGGCTATTGGCCTAATCTTCATATGGGTGTTATGGACATATCGAAACAAAGGTAGGTTCCGGGGGGAAACAAAAACGCAACTGGAGTTGTTAGCAGAAATTCAGATTTTGTCCCATTTGTGGTTAGATGCAAGAAAGAAAGAAGGTGGAAAATTGAGTTGGGAGCAATGGAAAGTAGCCCCAGTGAATGTATTTAGAAATGTTTTAGCCTAAATTTGTTTCTTGTTGTACTGGTGTATTCCTTGATTGGGTTTAAGCTGCCTGCTTTGCCCTGCTTTTTTAATCAATATATTCTTGCTGTTCAAAAAAAAAAAAAAAAAAAAAAACCTATACACATTTGATCGTATTTTATGGCACAATGCTTTTTTTTTTTTTTTTTTTTTTTTGGTAAAGTAAAAACAAACCTATGTATGTGTGCGTGTCATATCATAATTCTGAAAAAAAAGAATGAAAGATTTTGACAAGAAAAAGTAAGAAGACAGGTGATTAGATGGTTAATCCAACTTTTATTTGACATAATTCATTTTGACCCGACCCCTGACCATCCGTTATTCAACCCATTCGACCTGTATTATTTTCTCTCTCAACCCAATGAACCATCCAACCTATTTGACTCACATAATTCATTTTGACCAGATACCTTTTGATCAACCGATCTAGATCCGTTATTCAACCCATTCAACCTTCATATCGTTGACGTTGACCGGTTCACCCAAATATCGTGAGAAACGTACAGAACTGAAGGAACAAAAACTCAACTCGCAAAAGGAAAGAGAACATATCGAAACACAAAACGCCATAATCAAAACTGCAAGAAGCACGAAAGACCACCAAACTCATGCCCCTATAACGCAGAAAGACCGTTGCACCTCCTCAAGACCGATGGTGCTCATTTGAACGAGAAAATTCAACTCTTAGCGACTAAACCGAAATTAACCTTTGAACATATAATGATACTTACTCCAGATTCGTGATTTTCCTAATCCGAAGGCGGATCATTCTGTAGAAACTCGTCGACGGTGGAAGGAAACTCAACTCCGTCAACATCAACACCACCGCCACCCATCGAAACAAATGCAGCCTTAGCCAATAGCAAATGTGCCAATCTCAGAGGCTCTCTTCCGCCATTATTTGACAAGTATTTGATCCATCCATCCAATCTCTCGACTTCCTTTTTGCACCTAGGCCCTTTCACCTTCACAATCTTGTCGTAAAATTCATCGTCGCCGAGATCAGGCATCTCTGGTTCTTTTCCGTCAAAATCAGATAACCTAAGAAGCCGAATCATCGTATCAATGTCGTCAACGGTGCTGGTTTGGGAGAATTTGTTCTCCGGATTCTTCAATTGATGAGGGGTTTTACCGGTGTTTGATGGGAACTCGTCTGTATCGTTATGAGAGAGGAATTCTTGAGGAGGTTGCTCGATGGAGTTGTCGTGGAGGGTTGATGAGGCGTTTGTAGCTTGGTTGTAGAAGTACATCGGGGAGCTGCTAAAAGATTCCGTTGGTTGTGTTTGAGTGGTCTGCGGTCGTGGTAGCGGCGGTGGATTTCCATCGTCGAGTTTCAAACGTTTCTCCACTTGTTTCAGAGAAGAGAAGAAGTGTTTGTGAGGAGGTTTCATGGTTCAGCTGTTCACCTTCACCATTGAAACAAGAATCCATTTAACAGCCGTCGGCTTATAGAAAACCGGTTCTTGGTTTTAAATTCTCAAATCAGGTTTATTTATTTTTTCATTAACATGATTGTTGTTTTAAGTTAAAAATTTTAATTAAAGAACCACATTTGTATATCTTATGGTTTGAACTTTAAACCGGTTCTGAATAATCCGATTTTTGGTTTTCTTAATTTTTTTTTTCTTTTTATAGTCTCAATTCAATACTGATAGAAATGTTGGAACATTTTGCTTAGACTTCATATATGGTTGAAATCTATTTACGATGTTTTTTTGTATGAGAGCTCTATTTGACTTTGATAGAATGACTATTTCTAAGATTAGGAACACGTCACATTTTAAAAATGTGGTAATATTTAAATTTATAATTTGTTGTTCTTATTGAAGTTCTTGTCAAAGTTCAAGGTTTATAGTTGTGGAGCTCGTGAAGGAAAACAATATTCGTGAAAACATTATCGTTTTTATGTTTTGAAAGCTGCGAATCCCGGTCTCTAAAGTATCTTAGTTTCCTCTATTTATTATAAACATCATTATGAAATTTATTCATTGAGGAGTATCTTTTAAGCCATTTTTTTAAATGGCCACACACACACACACATTCTC
Organism: Cichorium intybus; assembly: GCA_023525715.1. Lineage (NCBI taxonomy): Eukaryota > Viridiplantae > Streptophyta > Magnoliopsida > Asterales > Asteraceae > Cichorium > Cichorium intybus. Next base: position 15,057,814 of record CM042011.1, on the reverse strand, counting down.
TAACCTACTCTTAAATTACACAATTGTCCCATACGGGACAAGAATCCTGAACCACTTGGGCAGAAAGGCACCATGTTAACACCAAATACTCCTCAGCTATAAACCCCTATAAGTCATTTTCTAGAAGAAAGTCTATCAATTGTTGATTCGTGCCAAAGATGAAAAATCAAAGTTGTAGAGCTTGTTAAAAAGAACAACTTTTTATCTGTTGAAAGTTTTGGTAATCTAAGTCTATGAGGCATGTGAGTTTCATGTATTTATAAGCATTTACAATAAAATTTTAACCATTAAGGAGTATTTAATCATTTATGGGTATTAGATGTTGGCATAAACTATGAAAACTTGGTACATATTTATTGAGAAGCTATTATAAGTTGAACTAGCCTTGATATATCTTGACCTAACTTCACATAATATGTCTACAGTTTGGTTATGACATTATGTGTATGGATATGCCTTGACCTAACTAACATAAGATTCCATGGGTCGTTATGAATATGTACATTGTTTGTCAACAATGTTGGTGATGCCTTGGAAAACAAAATACTTACATGTTAGGGTTTAGGGTTAGGTTTTATGTAATGATTAAATGTTGGTATTTTCAAATGGAATTGTACATTAAGTTGTATTTATTTACCGGAGGTTAAGAGTTCTCCATTTAGGTTTTATGTAATGATTAAATGGTGGTATTTTCATGAAGAATGGTAATGTTCATGAAAGCATTAACATTGCCCATATAAGCAAGAAGCTGAAGACCTCACGGTTCTTACATGTTTGACTCATAAAAAGTCAAAGCACTAGATCCATCTTCTTCATGACCTATTTATTTCAAACTAAACAACTCTCTACACTCTCAAAGCTCTGTTTTCTAACTCACTTCCCGTGTTAACCGTCAACCCTAATGAATCCGCAATGCTTCTCACTTCCGCAATCATCGCAACCACATCGTTCAGCTTGTTAATCGCTGACCCAACACCCTGTTTACAAAAAAAAAAAAAAAAAAACATAAAAAAGAATAATATGAACAAAAGCTGGTTAGAATTCAAAAATCGGAACGAAGGTTTTCAAAATCTGCTAAAAAATACATTCAAAACATGTACTCACCACTCCTGAAGCTCCTGCTGTGATGGCCATTGGTGCTGTAACTGCACTTAATCCAGATGCACACATGACTGGGATCTGAACAGCCCGTGAAATTGTATATGCTGCTGCTAGCGTTGGATTCGCCTAGTTGTTATGATAAAAAATAACCAAAATCAACCAAGCTAGTTATATGCTCCACAGAACAGGCTGTACTGTGTTTGACGTGTATTAGACTCAGTGTATAATCTAGATTACCTTTTCAATTAAACCAAGAACACCGGGCTTTGAAGGATTAGAGCATTTTCCACCTTCGGTTTGAATAATGTCAACACCTTCTTGTTGTAACTGCTCCGCAAGCTTTGCCTGTAAAATTAATTTCCATGGTCACCAAAATGTAAATAGTTTATAAAAAAAGGGATTTTGATTTTATTAAAGGATTATTATATTACTTGATCAGGGAGGCTTAGTGTGTGAGGCACGGTGACCGATAATGCCACCAATGGAAGAATTCTTCGTGTCTCCACTGTTAAGTTCAATATCTACAAAAAATATCAAATATATAATTAATACACAAAGAAAGATCGTATTAGAAACATTAATTTATCACTTAACGGGAAAAATAAGAAATCTGCAAACCTGGTCGGGTGAAAAAACTATGCCTGCTTCATAGAATGAATCATAGTTCCCAATCTCCACCTGCGTTAACAAATTTGAATACCGACATGTAATTTCAATTTCACACCGATATAAAGTAAGATCTTACTGTATTTGATCAAATTTAATTATCAAAAAGTTAAATGAAAGTTTGGGGAAAACCATTGAAGCTCCAGCTTCCACAGCAGCAAGGAAAGCCGATGGATCAACTGACGAGACACAAACCTGCATACGCGCACAGGATTTAGAACACAAGTAAAGAAACAAGGCAATGCAGAAGGAATTATTACAATTTTCTTTATAAAAGTCAAATTTGGAATGAATTTCTAGTATTGACATACGGGGAGAGAAATCAAGCCGGTAACGAGCTTGACCAATTCCGGGTCACAAGCTATATCCACATGAGTCGCTCCACCCTGTTAAGTACAAGTAGAAGTAAGGGGAAAGATTTTAATGCGAGTGTAATGAAACAAAATAGTGAAAACTATGATTAGAAGTTAGAACACTAATCGACTTGTAAATACGAAAAAAAGAGGGTAATAGAAACTACCTTATCGGCAGCGATAACAACAGAAGCAACGTTGTCTTTGTTGAAATTCTGCAAGCCTGAGATGATCTGCATATCCAATCAAAACGTTCAATCGAAAAATATATATATATCAAAGTTAAACTGTTGAAATCGAAACAACCAGCAGAAAATAATGAAATTCTAAGTGGTGAATGAGTAGAAGGTTGGGGGTAAGGAAAGCAAACCTTGAGTGCTCTTCTTTCATGGAAGGACTTGAGAACTGCTTCTTTAGGGATCGAAAGAGAAGCTCTGGGAGTGACAGAAAGCGTTGAAAGTCGCTTTGGAAGAAGAGAATGAAGGGTATTGTTGTTGGGTTTCAAGCGAGTGTAGGAAAGGAGAGAATTGGGTGTGCAGATTGAAGAACTCATATCTTTCTCTTGCACTTTTACTTGGGTTGAAGTTGGGATGCAAAGGATAGGAGAAACGGGCAGGTTTATCCTAAGACCATCCGTACCGGTCTGTGTTTTATAAAATAAAGACCCGTGCTATGCACGGGTTGGGTTTGGATCATGGGGCATTTTTTTTTTATTTTTCTCGCGGATTAAAAATAACAATGTACTTTTGTTAGTTTATTTACTATAGTATCCTACTTTGATTTACTATAATATCCTAGTTTTCTTCCACATAATATGGTCCTTGTTTATTACCGAAATCTGTCCAAGGTTTTACAAAAATGGTCCCCACATACACCTAAAGATCTGAAACCATAAAGAATTAAAAGTATGTTGTTATTTAAGCAACATACTTTGAAAGTATGTTGCTTAAATAACAACATACTTAATATGAACTTTTAGAATCTACAAACATGTCCTTACTATGATGCAATTAATTGAGAAAATTAAGAAAGGAAAGAAATAGCAAACTTACTTGACAACCATATAGATCTAAGGAATGACTAAATCACATGATGGTTCCCAAGGGTAAAAATGGAAATCTCAATGATGTTCCATGACAGAATGTCATTTTGAGACCCGACGCCTAAACAGTAGCTCCAACCGGAAAGATGGAACACCAGTTTGCCATCTTTTAACATCATACATCTCATTCCATAATTGAACGATTTCATCAATTTTGAAACGAAAACCTGAATAGCTATATAAATAAGTAAGTATAACATCCTTTTACGCTAAACAAACCATAGAGTAAATTACAAAAATGGTCTGTCATTTGTGTGCTTTTTGATTTTTACCGTATGTATTCCATATTAGAAACAAAATTCAGTTTGTCCTTATTTGAAGGTTTTATATCAATTTTTCTGTAACCTTGAAATAAGAACCAGAATCAACATGAAATCTTTTAATAAGTACGACAATCAGGAAGTCCCAAGGACCAAATTCGGATAAAACTTTGAAATAAGAACCAAAACTGAAAATTGCTATAAATTTTAAATAAAGACGGTAAAAATATAAAAGCACATGTGCCATTTTTGTAATTAACTTAATTGACTATAGAGTAAACTATAAAAATGTTAAAATGGTCCCTTTGCTTTTAATAATTATTGTGTTTTGTCCAGAATTGAAACATTTTTCAATTTTGATCCTTATTTCAAGTTTTTATACCGATTTTGGTTCCTGGAAGTGGAACCTTAATAAGGACAAAAAGCGACATGAAACCTAGAGATATATGACATTCCCAGAGACCAAAATCAATATAAATCCTTGAAATAAGGACCAAACTAACAAATATTGTAATTTTGGACTAAACATGATAAAAATAAAAAACACAGGGACCATTTTTGTAATTTAATGTAAAGTATAGCAAATCATGTAATCTAATATAACCTTTTGAGTAAATTACAAAACTGTGGTCCTTTCAAGGTTTAATGTAGATATTGGTAATGGGACTCTCTAATTTTGGTTTTCATTTCAAGGTTTTATACAGATTTTGGTCCTTATTTCAAAGACTAAAATTGATATGAAACCTTGGAATAAGGAAAAAAATTTTATAAAAGGTTTCAATTTGGGACTAAACATGTTAAAAATCAAAACGCACAAGGACCATATTTGCAATTACTCTAATCTTTTTATACGGGTGTGTCTAAATTACCTTCAGAAGATGTTCCATTTGAGCAATGATTCTTTATAATCACTGCAAGACCGGTTGGTGATGCACCCGCAAGCTCAAAATTTTCAACAGAAGCAGCCAAAGATTCTTCCCATGCTAACAACCCCATTTTAAATTCAACAACAGACCTCTGGTAAAGCAAAGTACCCCACAAAATATAAATCTAAGATCTCACATACGCCGCTTGTTAAGCAGGTCCATCTGTAGACACTTCTTTCAAAAACCCCTCCAATCCCAAATTTACCAAATTGTCCCTATACTTATCATACAAAGTCAACCCATTCAACTGTTGTTCTTCCAACTCTTCCCAAATCTGATCCCATGTTCCATGCTATCTTCAGCTTTATTGTAAAGATCCAAGATTTTTGCATCTGCCAACAACTAAAAACTGACTTTGTTAAAAAAAACAGATGGAAATCATAAGATTTCAGTTGGAAAGATTGAAAACAAATAATTTTTATCAAACAAACTCTCAAATATGAATTAGTATCATAATTAAATGTAAGAACCCCTCTAACCTCTGATGCTTCTTTACTGTTATGTGCATTATAATCTATAGACAATAAATTACATAAAACATAACACAAACTTGCCAATTATCAACATTTTTTTCTCAAAGTCTAGTGCATAAACTATACATACCATCTATTTCTTGACTTATTGACTCATAATCCATGAATATCCGAGTTGATCTGTTTTGAGAAGTCTGCATGAGTATGATTGTGTGTCTGTTAGCCTACATTCAGAGAGAACAAAAACTCATCAATACACAAGTAAGAAAGTACCAGAAATGTGAAATCACATATAAAACTGCTACAAACTTGAAATCATGACCATATATATCACACCTAAACTGCTCATGATTCATTTTTTCCAGAAATTAACAATATAACAAATTATTTGCTAGGGTATACAGAACTTCAATAATAAAACCAAAGTCACAAAGAAACAACATCAGACCACTTTGGTTAACGAATTCTGTAACATACCTGGATCCATGTCTTGGTTTTCAATGAAAAGGGGGATATAATTCAAGGAGTGTTGTTGAGCCTCAATGATCCTTATTAGATCTGGGGGAGACGAAAATCCAATATGGAAATACTTAAAGGACTATTTCTGTTAACATGTATAATTAAGGGACTATTCATGTTATTTATGTATAGTTGATAAAACTTGACCATAGCAATAGACCATTTGCTCTCAATGATATCAGTTAAGGTAAGTAAAGTGGCGGGCAACGCTAAAGCGACTAAAAGAGAGTTTAAAACTGTCGTCATTGCCCCTTGTTTCATTAATTCCAATGTAATTCCTGAATTAATTTTATGGATTGAGAATTAAGGTTTTGTTAATTAAATTTTTTAACACAGGGGTAAAAGGGTAAATTGATTGTTACTTGATATAAGCCAATGCTGGATGGCGGTGCTTACAGCAATCAGATGCTCTGATTCCCATTGTAATGCATACCTGAAAATTTGACTCCCTTTAGAATCATATGTACTTTACAATTAGGTCCTTGATTACAAGATAGCCCCTGAACTTTGAATTTTTGTATACCTTTCAAGGTTATCGTTTTGTCCTTCCCAAGGTCTTAGAAAATCTTGCTCCTCAAAGACAAATCCGGAAACCATGATTCCAACTGCCAATATCTGGGAACACAAGGATTTTCCTGAGAATAAAGTAGTATGCGAAAATTTTGAAAACTTAAATCCTATACTCACCTATGGTATTGATCGTAGTCAAAATCGTAACCAATTGCCCGTATTTAATAAACGTTGAAATTAGAATCGAACTTAGACATAACTTAGCAGTAACATACCAGGTAATTGATCGATGATGCAGTAGCAAAACCCTAGTGAGCTCACGAGTGGCACTGAAGTCGTTCCAATGAATTTCAGTAAAGATCCTTTCAACCTTGAAACCCCCACCGTCAAATCGTCCCTAAGCATCAAGCAAACCGGCGAAAAGACTCAGTGCGCCACCAGTGCATCTCAGCCGCTGACAGATAAAAGTTCCACCGGCGGAAAAGCTTGAAGCGGCTAGCGAATTCTTCTTCAAGGTAAGAATACATCGGGGAGGTAATCAAGAATTGAGAAGAGAAAAGGCCATAGATGAGTGTGAGGAGAGATGAGTGTGAGGTGGGAGAGAATGATGCCAACACGTAGAGGGCAGGTGGAGTCGGAGGAATGGTCAGAACAAACCCACCCCGCTTAAAACCTTCAAAAACCCCCCACCCCACCCCAAACCTTCTAGAACCCCTTGCAATTAATATGTATAATAATAGTAAATTACGATTTTGGTCCCTGTGGTTTATATGATTTTTCAGTTTTCGTCCAAGGTTTTTTTTTTTTTTTTCATGTTTGTGGTCCTCGTGGTGGCTAAAATCTTGTATTTTTTGTCTCTTCTTGGCAAGTAAAAAGACTAATTTACCATTTTTAATTTCTTTTAATATATTATTTATTAAATTAATTAAAAAAATACATCACCCCACCCCACTACACCCTAGCTCTTTCTCTCTCTCATCTGATAGATCCGATGGGTTAGAAGATGTCAGGGAGTTGAAGTTTTGGTTCAGTGGTGTGTTCTTCCTCCCTTTCCCGTCTCTCGATCTTCTCTCCCTTTTCTTTTTGGGAATTGCCAAAGACACACCCTATTTATACTAGAGATACACATCTATATAGGGTCAACTTCTTTTTATTTGTTGGAATTACAATGTTTTCCGTAAAAATTAGATATGATTGGTTGACACAATTTGACTTTTCTTTATAGGTGTATATGGGTTGTTTATTTAGTAGCACCATTCTTTTTTCCCTTTTGCTGATTTACGTGACCAAGAACAAAACCAACGACCACATAAACAAGAAATTGGGAATCATTGATATGGAAAACTGGAAATCAAGCAATCGCCATTGCTCCATTTTCTCTTTTCACTTTTCTGTTTTACAGATGCAGAGAGAAGCAAAGGAAAGAGGCTTCCCGTCTTTAATTTGTGAATCAGAAGCTCGCCGCCATGAATAAGCTTTTAATGGAGGAAAACGATGTTAGGTAAAACTTTGAATTCAAAAGAAGTTGGTGAAGATTTTAGTTTTTCAAAAATGAGGGGTAGAATTATATATATTTTATACATTCTCAAGCCTATAAATATAGGCATTCACTTGAAGGAAAATGCACCAACAATTGTAAATTGTAATCTTATTGAGTTAATAAGATTTCTCTAGTTGCAGCCCGTGGACGTAGGATTTGCACCGAATCCGAACCACGTAAAAATCCTTGTGTTCTTCTTGCTTTATTTTCATGAGTTTGTGTGTGTGATAGTGTGTTTCCGCTGTGTGTACCCTGTCCGATTCCTAACAACTGGTATCAGAGCTTTGGGTTTCGGAGGAGGTCTCGGTTTTAGAAATTAGAGTATGCTCTGTGGTTGCAGTTTTGTCTGATCTTCCACATCAGAAACTAATTTCTATTAATCGTATTAAAGGTATCTCGATACTTTGAAGGGTACTGTTCTGTCACACAAAAGTACTATAAAATATTTGTCTCTTGTTTGTCGTAATGGCTGAAGACAATGTTGTAATCGAGAAGTTCAACGGTTCTGACTTTAGATGGTGGAAAATGCAATTAGAAGCATTGCTATGTCAGAAAGATTTGGACGTGGTACTTGGAGACAAACCGGAGAAAATGGAAAAAGCTGCTGAAGATGCGTTGAACTCAAAGGACAAGAAAGCTAAGGTGGTTATTACATTGTCGTTGGAAAGGAGAGTCGCTTTCAACATCATGAAGGAAACCACGGCGCGTGGTATGATGGATGCTCTGACGAACATGTATGAGAAACCGTCGGCGGCTAACAAGGTGTTCTTGATGAGGGAATTGTTCACGACAAGGATGAATGAAGACAGCTCAGTTACGATTCACATTAACAATCTAAATCCAGTTCTGTCCAGATTGTCATCTGTGGGAATTAAATTTGATAACGAGACTCAAGCTTCACTGCTACTAGCTTCACTACCTGATAGCTGGTCTGGAACAGTAACCGCTGTTACAAGTTCAGTGGGGACCAGTGGTATGACTTTTGAAGGGGTTAGAGATTTGGTTCTTGGCGAGGATGTCAGACACAAGAATCAAGGTGGATCTTCTTCTTCTGAGTTATTAAATATCGGAAAAGGTAGAGGGAATAGCAGGAATAGTGGGAGCAGTGGGAGTCGGGGAAGAAGTTCATCTAGAACTTGGAAGAATGTGAAGTGCTGGAACTGCCAAGAGGTGGGACATGTTAAGAGTCAATGTCCAAAGAAATAATTGAACATTGCTGGTGCTGAGGGTGTGTCTGAGGATGATGCACTGATACTAAGTATGGAAAGTTCTGTAGACTCTTGGGTCATGGATTCAGGAGCTTCGTTTCACGCCATGGACAACGGAGAAACGATGGTGAATCTAAAAGAAGGATATTTTGGGAAGGTACGGTTAGCAAATGACGAGATGCTTCAAGTAACGGGCATGGGAGATATTGATCTGGTTACTTCATTGGGAACTACATGGAACCTGAAGAATGTCAGGGTGATTCCGGAGCTGAAGAAGAAATTGATTTCTGTTGGTCAGCTGGATAAACAAGGACTGGAAGTAAGGTTTGGTGATGGTAAATGGAGGGTGGTCATTGGTAATTCGGTGATTGCTCAAGGTATGAAGCGTGTGTCATTGTATATAGTTGAGGTACCTGCTGAGGGAAGTATGACCGTCCCCGTTAAGCATGACAAAATCTGGTTCGCTAAATCTAGTGCTAAGAGAGTTCATTTTGCAAACATGAATTCTGGAGCCAAGGGGATGTTAGCTGAACGAGTCGGAAAGTCAAAACCATTTAGGGAATTTTGTGACAGTGGGAGCACGGGGTGTGTTCCGGGTACAGTTACAAAGAGCCGTTGGGTTTTGAAGACTAAGACTGAAAAATTCTCTCCTGTTGGAAGTTTGCAAAGTTTGGAGAGTGTTAGTGGTCCTCGGTGTATCTCTGGAGCTGATGGAGTGTCCAAACCGGTTGAGACAGAGGATGAGTCGGTGGTGGGATTAGCCACGGCTGAGTTGGAGTTAGTGGGAGCTTCAACTGGCCCTTCTAGTACTTTAAAATGGAGGGGTGGCTGCAATTAGAGAAATTGGACTAAGTTTAACTTGTTCTTGGGAGCTGGAGGCTTGGAAGACTTGGTTGTTTTAAGATTACTGGAGTTGGATGACAGTAAAGAAAGACTACGTTGTTCAAAATCTTCAAGTGGGAGATTGTTAGGTGACAACGCCTAGTGATATCAAGTATTTTAGGCATTGTTGAGCCCTGTTCTTGATAAAATTATATCAAATATGTCTGGGTATTCTCACTTTTCGTGCCAGGACTTGTTTGGAGAAAAAGAATAGAAACAGGGACTAAAAGCACGCAAAAGGAAGAAGTTGGGAAGGAATGAAAAATCAAGAGAATTCGTACGCGCGCCGCGGGAATCAACTATGTGCGACGCGGGCTTAAGGCGGTGGAACACATTCAAATGCCGAAGAAAACGGGAAAAGATAAGTACGCAGGCCACGGATTTCATTTCTGCGCGGCGCGGTTGCGGGAAATTTGCAAGTATAAATAGATGCATTTCCAGCCGAAAACCCTAGCAAAGACCGGGTGTAAACATCGACCTTGAAGCTCTTTGACTCCAGGATTTCATTTCAGCAAGCTCACAATTGGTGTTTTATGTTTTTGGTTTTAATTTCATTTTAGTAGCAAGTAGTTTTGTAGCTAAAGTCTTTGGGAGTGACAACCACTGACTTTGAGCACTTAGGTTTCTGTTTTAAAAACATTTGGTTACTGTTTTGTGATTGGAATTCAGTTTGGTGAATGAAAAGCATTTGGTTACATTTAATCTTAGCTTTTCGGTGTTTGGATGTTTGTGTTTGATTTGTTTGATTGATTGTGTTTTGGATATTGTTTTGGACCTTGTTAGGACTGTTTTTCTTAGCTGAAATCAGTAGCTAATTAGGTTATTTGGTAAGCATTAAACCTTGGCTAGTAACTGTTCAATAGGACTTTAACTAGTGGTAGTTTGTGCTTTGCTTGGTTTAGCTAGTTTGGATGCCTTTGATTGCTTCTGAGTCAGAGATGTACTTCTGATTTCAGAAAGTGACTAGGTCATTTGGACATAGCTTAACTTGGCTTGAGTGTTTGATCATTGTCTCATTTGCTAGTGATAGGAAAATAGAAACCAGATCCTCCGACTATAGTTGTGACACTATTAGTTGGTAATCTCTCATCTAGTCTAACCACGAAGCTCCTGTGGATCGACCCTGACTACCGCTATACTAGTGTGTGTTAGGTATTTTTCTTATTTTTGACCGCACGACGACCTCTGCGCGTGTCAAATTTTGGCGCCGTTGCCGGGGAGCTGTGAGCTTAGGTTAGGTGAGTAGTAGGAACTAGTTTCTTGCTTTTTGAAATTTCATTTTCGTAAGTTTGATTTTTGATTTTTGTGGGCGTGTTGCACTAGTGCATGCGTACCCGCAGGGGAAAGCAATTATCCCCATTGCAGTTTGATTCTGAGATTGAGCGTACTGCGCGCAAACTCCGTGCCCGTAGGCGTTTAAGCATCATGAATTATAGTCAAGTCAGCAGTAGTCCGGTCAGTGTTGCCCAGGATCCGTCAGGAGAGGCAACGGGGATGTTTTCCATTCCCCCACTTTCAGAATTTTAGTTTGGGAGCACGAGTGCTTCTGGTGGTGCAGTTTCAGCCCCTGCACCCATACCATCATGCACTCCACCATCTATCCCACCATTTACACCCGCTTCACAACCCCAATCCACCAATCCATTCACTTCTGCTATGTCTTGGGGAGAGCCGACCCGAGATGGCACCCCAGCTCCTAGACAGCAGACACCAACATCACAACCACAACCAGCCCTCTTTAAACCTCAACCCACTTACCAAACAACACAACCTATACACTTTCAACCACCGCCTCAGCCACGATACCATTACCCAGAGACGGAGGAAGTGTATGATGAGGAAGATGAAGGATGGGTGCCACCAGCACCACAACCACAATGGAACCGAGGTCGGGGACCTCTTAGAAGAACACCACCATATCCACCACCAGGTCAGCGGGAGTACAATGATCATCTTTACGGTAACCCCGCCCAACCTTTACATTTTGCACAACCGAGACGGCAATCGGTTGCATCACATTGCCAACCGCGGGAATATGATGATTCATCGCCGATCTATATTCCTGATAACATAGATTCGCAAGTAGAGATTAGACCTCAGTTATTAGGAATATTACCAGAATTCAGAGGGTATAAGCAGGATGATCCCTATAATCATTTATATGAATTCTTAGCGATCGCTAATGCTAACAACCCCAGAAACACAAATAGAAATATTTTTAGGCTTAGACTGTTTCCGTTCACTCTTAAGGATAAAGCCAAATATTGGTTCACATCGTTGCCATCAAACAGTATCACTACGTGGGATCAGCTCAAGGCAAAGTTCCTTCAGGAATTTTATCCAGCGAGCAAATCAACTGAAATCAGAAGAGTTATCCAGGATTTCCAGCAGAAGCCTGGAGAAGCTTTTCATGAAGCCTTTGACAGATTAAAGGAGTTGTTGCGATCTTGTCCACATCATGAGATTCCCAGGTGGCAGTTGGTCAAGCTGTTCTTCGAAGGAGTCAGTGAGACACACCAAGCCATGATAAATGCCTCATCCAGTGGGACATTTATGTGGCAAGACCCAGAAGAAGCCTGGCAGTTTTTGGAGCAGTTGAGCAATGGCTCCAAAGCAAACTTTTCCACCAGGAAAACTGTAAGTACGGCGGCAGCGGTAGGAGTCGATGCTGATTGGAAAAAGAAAGTGAAAAAGGAAATCAGTGAACTAAACAAGAAGTTTGACAGACTTATGTCAACATTACAGAATGGACCGTCAAGTTCATCACAAGCAGGTCAAGGAGGACCTAAGACTCACGAGGCAAATCAAGTTTATGGCCAGGGTCAAGGTCAGCACAATAATGGACGACCCTACAGGCCATACAACCAGGGACCACAGCAAAACTTTAGGCAAAACAATTATCAGGTCAGTCGACTAGTCAGCCTAGAAACAATCAGCCTGCGAACAGTGGAAATGGAAACAACAACAACAACAACAACAGGGGTCCCACTAATGCCAACAACGCTCCAGGGACCCAAGAAGAAATGATAGCTAGGATGTATGATATGGTCACAGCGACACAACAACAATCTCAAGCGAATGCAAAGGCCATCGCAAATATGGAGAGACAAATAGGTCAAATGGCTGCAGACCAGCAAAAGAGAGATAGTGGCGTTGCCAAGTGCTACTGAAGTCAATCGTACGCATAATCAGCGCCCAGGGAAGGAACAAGTCAACACTGTTGAATCAGGATGGCGAAAGGTCACTCTGGAGGACTTGTTCGAAGTCGGGAGTGAAGTGAGATCAGGGGAAGAAGGAAAGGCTCTAGAAAGCGAGGAAAGTAAAGAAGGAGGAGTTCCGGTTGAGAACGGAACTCAACCAGAAACAGATAAAGAGATCCAAAAGGAAGAGCAATTAACAATAGCAGGGATCAAACAGAAGAAGAAGAATAGGAAAGAAAAGAAGAAGCAGGAAGCACCCAGATCAACGGGACCCTTAATGAATCAGCCCCTATGGGATGAGCTTAAGGATGCCCCTGAAGACACCAGGATTCTGCAAGAGATGTGTGAGCAGAATGGGAAGAGCAAGGCACCTACACCAAAAACGGTGAGATTGACTGTGAGAGCCAGCGAGGCATTATTGGGAACACTACCCAAAAAGGAAAAGGACCCCGGATCACCATTGATCACTACAACTGTAGGGGACGTGGTTATTCGGAACACCCTATTAGATATGGGAGCAAGTGTTAACATCTTGCCAGGATACCTGTACGACAAGTACAAAAACGAAGAAATTGAGCCAGCAGAAGTTGTACTGCAGCTGGCTGACCAATCAACTAAGGTATCTAGGGGAAAGCTAACAAATGTCATAGTCAAAGTAGGGGACTTTTTCTATCTCGTAGATTTTCTGGTCATGGAATATGAGAGTCCGGACGATGCGCCTGCGCTCATCTTAGGGCGTCCATTTTTAGCTACTGCCGGGTCAGTGATCGATTGCAAGACTAGAGATATGGATATTTTCTTCGGGACCAGGAAAAGAAGATTGAATATGTTTGGGAACCCGATATCATTACCTTCAGAGGAAAATGGCAAACCGGCAGACAGGAAAACATTAATGGAGCCAGGAATCAGGAGCAAGGAAAAGATATGGATACGTACGGGAGAGGGAGGAAAAGAGGAAATTTTAAAGGAAATCAAGGACCACCCGTTGTCCGCCATCGACAAGGAACAATTGCTGGACATGCTAGAGATGATGGAAGCAAGGCATCAGCAATACGAAAGAGAATCCAGAAAACGAGAGGCGAATGTTTTCGAGCTCTTGAAATCTCAACAACAATGGATCAGCGGTGTGAGTGATCGGATGACACAACTTACATCCCTTATGACAATGATGGCCAATAATTTCATGCCAGAATACCAGCAAATGCCATCAAGAGGTCAAGAAGAAGAAGAAGAGTCAGCTTAGGAGTAGAACGTCTGGCTGAAGACGTTAAACTTAGCGCTTGTTGGGAGGCAACCCATCGTGTCATAAGTTAGGATATATTTCTTAAAAAAAAAAATACAAAACAAATATAAAAAATATATATATATACATCAATCTCTTTGCAAATACTAGTGGTTTGAAATAAGTGTGGGGTCAATTGAAATTTTGAAATTTTTGAAGTCCGCGCCGCGGGTATTGGAATTACGCGACGCGGGATCATAAACCAACCCGATGCGCAGGGGTTGATTTGGACACGCGCGACGCGCAAAGAGCAAACCCGTGACGCGGTAAACGATCAGTCGGTTTTCTCCTTTATAAGGTGAACCGCGGCTCGCATAACATAACCCACACGCGACTCGGAGCTCTGGTGATTGAAATTTTCTTGCAATTTTTCTTGCTCATTTTGTTCCCACTACCAAGGTATGCCACTCTAACTATCTATTACTCGTTAAAACTAGCGATTAGGTAGTTAATTTTAGTGATTTGCCCAAAATAGTTCAAAACTTAGAATCACTAATGCTAGCTTATAGGGTGTTTGTTTTGCCAAATAGAGACCCTAGATGAGCTAGTCGGTACCTAGGCTACCTTGTGGTATGATTAAATTGAGATTTAGCAGGTTAAAATGAGGATTTGATTCGGGGTTTTGAAACAGCCGCACGCCGCGCCGCGCCCTTGCTCTTGGGCCGCGCCGCGCCGCGGCTGGGAAGAAAAGGACTGATTTTGCAAAATTTTTGTGTTGTGGATATATTTTCTTTTTGCAGATGATGTTCAGAATGGAGCACGCTTTCCTCCAGTTCCCCGCGGAGCTGGCCAGTTCTGTTGAGTATACCTCGCGGAGGGATGCTTTGAGGAGTCGCCGGGTGTTAGAGGCGACGGTCATTGATCGAGATATTCTTAGAGACGCAGGGCTCTGGGGTGCGATCGAGCCGTTCTTACATCGCACCTGGACCCACGAGGAGGCGTCATTCACGTGCAGAGGTTGGGACCGGATCATGGCCATTGACGAGGATGTGGTCTACACGGAGCTTCTCCTGGAGTTCCTGTCTACGGTCCATTTCGCTCCCAGGGCGGGAGACCCGCGTTCCAGGCTCGTACGTTTTCGTTTGGGAGGTGAGCACAGGGAGTGCAACCTCCGGGAGTTTGGGAGGCGCACATGCATCTACACTGCTGCGGACCTCCAGCACCGATATTTCACCCGGTTCTTCGGGTCCTGTATTCAGGGGGAGCCAGACAGGGCTCCCAACATGGAGGTTTGGGCATCGCTGTCCAACGTCAGATATGAGGCTGGAGCTTCCAGGGAGAGTCATCTTCGGGACCCACTTCACCGCCTCATGCACCGGATCGTCTCCACCTCCATCATGTAGCGGGAGGGAGGCGAGAAGGTGTCGGGCGACGACATGACCTTTTTGTGGGTCCTCCTCGACCCATCCAGATTCCTCCACCTCCCATACGCCCTCGCAGTCGCTCTCTCCACCCACGCTATCGGCGCCTCCACCAGCAGCCCATTAGCCAGGGGGTATTTCATTACCCGCCTGGCCTATTCTTATGGCATCCTGACTGCCTCCGTGGCAGCCTCTTTGACTGCTCTGCCTCCATCCCGCACTACAGCGCGCACGTTGGAGAGGATGCGGTTCATTGAGATGCAGCGCCCGGGGCAGTATATCCGGGCACCTACCGAGCCTCTTCAGGCACCTTAGCCTGCGTATGCCCAGCCTGGTAGGAGACGCAGGAGGCCAGAGCCGGAGCCGGAGCCCGCCGCCCCGACAGAGCCACATCAGGAGGACCTGGCAGCCAGGGTTGCCAGGATCGAGGACCAGCTCGAGTGGATCGGGGAGGTACTTCTTCAGATCGCATCAGCGCAGGGCCAGCGCCCCCGACCATTCCCAGCCAGAGCCCACGATCATGAGGCCGGACCCTCCAGGCCGCCTGGTAGTGATTGATGTATCTTTTTCTTTCTTTCTTTATTTTTATTTTTGGGATATATGTACAACTGATGACACTCTATCTGTATATTTGTGTTTATATTTAATTTTTGTCATGTGTGTTTTTTAATTGTTTGTTGAGTGATGCATGATATACCAATTTGAGAAGGAGTTGTCTCAGACAAGTGTGGGGTCACCGTGCCCCCTCCACTTGTCTTGACCATCGGCGTGTTCACTATAGCGCTACAACTCCAGAATACGAAATCGAGGATCCATTTATACGCAATTATACCTGTGATATTGAGCACCAACCAGTCTATCGTCCAAAAAGGGGTAACTCTTTCTCCCTTGTTTTGAAATAAATTTTGTACAACGGGGACGTTGTACGGTTTTAAGTGTGGGGTGTGGACGGTCGAAAGAGATTTTGTTTTTGAAATTTTTGCAGAAATGATCAATTTTCAAATTTTTAGCAATTTTTTTCAAAATTTTTAATGAATTGCAATTTTGAAATGAATGGTTTATGATTGTGACAGCATTAGTATTTTTCAAGAAATACTGTTTATTTGTGATCATGCTATTAGTTAGTCAAATAAGTTGAGTTTTATGAGTTTAGAAGATTGAGCTGTTTTAGGATTGGAATTTAGGAAGGAAAAGTCAATCTGTGGCCTTTGTTGTTCGAGCCGGTAGGTCTAAAATGGGTGGGCCTTATGCACCTTACCACCTAAGATCGTCTGGTCTGGGATGGTATTTCTGAAAGCTCGTTACACGGACAACATCGAAAGTCATGGACAATTCCTTAATGGCCTTTAGAATCTGAATGAGTAAGTACACTTCATTGTGGACAGAAAGTTTGTAATCAAGGGTTCTCTAGAAAGCCATGAATTCCAAAGAACAAGTCAATTATGTTTTTGCGAACTATTCCACTCTAACTCAAAAGAGCAATAAACTTTGAAACTGAACACAGTCAGAAATTGTTCGATTCTTTATTATAATTTGTTAAAAACTCTCTTGCTTGGGGACAAGCAAGGCACAAGTGTGGGGTGTTTGACAACGCCTAGTGATATCAAGTATTTTAGGCGTTGTTGAGCCATGTTCTTGATAAAATTATATCAAATATGTCTGGGTATTCTCAATTTTCGTGCCAGGACTTGTTTGGAGAAAAAGAATAGAAACAGGGACTAAAAGCGTGCAAAAGGAAGAAGTTGGGAAGGAATGAAAAATCAAGAGAATTCGTACGCGCGCCGCGGGAATCAACTATGCGCGACGCGGGCTTAAGGCGGTGGAACACATTCAAATGCCGAAGAAAACGGGAAAAGATAAGTACGCGCGCCACGGATTTCATTTCTGCGCGGCGCGGTTGCGGGAAATTTGCAAGTATAAATAGATGCATTTCCAGCCGAAAACCCTAGCAAAGACCGGGTGTAAACATCGACCTTGAAGCTCTTTGACTCCAGGATTTCATTTCAGCAAGCTCACAATTGGTGTTTTATGTTTTTGGTTTTAATTTCATTTTAGTAGCAAGTAGTTTTGTAGCTAAAGTCTTTGGGAGTGACAACCACTGACTTTGAGCACTTAGGTTTCTGTTTTAAAAACATTTGGTTACTGTTTTGTGATTGGAATTCAGTTTGGTGAATGAAAAGCATTTGGTTACATTTAATCTTAGCTTTTCGGTGTTTGGATGTTTGTGTTTGATTTGTTTGATTGATTGTGTTTTGGATATTGTTTTGGACCTTGTTAGGACTGTTTTTCTTAGCTGAAATCAGTAGCTAATTAGGTTATTTGGTAAGCATTAAACCTTGGCTAGTAACTGTTCAATAGGACTTTAACTAGTGGTAGTTTGTGCTTTGCTTGGTTTAGCTAGTTTGGATGCCTTTGATTGCTTCTGAGTCAGAGATGTACTTCTGATTTCAGAAAGTGACTAGGTCATTTGGACATAGCTTAACTTGGCTTGAGTGTTTGATCATTGTCTCATTTGCTAGTGATAGGAAAATAGAAACCAAATCCTCCGACTATAGCTGTGACACTATTAGTTGGTAATCTCTCATCTAGTCTAACCACGAAGCTCCTATGGATCGACCCTGACTACCGCTATACTAGTGTGTGTTAGGTATTTTTCTTATTTTTAACCGCACGACGACCTCTGCGCGTGTCAAATTTTGGCGCCGTTGCCGGGGAGCTGTGAGCTTAGGTTAGGTGAGTAGTAGGATTTCAAAAGTTCCTTGACTCTCTTGATTATAGTTGGGAACCACTAGTAGAAAAAAGGCTTTTAATGACAGACGAATTACGACGTACAAAATGTCAGTCATAAAAATCTGTCATCCTTTGCAATTTACGACTGACATAATTGTCTGTCATAAATCTATGCCATCTACTTTAAAATTTTATGACATAAAAAATGTATGTCGTAAAAAAACGTCAAAAATGAAAAGAAAAAGTGCACTAATATTTTTTCACAAAAATTTAAAGAAAATTTTCCCCCTTTATTTTCTTTTTTACGCATTCTCTCCACTTCCTTATCTCGGCTCCAAGCTTCTGCCTCCCCTCACCGCCAACCTACCTCGTTCCAGTCCGATGTGTCGATAGATCCAGCACCGCCGTCGATTATCTCTCCATCGTCGATTGTCGTGGTTCATCCCTCAACCAATCCCTCGTCGATATAGGTCCCGATCCAGTGCGCCCCCGTCGAGTGTGGTTCGTCCCTCAACTAATCCGTCGTTGTCTGTCCACCGGAGGTAAGTGTTACTGCAAATTTTCCTCACTGATTTGATAGACCTGATTTGTTGCCAAGGGTAATGTGTATTGTATTGCTGAAAATTGCTGAAATATGTAATGTGTTGCTGAATTTTGAGGCTGAAAATTGATGAACTGTGCTTATTTCTTGTTGAAAGTGTGCCTGTTTGTTGCTGAAATTGTGCGTTTATCACGTAGCTGAAATGATGTTGTAGTATGATTAATCCCCGTAATAAGGACTTGCATATGCAAACCCAGCAAATACCCCTTGGATGAAGTGACGGGATTTTCAGGATTTCTTGACAATGCATGTAAGCTGTTCGATGAAATGTTTTAACCAGAAGAAAGACATTTAATCTTTCCGGAAGCAATTTTTCTGCGACATGGCCCGAGTGAAAAACCAATAATATTTTAGTTTTGAGTTTAATAAGTTTTGCATAGTGTTGAATCTAACGTGTTATTGATTTGTTCTTTTTTTTTTGGCCATTTGTAGATTGGTAATGATCTTTCTCAATTTGTTGGACCATTGATTTTGAACCAACTATTATTGGTGAGTACGCTCTTAATTTCCAAAATATTCCAATTATTTATTCCATTTTTTCAATTTTAAAGAATGGATAATTTGTAGTCTACGCAAGAACGCGACCCAGCTGAAATTGGTTACCTCTATGCTTTCGCAATTTTTGTTGGAGTGGTACAATCTCTATAACCTTTTTATATGTTTACTATTCTGTATTAATTATTAATTAATCCTGTTTCAACAAAATCAAATTAAATTCATTTAGGTACTTGCTGTGCTATGTGAGGCTCAATGTTTCCATAATGTGATGCGTGTTGGTTACCCTCTTGTGTTCAACTCTGGTAATTACCTTTTTAATGTTTTTTCTATATAATGTTTGGAGCTTGTTTTGGTACATCTAATTAGACATTTTTCTGTTGGAAATCAAGGTTCATGTAATTAGTTTCAAAACAAGAGTTTGCAACGGAAACATAAAATCATGAACACAAATTCCATATTCAAGAGGATCATGCTACATGCATGTAGAGATAAGATGAAGAACAAACATAGATTAAGTTCAAGATCATAACCTTTGTTCTTGGATTTGGTTTGGATGATTTTGATAGCTAGGAATCAAGTTAGAATCCCTCTATAGTTGATCCACCACAAGCTTGAACACCCTTGAATGCTAGTTCCACAAACTTGCAAAATAACTCCTTATTCTTTTAAGCAAAAATCGAAATTTGCTTAGACACTTTGGGAGAGTATTTGGCTGAATTTTAAGATGCAAAAGATTATACCACTCACCCACAATGATCGGCCATTTAACCCACCAAAAAGAGAAAGCAAATGCCACTAGTTGGAAAGGAAAGACCCATGTGATTTCAATATACAAAAGCTAGCATCTTCCACTAGTTTAACAACTCAATGCATGCTTTTATGTCTCCCATCATGGCTTAAATTATGGATGATCAAGTGTAGTGCTAGTAGGTTTTATTATTTATAAAACTTATATAATTATAAGCTTATAAATAATACATCTTTTTTTTTCTTAAATGGGATAACATTTAACCCATAATCTTATATATAAATAAACCATCTAAATATACAATCTTAATTGTATAATTATATATATATACATATATATATATATATATATATATATATATATATATATATATATATATATATATATATATATATATATATATATATATATATATATATAACAATATATATATTTTATTTAATTTACCAATTAAATTAAATAAAAGGCTTATTTATAAATCAATTAAATCGTTTAACAATTTAAACAATTTAATTGTTACACTTAATTAATTCATCACATATGAATTACTAATCAACCTTTAATTTTGTAGTTATTATTATTTATCTCAAATAATAATAACCTACAAGATTAAATTGCAAGTTTAGTATCATTTGATGTTAAATCAAATTTAACGTTCTAAATGATCAATTGGTGTCAAACTTGTTGTTGGTGTGACCCTATAGGATCATGTTTTATTAGTAATATCATTTTATGATCATCCTTGGGCATATAGAACTAACAATCTCCCACTTGCACAAGGTTGCATCATAGAATGATATCGACAGTGGAAAACGTCTAGCAACATTTCACTTCCCCCAATAACACATGACTTTGTGCCATTCAACAACATTCAATTCTTCAGAAAACACGAGGCTCTAATTGATGTATAAGGTTATCTATCAATTATCCCTTTGTCACAGACATCTTGTTGAACATGAGACATGGATCTTAATCATTCTCATTTTTATGTTCAACTTTCAAACAGGTGCCTTAGATGTCTAACTCTCAACACATAAGAGGAACAAATCCCGTCTTGACTACATACGCCTCTCATCTAGTTAGTACTATGCATGAGTATGGCCTTTATGGTTGTCTGTATTTCAAGAACAACAGTAAAACATATCAAAGCATAGTACACTCTACACTTGAGTCCCAAATATGTATCTCAGGTCAAAGGATACAATGATAATACCTTTATTCAAGAATCACTTATGATGATGATCCATGGAGTGATCTTGAAACGGGTCAAGTCCAATACTTGTTCACTCACAAGTACCTATGAATTTGGTTGCAACCTTTTGCTACTTTTACCCATAAAAGTCAACCAATCCAATTCATATTAGTCTTACTTCATAATTGCTCCCACAACTATGATCGACTATGGACGTTTAGAATAACTAAATTATTCAAGGATTAAACATGCTAATAAAACACAATAATTATGAATGAAACATCACGTCACATATATTACATGATTCTTGTCGTTTACATAAGTTCATATTCATAAAACATTAAACACAAATCAAATCCATTCATTAGAAAAACGGAGTCCTATACCCTTAGCATGACTTTCATGCTTAGTTTGGGGTAAAGGTTTCGTGAATGGGTCTACCAAATTTTGATCTGTATGAACCTTGTGAATACTTATTTCACCATTTTTAACTTCATGTCTAATGTAGTTATACCTTCGGTGAATGTGTTTGGTTTTTTGATGCAATCTAGGTTCCTTTGCTTGAGCTATAGCACCTAGATTGTCACAGAAGATTTCTATAGGGTCCCGAATGGAAGGAACAACCCCTAGATCTTCTATGAACTTTCTCATCCAGACAGCTTCTTGAGCAGCTTCTGAAGCAGCAACATATTCTGATTTTGTAGTGGATTGTGCAATCACTTCTTGTTTGGAACTCTTCCAAGACACGGCTCCTCCATTTAAAATAAAGACATACCCAGATTGAGATTTCGAATCATCCCTATCTGTTTGGAAGCTTGCGTCAGTGTAACTCTTTACCTTTAAGCTTTCTTCCAAACCGTCGTAAACTAAGAACATATCTTTAGTTCTTCTCAAGTACTTAAGAATGTTCTTTACAGCAGTCCAGTGGGCTTCACCTGGGTTCTGTTGATACCTACTAGTCATACTTAAGGCACATGAGATGTCGGGCCTAGTGCATAACATGGCATACATGATGGACCCAATTGCCGAAGCATATGGGACATGTTTCATCCTTTCAAGTTCAGTCCTAGAGTTTGGGCACTGAGACTTGCTTAGGATGGTGCCATGAGGCATTGGCAAGAATCCTCTTTTGGAGTCTTGCATCTTGAACCTTTTCAAGATTTTATCAATATATACACTTTGGCTAAGACCAATAAGTCTCTTAGATCTATCTCTATAGATCTTTATGCCTAATACATAAGCAGCTTCCCTTAGATCCTTTATTGAGAAACAACTCTCAAGGAACGCTTTGACACCTTTTAAGGTTGGGATGTCATTTCCAAATAAAAGTATGTCATCTACATACAATACTAGGATTATGACAATGCTCCCACTAGCTTTATTGTAAACACAGGAGTCATCCTCATTTTTGATGAATCCAAAACTCGTAATCTTTTCATCAAAACGGATGTTCCATGTTCGAGACGCTTGCTTTAATCCATAGATAGATCTTTTAAGCTTGCACACTTTGTTTGGATGCTTGGGATCGACAAAACCTTCAGGTTGATCCATATAGACATCTTCCAATAAGTATCCATTAAGGAAAGCGGTCTTGACATCCATTTGCCATATCTCATAATCATAGTACGCGGCTATGGCAAAAAGTATCCTAATCGACTTGATCATTGCCACTGGAGAAAAGGTCTCATCATAGTCAATACCATGAGTCTGTGAGTATCCTTTAGCGACAAGTCTAGCCTTAAAAGTGTGAACATTTCCATCCACGTCGATTTTCTTCTTGAAAACCCATTTGTTCCCAACAGTCTTACAATTGGTGGGAAGATTAACCAAGTTCCAAACTTGATTATCGTGCATGGATTGCATCTCAGTGTTCATGGCCTCAAGCCATTTATCAGATTCAGGATCTGATATTGCACTCTGATAGTTGACGGGTTCATCAGAATCTATCGTATAACATTCCTCTTCCATCAAAAGGTAACCATACCTTTCTGGTTCAATTCGAACCCTACCAGATTTGCGAACACCTTGTGTTACAATTTGTTCCTGATCAACCGTTTGTTCAGGTTCAACAATTTCTTGTTGAATGCTAGATTCAACTTCTTGTGTATCAGGTTGTGGTTCCTGAAGTTTCTCAAGTTCCACAAACCTCCCACTAGCCTCTTCCGTCAGAAACTTGCTTTCTAGGAATTCAGCTTTTCGAGAAATAAATATCTTATTCTCGATGGGATTGTAGAAATAGTATCCAAGACAATCTTTCGGATACCCTACAAAGATACATTTAGTTGAACGGGGTTCTAATTTTTTTGAAGCTTCTTGTCTAACATAAGCTTCACAACCCCATACCTTGAGATATGATAAAGATGGAACCCTTCCATGCCATATCTCATAAGGCGTTTTATCTATCTTCTTAGTAGGTGCCATGTTTAGGAGACGAGCAGCTGTTTGTAAAGAATAACCCCAAAAAGATAAAGGTAGAGTACTTCTACTCATCATGGATCGAACCATATCCAATAGTGTTCGGTTCCGCCTCTCAGACACACCATTATGTTGTGGTGTTCCAGGTGGAGTATGTTGTGAAACAATTCCACAAGTCTTACAATGATCCATAAAGTTTGTACTTAAGTAATCACCTCCTCTATCAGAACGAAGAACTTTAATTGTTTTGTTGAGTTGATTTTCCACTTCACTTTGAAACGTTTTGAACATTTCAAACGCCTCATGTTTATGTTTAATCAAATAAACATATCCAAAACGACTAAAGTCGTCAGTGAAGGTGATGAAATATCTTTCACCATATCTAGTCATTGGCTTGAAAGGACCACATACATCCGTATGTATGATTCCTAACAAGTCCTTTGCTCTCTCATTGGTTCCGGAGAAAGGAGCTTTAGTCATCTTGCCATGTAAACAAGATTCACATATATCAAATGAGTCATTCTCATTTGCCTTCAAAAGTCCACTCTTTTGAAGTTGGGATATGCGATTCTTGTTTATATGCCCAAGGCGACAATGCCATAGATAGGTTTGACTCAAATCAAATTTGGGTTTCTTGGTGAAAGTGTGGTATAAAGAGTCATGGTTAGTCTTTTCATCAAGGTTTACTTCATAAATTCCATTTAAAGGTCTAGCCTCAAAATAGAATACATTATTTTTGTAAACACAAATATCATCATTATTAAAGGAAAGATCAAATCCACAATGTCTTAATTTAGCAACCGAAATAATATTCCTAGTCAAGCTAGGAACATAGTAAACATTCAACAATGTCATACACAAAGCCATTAGGTAGTAATAAATCAAAACTTCCAATTGAATCCACCGCAACCCTTGCATTGTTTCCAACCCGAAGTACTACCTCATTTGCCTTCAGTCGCCTACTCCTTTTGAACCCCTGCAACATATTACATATGTGAGTTCCACAACTAGTATCAAATACCCATGTGTTAGGAGATAAATTATAAAGTTCTAGGTCTATCACATAGATACCTGAAGTGCCTTCACCGGCCTTCTTTTTCTTCAACTCCACAAGATAAGTAGGGCAATTTCTCTTCCAATGCCCAGCTTTGCCACATTCAAAATATGTGTCTTCTTTGGCAACCTTTGCCTTCTTCTTGGGCGGATGGGAAGGTTGGACAACTTTCTTGCCCTTACCTTTGAAAGCTTTTGCTTTCCCTTTGCCCTTGGAGTTGGTGGGGTGTTCTGGTCTAGTTCTCTTTGTTCCACCTTCCTTGATCATGAAAACTTGAGTGGTTTTCTTAGGCAGATTCTTTTCCCCGGTAATTAGCATCCCATGTAATTCCGGGATAGTCTTGTTTAAACCATTCATGTTATAATTCATGACAAAAGGATCAAAGGATTTTGTCAAGGAGTTAAGGATCATATCCGTTGCTAGCTCTTCGGGCATCACAACTCCAAGACGTGCCAAATGATCAATGTGACTCTTCATTTTGAGCACATAAGAGCTTACCGACTACCCATCCTCCATCTTGCAAGCATGGAAAGCCCGAACAGTTTCGAACCTTTCCGTTCTTGTAAGTTGTTGGAATATTTCCTTTAGTTGATTAATCATGTCATAGGCTGAATGATTCTCCAAATCCTTCTAAAGGTCGGGAATCATGGTTGCCAGCATGAGGCATGATGCATCGATGGAATCATCCATCTTTTTAAGCCATGCATCGTGTGCGGGCTTAGGAATGGCAGGGGGCTCTTCTGGAAGTGGTTCATTGGGAACATATTCTTTCTTTTCTTGTTTGAGAACAATTCTCACACTACGGTACCAATCCAAGAAGTTTGTATGGTTAAGTTTTTCTCCTTCAAGGAGAGACCGTAGTGAGGTTTTGTTAGGAGCAGAGTGTGTGTTGTTTGGTGCCATCTACAAAATTTTAACAAGGTTCTATTTAGTAAATTATGATATTAAATCCTTAATAATTAATACCCTTTCTTGTTTCATAAACTTTAATTAATTAAGGTCTAGAATCCAAGTTGCATCACGAATAAGTGGTTAGGTATCCTTTATCCCGCCTATTCGAATCAACAAGGTATGTAACGGTTTACCAATTATATCCAAATATAATTTCTAGATTTATGGGATCCCATTATAACATTTATAAGTTTGGCATGTTTGATCCCATCTATGCCTTGGATTTCTAATGCTTAGGTGACCTTTATCACAAGAGATTTCCAAACGAATCATCCTACTTAAACGGACGTGTAGTTTTGTCAACTATTGATGGTTAGGTGTCCTTTATCCCATCAATATTGCAAAACTACTTCTTGTATCACAAGAAGACTCCAAGTGGTTAGGTATCCTTTATCCCACAAGGAAATACAAGTGATACATGAGTGTCTTTAAGAAGGACGGCATAGATTCGTATTTCATAAGGGATTTGAATGTTTTACAATTCTAATTTTGAAAAACATATGGTATCATGTAGATTGCATGCATCCAATGAACATGGTACCATTAAATCTTATTTTGTTAATTGGTTCCTTAATCATAAAATCTCCATTTTATTGATTCTTTGTTTGTGGTCAAGATTACAATTAATATCCAATATTAAGTTTGAGTTTGATCACATATATTAGAACCAATTTATAATCCTAAATAATTACCATTATTACTTAGGGTTGGAGTTTGTAAGAGTTCATAAAATCTCCATTTTATTTCTTGTTTCAATCATTTTCAAAACTTGACTTAATAGGTTTTTATAACAAAAACCATTTTAATAAAACCAATTTTATCACATCTTATGTTTTAAATGTCAACTTTTGAAAATACAAACTCCTTGATGATTATGTTTAATTATCTAGGTTGTCTAGCATGCAAAATCTTATTTTCATCCACAACATAACATAATAAAACATTCAATCATCACAAGCATGCATGGGTGCATAAACACAAGCCAACTAAGTTGATATTTCATGTGAGCCATACATGAAATATCAAGTCCAAACCTAGGGACAAAAGGGTGACAAAAACTCAACCAAATGATCTTCGATTTGGCTACAATTTTGCCAAGCTTCTTATATCACCAAATGACACTTGAACCACCATTTCTTTACATCATAGAGTGAGATATGATTTTTCTTCTGGGCCCTCAAAAGTTGTGACCAGCAGGGGCAGCAGGAAGAATTTTTGTGGTTTTTTTGTTGCTTTTTTCAATTCATTCTTGGCTATATTGATGCTAATACTTGTTAAAACTTAATATATATACTAGATATTAAAGTTACCAATAAGTATATCACCAAATGACCAAGATATGAATTTTTAAAACACTTCCAAAACAATTTTGAAATCTGGACAGCAGCTCTTCAGAAAGTGCTGCTGTTGGGTGCAATCTTTTCTAAGTCTTTTACTTCCTACTCTTGTTACATTTTGTGAAAGAAATAAAATACAACTATTCTAACAATTACAAAATGAATAAAAGAAGGAAATAACTAATTATTATTACAAACCATTTGAATAAATGAATAGATTACAACCATATCGAATAAAACACAAAACATGCATCATATGGTCCTTGGCTTGTTTATGCACCATTTTATCACATAAAATCATAAGAAAATCAACACTTTGTTTTTCTAAGGCAACATCTATGTAACCAAATGCATGCATACATAAAATATAGTTGGTTACATAAAATCATAGATTATATACTTGCATGTTGCCAAAGAAGCCATGCATGAAACTTTCATTCAAGAAGATGAACATTCATGGCTTCCAAAAACCAAGTTTATCCAAATAAACTTATTATCTAAACATGCAATATAGCCATGGCTCTGATACCAATTGTTGGAAATCAAGGTTCATGTAATTTGTTTCAAAACAAGAGTTTGCAACGGAAGCATAAAATCATGAACACAAATTCCATATTCAAGAGGATCATGCTACATGCATGTAGAGATAAGATGAAGAACAAACATAGATTAAGTTCAAGATCATAACCTTTGTTCTTGGATTTGGTTTAGATGATTTTGATAGCTAGGAATCAAGTTAGAATCCCTCTATAGTTGATCCACCACAAGCTTGAACACCCTTGAATGCTAGTTCCACAAACTTGCAAAATAACTCCTTATTCTTTTAAGCAAAAATCGAAATTTGCTTAGACACTTTGGGAGAGTATTTGGCTGAATTTTAAGATGCAAAAGATTATACCACTCACCCACAATGATCGGCCATTTAACCCACCAAAAAGAGAAAGCAAATGCCACTAGTTGGAAAGGAAAGACCCATGTGATTTCAATATACAAAAGCTAGCATCTTCCACTAGTTTAACAACTCAATGCATGCTTTTATGTCTCCCATCATGGCTTAAATTATGGATGATCAAGTGTAGTGCTAGTAGGTTTTATTATTTATAAAACTTATATAATTATAAGCTTATAAATAATACATCTTTTTTTTTCTTAAATGGGATAACATTTAACCATAATCTTATATATAAATAAACCATCTAAATATACAATCTTAATTGTATAATTATATATATATATATATATATATATATATATATATATATATATATATATATATATATATATATATATATATATATATATATATATATATATAACAATATATATATTTTATTTAATTTACCAATTAAATTAAATAAAAGGCTTATTTATAAATCAATTAAATCGTTTAACAATTTAAACAATTTAATTGTTACACTTAATTAATTCATCACATATGAATTACTAATCAACCTTTAATTTTGTAGTTATTATTATTTATCTCAAATAATAATAACCTACAAGATTAAATTGCAAGTTTAATATCATTTGATGTTAAATCAAATTTAACGTTCTAAATGATCAATTGGTGTCAAACTTGTTGTTGGTGTGACCCTATAGGATCATGTTGTATTAGTAATATCATTTTATGATCATCCTTGGGCATATAGAACTAACATTTTCCTCAAATATTGCAGCAGTCATCAGCCACTCCATCATCATCGTCATCTGTTTTAGTGAAAAACGGGAAGTCTAGAAGGACAATATTCAAGATATGAAAATGTACTTTTATTTTGTGTATTACTTTCACTTTGTGTAATGGATCCTCATTGCTTGTATATATGAAATTTTAAAGTATTATTAGACATTGAATGTGGTTTAGTTTGAATAATAGTATATTTAAATAAATATTATTTATAAATTATGACATACAAAATGTTAATCATTAATATATGTCATTTATGTCTGTCATAAATGTTTATCGTAAATTTACGACAGACAAATGTCTGTCATCTTTCATTTATGACGGGGCTTTCAATGACAGACATTTGTCTGTCATCTATGGTCATTTGTGATAGGCATTCTCTGTCATGAAAAGTCATTTTTCTAGTAGTGAACATCATGTTGATATTCTCAACAATACTGAGTAGATTAAAATTATGGGTATTCCTAGTCAGTTTGGGCATCTGAGGAATCATGAACAAAGTAAGGCACAAAGAAGAGAAAGCATCAAGGATATGAAAGAAATTCGAAGAGACAGAGCATCTGCTCTCATGACTAAAAGCTCAAAGGTTATTAATGAAAAATCAAGTGATAAAGAAGTTGAAGCAGAAGATGATGTTAAAGAAGATGAGGAATTCAAGAATTTGCTGAATTTGCCACACAAGCTGCCTTGACTATAAAGTAATTTAAAAGTTTCAAGAATACCAGAAGGTTCAGACCCAATCAAAGGCGGTTCAACTCCAACTCAAGAAACACTGAAATTGATCCAATAAAATGTGCTAAAAGGCTAAAGTCGTCAAATGCTAACAAGTGTCAAAGGATTGCAGAGTAAAGATGCCTTATTGTAAAGATGATTTCTGTAAGGCTAAATACAAAAGATCAGTGGATTCTCTTAGAAAACAAAACCTTGGATCAAAGGTTATTCTGGTTGAGGAAGAGAAGTGAGAAGTAGAGGATGCATCATTTGAAGAGGAAGGGATTGAGAAGAGAGATATGTGTTTGATGGAAAAATTTAAAGAAACAAGTGAAGGAAGCAACTCCAACACATTTGACGTTGATATGGCTAAAGCTGCAAAAGATATCAAAGTTCCCGATTGGGATGCATCCACCTTGTATCAGGTTTCAGAGTTTACTAATTATTTTGATGATGAAAAGAATCTAATGTTTGATTATTTTTTTTTATCATGAGGAATCTCATCAAGAAAAGGTAGAACTAAAGTTAAAACATGACAACATGCTTTCTGATCTAAATTCAAAAATTCTTGATGTAACACCCAATTTTTGTTTTTTAAAAATATTATTTTAGATTTGATAGAACAGGCACGTTCGTTTTGGCTCCCGAGCGAGAACGAGAAAGAGGCGATGCACCCCCGCGGGAGTCCGGGCTGTGTCTCAGTCCTAATGTGGCTATTCAATACTAAATATCTACTCATGGAGGGAGGGGAGGCAATAGATTCATCTTAGGCGGTAAGCGAAGGAACTGTAGGGCTTAGGGCAGCCTCAGATTTTTCTTCAATAGACGGGATATTCCTATTATGTCAATGCTAATTGAATCAATGTTATCGCCTTCTGTGAACTTTTCTTCTCTTATGATTTTTAGAGTTAGATGAAGAGATCACTCCTAAAAGCAGCCGTTATGGACAAAAAATGAGGATTTCGGCGGCTTTTGCCACTTATGATCCATGTTCAGAAGAGCGGGACGGTTCAATGTCTTACAATGTTCAAGCAGCATTCTTGTCGGAAGGATTTTTTAGGAGGCCCGGGCACCTTCCGAACATCCCTGAAGGATAGAACAACATGATGAAGAAGGTTGCGAAGGTTAAATAAACTCTTTTATGCAAGTGGAATTGGGAAGCATGATAAGTCGGTACTCCACATTCTAGCTTCATCCTTGGTTTTCAAAGAAAGGAAACTTCAAAGACTGACAGAAGAGAAAGTTCATGGCCCACTTCTTGGAATCTGCCTTTATTATGTTTCATGTCAGCAAATTGTATTCATGTCCGACCCCCTTCTCTGTTGGTGAAGCCGTCTAAAAAGTCTTAAGTTCTTTAAATTTGGCTCTCTTCTCTGAAATCGTAATTTTTCTGGCTAAACAAAAAGAAAAGGGGTTGTTTTTCGTCGAAATAGGGGCTTGTTGACACAATCCCATTTGTTTATCCGTATTTTTCCCATGTATTTCTTTGAAAAACCAAGGCGATTGAATTGAATTAGCAAGTTTCCAGACTGATTTATTGGAGCAGGAGAAATCACATCACTGAATCAAGATGCCACTAACTTTCTTCCTTGGGCTTTTTCCGATGTTCGGGTCGGCTTTCTTTGTCGGACGTTTTATAGGAACGGACAGCAACCCCAAAATTTCCAACGTCATTGCTTTCTTATTTACAGTCTATCGCTTTTGACCACTCGGCCAATCTCCCCTTCCCGGGCCGAGGTCCCCTTCGTAGCTTCTGGCAAAGCTGCGAGTTCATGAGCAAGTGAATGAACGAGCCATGTTCCTAAAAGAAGTGACCATCTTTCTTTTCTTCCCTTTTAATAAGAAAATTCACTTGATTCCCTCCAAGAGACTTTACCCGGTATACCTGGCCTTCCATCCGTCAATCCTTTATGATATTCTTTCTAAATCATTCAAAGATGATGTTTTTCTTCTGCCTTTGAAGATAGGGGCATCAAAATACACAATAGGGGGCTCTTGGACCGGTGCTTGGCCGGCTTCTCGTCTTCCGTCTTATCCTTCCGCATTCCCTTCCCCACTACAAGAGATTAGAAATCGCATCTCACCGTATTCGTTCCTCCTCACTCATGTAACTTGCCTAGCAGTTGTAAGAGCAGCAACAACAGCCAGGAAAACTCTAGCAAAGACTCGGCTGCTCGGCTGACTTTGGCTGTAAAGACTTTCTCCTTAGGCGCATGTCTCAGCAACACAAAACGAGGGTTTCACTCATTATAGCACTTGACCAAACTAGGGCTGTTCACTATTTGGATAAAACCGAATTGTCCAATTCGACAATTTGGATTGGACTACTTGGTTCGGATATTCGGATTTTTGGATTGGTTTTTAAGCAAAACCGAATTATTATTTTGGATTTTTGTATTGGTTTTGGTTTATAAAACAAGAACCGAATAATCCAAAAAAACCGAATAGACAATTATTTATTTATTTATTTATACTTTTATTCTTTAATTATATATTTAATTATTTATTGAATTCTAATAAATTGCTTTTAGTAAATTAGAAATTACCGCCCAATGAAAAACCTTAATATATACATTTTCTTAATGGTTTTTGTCTGTAAAATATAAATTATAATTTATTTTTATTAGTAGTTGTTTATAAATTTTAATTCACAACTAAATATTTTGTTTTTGTTTTGTTTATTAGATTTGACTAAGATTCAAGTTATATGTATACATTTAAAATGACTCGATGCATGACAACCGAATTAAAAAAAACCGATCTAATCGAATTTTTTTTTTGGTTGGTTCGGTTCGGATTTGGTTTTTAGTTTTGACTATTTGGATCCATGTTCTGAAAACCGAAATCTATTTGGATTCACTAGATTGGATCGTATTGAACCGATCCATCCAAACGAACATCCCTAGACTAAACATCTCACGACACGAGCTGACGACAGCCATTATATATATATATATATATATATATATATATATATATATATATATATATATATATATATATATATATATATATATATATATATATATATATATATATATATATATATATATATATATATATATATATATATATATATATATATATATATATATATATATATATATATATATATATATATATATACATATATATATATATACACACACACTAGAATCAAATGTATCTTGATAAAATATTGTGTTACCTTGTAACTAAATATTGAGCAATCATTTTAAATCCGGACAGGGGTATAATAGTAATTGACATATAAATCAAATAATTTTAAATAAATAAAATCGTATAAATCTGGTAACCGCTCCTATAATTACAAAAACTAACTTTTTCTTAAATTCTGATTGGTCCACTCAGTTACACAATAATTACCAGTTTTAAAATAACATAACTCTCTCTCTCTCTCTCTCTATATATATATATATATATATATATATATATATATATATATATATATATATATATATATATATATATATATATATATATATATATATATATATATATATATATATATATATATATAGGGTTGGGTTCAATAAGAGACTACAATTATCCATGGTACCAAGGGACTAATCTCGATCGTCGGAATCAAAATCATCAACGGCCAAAAAATAGGTTGTAAATTTTTTACGTCGACGCACATGTAGAGGACTATAATAAAAAACCCACTTCATTTTTTATTTTTTTATTTTTCGACATTATTCTTTTTCAAAAATAAAAACTGAATATACCAAAATTCATAATTTTTGTCCTCTACAAATAGACATCCATATCGATATATAAAAAATAAATTTATTTTATAAGTCTAGCTCGTCTAGATTCATAATGTGAATCTGAACTGTAAAAATTTGAATATGAGTAATTATTTTATTTTTAAAACTTTTACTATTTCAATATTATAACCATTTAAAAGTAATGTACTTGATTGACAAGTGGATTTACTAATATTTACAAGAAAATTTACTTATATTCACATATCATTATCATATACTATTGAGAATTTAATTATAAGTTTTTTACTACTTCAACATTTTAACCATTTATAATGAATTTACTATGATTCACAATTGAATTTACTTATATTCACATAACAATTTACTCAGATGCATATATATCAATATCATATGGTATTTTAAATATAATTTGTAATATGAATATGATTAATTTACTTAGGAAATTTTTAACACTTCAACATTTTAATCATAAGTTATTTTCATTCACATTCACACAAAAAATTATTCAGATTCACTTGACAATATCATATGTCATTGTGAATGCCAACAAAGAATAACATAATAACAGTTCAGATTCACAACTGTAAAAATTTGAATATGAGTAATTATTTTATTTTTAAAACTTTTACTATTTCAATATTATAACAATTTATAAGTAATATACTTGATTCACAAATGGATTTACTCATATTTACACGAAAACTTATTCATATTCACATATCAATATCATATAGTATTGAGAAGTTACTTAACAATTTTTTACTACTTCAATATTTTAATAATTTAGAATGATTTTACTCTCATTCACAATATAAATTATTTACATTTACATAACAATTTACTATATTCACATATCAACATCATATGGTATTTTAAATATACACCGAAATATGAATATGATTACTTTAGTTAGAAATTTTTAACAATTCAACATTTTAATCATTTATAATAAATATACTATGATTCATAAGTAAATTTCATTCACATTCACACAAAAATTTATTCAAATTCACTTGACAATATCATATGCCATTGTGTATGTCAACAGTGAACAAATAACAGTTCAGATTCACATGTGAATTTCAACTAGAGAAAATTTCGAAAAAAAATCATTTTTTGTATATCAATATGGATCTCTATTTGTAGAAGATAAAAAGTTATAAATTTCTATATATTCATAATTTTTTTCGATAAAAAATAAGCCCTAAAAATTAAAAAAACGAAAAAAACAAAGTGGGTTTTTTTATAATCCGGTAGATGTACGTCCACCGTAAAGTGTATAATCGTGTGGATGAGATTAGTCCCTTGGTACCATGGTTTATATTAGTCTGTTGTTGAACTTTTGCCTATATATATATATATATATATATATATATATATATATATATATATATATATATATATATATATATATATATATATATATATATATATATATATATATATATATATATATATATATATATATATATATATATGGATCTCTATTTGTAGAGGATAAGATTAGTCCCTTGGTACCATTGTGTATGTCAACAGTGAACAAATAACAGTTCAGATTCACATATGAATTTCAACTAGAGAAAATTTCGAAAAAAAATCATTTTTTGTATATCAATATGGATCTCTATTTGTAGAGGATAAAAAGTTATAAATTTCTATATATTCAGAATTTTTTTTCGATAAAAAATAAGCCCTAAAAATTAAAAAAACGAAAAAAAAGTGGGTTTTTTTATAATCCGGTAGATGTACGTCCGCCGTAAAGTGTATAATCGTGTGGATGATATTAGTCCCTTGGTAACATGGTTTATATTAGTCTGTTGTTGAACTTTTGTATATATATATATATATATATATATATATATATATATATATATATATATATATATATATATATATATATATATATATATATATATATATATATATATATATATATATATATATATATATATATATATATATATATATATATATATATATATATAATGAAAATGAGTTTTGGCTTTTTATCAATCACGTGACGAAAAAAAAGATTATTTTTATCCCCCTTTTTGAAACGAACGTGGCTGCTAAATTGATTAAAAGAACTTGGACGAAAACTTTACCAAGCTGTCAAACTATCACTAACCAATCGAAGATACTGGATTACTGGTATATTAGGTTACTTTTATTAATAAAAAAATTGTTGCAACATCTTATCAATGTATAATTTAAAGGATAATCACTAAAATATCAAATAGACGCTATGGTAAACTCATAATCATATTTGGCTAATTTCATAAAGCGTTTTTTTAAGATTTGAACAAAAGTAGAGCATTTTTTATTTTCTATTATAACAATCAATTTCGTGGATGGAGAGTGAGAAATAACCTACTAGGTTGCGAAATTGCTAAATGGAGCAAGAAATAGTTAGCAAAATTGGCAATGAATGAACCAAAGTTGGCAGTGAACCAAGAAATAGTTAGCAAAATTGGCAATGAATGAACCAAAGTTGGCATTTGGCAATGAACCAAGAAATAGTTAGCAAATATATCAAGCATACATTTTTTTTCTTCCTTAGGTGAAAATTCTATCAAAAAACATTAAAACTTCAATGAAAATGCGTTTATATATAATAGAGAACTCTCTTTTGTTAGAGATTCTTACAAAAAAAACAAAGAATTTCAAAATTGTTTTTTTTTTTTTTTTTTTTTTTTTTGGAAAAAACGCATTTTCTGTAAATTTACAGAGGATTTGACAAATAAGCTTGGGAAATTTTCACATGTCAAACCTATGAATTCACTATACATTAGAAATTTTTTTTCTTTTTCAAATATTTTTTATAATTTTGAAAATTTGAAATTTTATTTTCATTTTAAAACGACCATGTTTCTAAATTGTATAGGTCCAAAATTATTTCGAAGACGGGGGTCTGTGAAACTCATTGTTTTTTTGTCTAAATCTTGAAAAAGGCTTAGTGATATCAGTTAGATTTTTCATTTTCTTTATTTTTAAAATTAAATACTTATACAAAATAATCATCAAATTAGTAAAATGAATGATTTAAATATTCTTTTTGAAAAAAAGTCCCAATCAAGATTTCTTAGAAAACAAAAGAGAAATTTTCCAATAAAGTTCACAACATTTCAAGGTTATATTGTAGTGAAGTCATCCATAAATAATTTTTTTTAAAAATTCGCCAAAAACTATTGTTACTTTGTGATAAGTATTAAAAAATGATCAATTTATCCACCTATTTTGGTGATTAATTTCGATATTATCTCATTTTGCTTGTTAAGCAACCTAATTTGATGCAATTTTAACGTATTCACCACATATATAATACATATTAATTAATGAACAAATAATTAAACACAAAATCGAATCCGTGGAAAGATTGCACTTGAGTTGGATGTGGCTACAATAATTGTTGTTGTATTTCTCGGATTCAAAAATTATATATGCATCATAAACAAAAAAGGATTGAATATTTAAGGAAAGAAAATACACATGCTTTTATGGAAACCAAAATAAAATCTGTTTTATATAATTTTTTAGACAAGAAAATCTGTAAATTCAACCGAGATATATTTGCGCTCTCTAGAAACCACAGAAACTAAGAGACAATGAAAGAACCTGTAAATTCAACCAGACCCCGTTGATTAGAGAATGTTAGTACTTGATAAAATTTACGAATATTTCCTTTTGGTTATTAGGAGTACAACAATGAAAATTTGGCTGAAGTCATTAATGTCTGCGCATAAGCATTCAATCGATAACAAAAAAAATTACGGGTCTTCCAAGTATCTAACTTTCGTCAATCGCATCTTCGATTCTTTGTAACGGTCTTTTTCAAACCAGCCAACCCTTTTCACGTACGTACCTTATTTAAACACATCACTCTTCTTCCTTAACGAATCAAAACCTAAAATCGCCATGGAAATGCTTCCTGTCAAACCCACCAAGAACTGCACCAGAAAGAAACACACCAACAAGCTTAAAGTGGTCTACATATCTTCACCTATGAAGGTCAAGACCAGTGCCTCAAGGTTCCGAGCGCTTGTCCAGGAGCTCACAGGTCGTGACTCGGATATTAGCCGCTATGACGTTGCTAACTTCGATCCTGTTGCACCAACCGTGACCACAACGACTAATACCCATGATGGTGCGGTAGATGTGAAGGCGATTGAGTGTGGTGATCAACAAGGTATGCACTTCACCGGCTCGGAGTCTTTTCTTGATGATCTGTTTGGGGTTGATAAGTTAGAAGGGATGTTCCCCCTCTATTCGTCATACGAGTCATGTTTGCAGTGAATTGTGTGTTCGATAGGTCTGTTGGATTATCGGTTAGGGTCGTATTAGAGACATGAGAATGCTGAAGAAGAGGTGTCATGAGAATCTGGTAACAATGACGAGTATCTAACCGACGAACAATTGGTTGAAAAGATCTGCTTGATGTTCATTGGACAAAGACTCTCGAGATAAATATATGAAAATCTTAACCAATGAACAAAATAGACGATTGCTTGATATATAAATATTATGTAATGTAATATGATCGCTGTTTTTCAATTTTAATTAACGGTATTTTTTTGAGTTCTGGCATGTGATAGTTATGTGTTTAAGACTTATAAATAATAACCCGATTTGTCGTATATCTAGATTTTGATCATTTGATAGTCAAAAACTGCGTTTCTATTGACAACACTACAAATGATCATTTGATTGCCATAAATGCCACGTAATCCACTCATCTTTTTACAACTGGGCACTTACGGTCTCGGCCAGGGATGATATTAGTAGCTTTGCCATAAGGCTATGGGGTAATAATGCCTTTGAACGCGGGGGTGTGTCGCGGGTGAACACCGCCCCTTAGGTGCATCCTTCGTCTTGGTGTCCTGCGACCGTCTTTCTAGGTATGCGTTGGAATGTGAAGTTTGCCAATAAAAAAACAATTTTTTTTAATTACCAAAAAATATGATGTGGAAATTAAAAAAGGCGGCATAGGACTATCGGGCATTTCCTTGGGTATGTCTTGGGATGTCCTGGTGATGTAGTGATGTTTTGGTTGTTTTGGGATTGTCCCCATACCTATAGCCTAAAAACCCGGTCTCAACTTGGGTACGAGCCTGGTGTTGAAACATCGTAACTGAGCCTTGGTTAAGGGTCTCCCTCCAACTACTTTTTATAATAAAAAACTTAGTGTTTTTTTCGTAAAATAATGGAAACATAGCATGTGGATTTCCACCTAGTTGTAACATTAAATTTTGGGTAAAAAACCCGACAACAGACGTTGTATGAATCTTTGGATACTTATAAGTGATATCCGTGTAACCGTGTTTTTAGGGTTGTAAATGAACCAAAAAACACAAACAAGAGCTTGTTTTTTTTTTTTTTTTGTAACCGCACAAATGAACGGTCATGGACAAATATTTATGTTCATGTTTGTTAGTTTAACAAATTACTTTTGTTTTTGTTTGTGTAAGATGTTTGCTTGTTAAGATCCAAAAACATATGTAGGAGCAGACCCAGAAAAAAAAATCCAGGGACCAGAAAAAAAATCCAGGGTAGCACAAATTTTTTCAAGGGTTGCACTTTAGCATAAACTTAATTCCATCGGCATTTTAACAATGTTTATAGACATTGATCTGTGACAAATCCATCGTTATAACTATTACTGACAGATTATCAATAGAACATAAACGATCATAAACGAACAAACATAAATGAATGAACATATAATAGCATAAACAGCCATACATTAGTGCATAAAAACAAATAAAATCTAGTTCTACACAAATCCACAATACAAAACATCCAAAAATCTAGTAATAATTCAAAAATAATGTTTGAATATAAAAATAATGGTAAACAGCACCATATAGAAGGCCCATGCCCTCCCCAGGATATAGGTGGCACTACAAATAAAATGATATTTAATGGCACATAAAAAGTGCCACTAAAAACCAAAAAAGTGCCACTAAAGGCTTGCTAGGCAATCAGCGGCACAAAAAAAATAGTGTCACTAAAAACATTTAGTGGCACTTTTCGGTTGTGCCACTGCAGCCTTATTAGGTTTTTAGTGACACTTTTTATTATGTCACTATTGCACTTATATGTTTTAGTGATACTATTTTTATGCCACTAAATATTTTCTAAATAATGTCATTTTCCAGGCTTTAGGGGCATATTTTTTTTACCAATAAAAATTATATTAAAAATTATGTCCGATTTTTTCAAATTTTAAATGGAATATAAAAATAATAAAAAGACAATTAAGATAAAAATGGAAAACAAAATATCAGTAAATTAAAGTTTAACTTCTCTAACAACCATATTCTGAGTATTCCAGAATATTTAAAAGACACGTATCTTCAAAATTTAATAAGCGTAAATAGACTTATAGAGTACTACTAACACTCGCAACATAAAATTATCAAACTATATATTTGTTGAAAGAAACATGAAACTTAATTGCAGATGAACTTTGCATAATTTCTCTTCTTGTTAAACACACCATTTTCGTTGGCACCCGACATCCTTTCTACACACGAACCTCATGGAAACTAGTTTCAATTGCTTTTTGAATGGTAAAAATGTGCTTTAATTCATATCTATATTATATATCAAATAAAAATACTATATTTATTGGCAGATAAGTTGCCCAGTCTCTCTGAAAAATGCTTCACTTTTACCAACCCAAGAATTTTGAGAAGCTATCGATAGTACGCTCACCCATATGAGAACTGAAACAACCCTTAAGTCATTACATGTATTAAGTCTAATAAGTACAAAAAAGCACTTTGGTAAAGTTTTTACCTCGAACACCAAACAATGCAAATTTGATGTACAGAACCTTGCTTGGCATTTTGACCGGTCCTTTGACTTTAAGTCTATCAGCGATCAATCTTTGAGATGCACCACAAACTAGTGATCAACCTTTGAGATGCACCGGTTTCAGGATTTTGTTATACTTGTAATACACATATTACGTAAAAAAACAATCCAAGTACCCGTTACAGTGGCCTTTGTTTCAAAAAAAAAAAACTAAAGAGAATAATAATAAGTGACTAACATGTTGGAATCCTAAGTCACGGGGACCACATAAATAAGTGGGAAACAAATGGTAGTGTTTGTCATGATGTCTAGGAGCGTGATATGTTCCTAGATGGATATATATTTAGTTGTTTAGCGTTGTTAGAACTAAGACACTGAGATATGTACAAAGCTGTGAATTGGGTTTTTGAGTGATATTTCCCAATTGTTAATCAAAGAGAGTTTGGTTAATCGTGTTTTATACATTGTGTGATCTTGAATTGGTATCAGAGCTAAGATCAGAAGCTGTGAAATCAAATCCATACCTTTCATGATGTCGGATGGAAGAGTTGGAAGAAACGAGCAGCAGCGAGTGTTGCTCACTCAATCGACCGGTGGCAGTGGCGGATCGAAAACCAAAGGGGGGTGGAGCGATGCCATACTTGTCCGATCGGTTGTCGCATATGGTGGATCGGTTGTTGCCGGTAGTGAATCGGTTGTTGGCAGCGGTGGTTCGGTCGGGAACGCCGGTTACTCGAGTGGAGGCAGCGGCGGAAGATCGGTTGGTGGCGGCTGCGGATTGAATCGAGAAGACGAAGGAGGCGGGAGGATCTCCGAAATCAAAAGAAAGAGAAGCGAGAAGAACACCATCGGGTTTTGTTTACCCGATCCAACGGTGGTGCTAGCCCGATCCAGTGGCGGCGGTGGTTGTTCGATCGGAGGGCAGCAGCGGGTGTTGTATACCCGCACGGATGGCGACGACGGTTGCGGATCGACCGGCGCCAACAGTTCGAAAGAAGAAGAAGACGAGCAGCAAAGGGTGTTGCTTACCCGATCCGGCGGTGGCGGAGGGTCGAACGGCGGCGGTAGCTCGAACTCCGGCGGTGGTTACGAATCGCAGGGAGTTGGCGACGGAGGAACTACCGATCGGGTGAAGGCTTACGAAGAACGAATTCGCGGCGATGAAGGCGGAGATGAACAGCATCGGGTGTTATTCACCTGATCGAATGCTGGTGGTGGTTCGAATGGTGTCGCCGGTGGCTCGAAGGGTGGAGGCGGTGGGAGAGATGTCGAAGAAGAAAGAAACAGAAGAAAAAATTGGAGAAGGGGTACGTGTTTGACTTTCATTCTAGGTCACGTAATTGGGTTTAGTTGGGCTCATGGTGGGCTTTTAACATTGAATCATGACCCTGGGCTAATTTGATCTATCAGACCCACGGTTGGGCTCATCCCATGGATTTTGCTATGGGCTATGAGGATTTGACATAAGTATGATTCGGGCCTTAACCTAAGCTTTGGGTTAGAAATAAAAAGATCTGTCAAAATCACAAAAACTCTCTAGAAGGACTTAGAGATTCGGGGGTGATTGTTGGAATCCTAAGTCACGGGGACCACATAAATAAGTTTGAAACAAATGGTAGTGTTTGTCATGATGTCTAGGAGCGTGATATGTTCCTAGATGGATATATATTTAGTTGTTTAGCGTTGTTAGAACTAAGACACTGAGATATGTACAAAGCTGTGAATTGGGTTTTTGAGTGATATTTCCCAATTGTTAATCAAAGAGAGTTTGGTTAATCGTGTTTTATACATTGTGTGATCTTGATAACATAGAGGATATAAAGTATAAACATTAATCAGAACCGAAGAGCATAAACAAATGAAACGAAGACAAAAGCTAGAGAATTTCTAGGTGCCAGCGGTTAGATTTTTAGCAATGACCAAACCCCCACAATTTTGAGAGTGTGAACGCAAGTTGAAGTAGAGGACGAAACAAATAGGGATCCAATCTTTGAGCCTTCTCAAATCCATATAACCGACCTGCATAAAAACCATGATTATATAGGGCTTCAAGTCTATCCAGGGAATTTTATCGAACACTTGGTGTTCGTCCAAAAACAGAGGTAATAGCAAGAGTACCGCAATAACACTTAGTGATGGGAATAGAAGGTGAAAATCTAGGCAATGGAAGCCACAAATCAATAAACATGCACACAATCAACATACAAGAGTAGATATACCTAAAATCTAGGAATAAGAAGCCACCAATTCAGTTTTGCCTTCATATATAGTGACCCACATGACCCATCCTATCGTAACCTTTGTCTTTGAAGTTTTATCGCCAATATATGAGTGAAGCTCCCAAAATATTGTGCTTAATATGTCTATCATTGAATGAAGTCTGATCGATTACATGCGCTGATGTTTCCTGAGGTTCGTGTTCATCTCACATGTGGTGTTAGTGCAACCCGAAAAGTAAAAGTAACCGTCAGAGTCACTTTTATGTTAATCGCGTTCACCCTCAGAGTTGGATGGAGGTACCGTATCCTGTACCTATATGGTGGAGGAATGTGAGGCAGCGATAAAAAAATCACCACTATATTCAGGTCCTTCGAAAAAGAAATATTTGTATGCTAGAACGTATGAAATTTAGGGTTAAGGAGCGGGAGGTTGAAAAGTTTTAAGGTGGGATGCGACGTGGGAAATGAAAAAGTTAGTCGATTTAAGGGGCTATGAGTGCCAAACAAAAACGGGATGGTTTCAATTTTGACAAGAACACATGCATTGATCATTAGTGGCACAAAATATGCCACTAAAAACAAGATACAGTGGCAGAAAACTATTATGTCACAAAAAGATTGTGTCATAAATGTCAATTTTTTTGTAGTGTGGTAAGACAGCGGTAACAAGTTCGTCAGTATCCTGGTCAAAGGCTTCTCATCAGTAATGATTTATGTGGGTATTCCGTTGCTAAAGTTCGTTGGTGAGCTGGTCAAAGTCGGTCAATGGGCATCCATTGGTATATTACCGATGGACCATTTCGTTGGAAAATTGTAAGAGGATCCGTCAGTATGATTTACCTACACAAGTTTTTCCAACAATTCAGCTTCCCTAGGTAATCACGTTTAGCGATGGATTATCAACAGTTTTAGCCGTCAAAAATAACCCTTATTTCTAGTAGTGTTAGTTTCTTATAAAAAGAATAATAAACGGTTGTTACGTAAAATTTTGGATCAAAAAGTTGACAACCGACATTGATATGAAGTGTTGGATACTTGTGATTGGTACCCTTGTTTTAGGGTTGTAAATGAATTTAAAAACACAAAAAGCTTGTTTATGCTCGTTCGTTTAAGTTTAACAACACAAATAAACAATTATGGACAAATATCTATGTTCATCTTTGTTTCTTTAACAAATTACTTTGTGTTTACATGTTTATTTGTTAAGATCCAACAACATACGTGAACATAAACGATCACAAACGAGCAAATATAAATTAGTATAAACATCAATATGAAGAACCGTACGTTCGTGCACAAATAAAAATTCAGTTATGCACAAATCCTACAATACAAAACATCCAAAAAAATCTAGTAATAGTTCAAAAATTATTTATAAATATATAAATAACGGCAAATTACTGCATCTGAAGGGTGCATGCCAAACCCCCAAAAGCATGGGTGGCAAAACACAGGACACAAAAGCATGGGTGCCGTCCTCTTTACCCAAAAAAAAAAACACAGGACACTAGCAATATTTTGCCCGTGCAATGTTTAAATCTTAAATCTTCCGCGTGGAATTCAGCATCCCAACTGTTAGTCTAAAAATGATCATGTTTTCTCTAAAAACATGAACTCAAACTCTTTAGTCTCTTTAAATTAAAATATATATTCTCCAAGAAAAATTAGTGAATATAACGTACGAACATAAATAAACATCAATAAACGAACAAATCGCTTGTATTATACTACAATGACAGTTTCTTATAAAATTTTGTATAGAAAAAATTTTGAAGCTCCGAATGTTATTGAACTTATTTTAGTCATCATTATTATAGTTACTCGATAAAATTAATAACTTATGAGGCGAAAGAACCTGACAAAATTCTAGTGGTTGAGCATTTGCTCAATAAACAAGAGCCATGAATATAGCTGATATTTCAAATATCTGGTAGACCAGTGAACTCACGCCACAGATTACAGACCCACAGATAAAACTAGAATCTCGGTAGCCAATCAAAATGAAGATAAAGATTGTACCAAGATAAACATCGATCCCTATCTGACTCAAAACCCATCATATAAATCTACTTCCAGATCCACCCATCTTCATAACTCATCAAACTCTCCTACCACCGCAACATTTTCCAAACAAATCTCACAAAAAATGGCAGCTTCCTCCATGGCTCTATCCTCTTCTTTCGTCGGTCAAGCAGTGAAAGTAGCCCCATCCGGTTCTGAAATCATCGGAAATGGAAGGGTTTCCATGAGGAAGACAGCAGTCAAGAAGGTCGCACCGTCTGGAAGCCCATGGTACGGCCCCGACCGTGTTAAGTACCTCGGCCCATTCTCCGGCGAGGCCCCATCTTA
Organism: Cichorium intybus; assembly: GCA_023525715.1. NCBI lineage: Eukaryota > Viridiplantae > Streptophyta > Magnoliopsida > Asterales > Asteraceae > Cichorium > Cichorium intybus. The sequence continues at coordinate 15,013,395 of CM042011.1, read as the reverse complement.
CCTGACCGGAGAATTTCCCGGTGACTATGGTTGGGACACCGCTGGGCTCTCTGCTGATCCTGAAACATTCGCCAAGAACCGTGAGCTAGAGGTCATCCACTCTAGATGGGCCATGCTCGGAGCTCTTGGGTGCGTCTTCCCCGAGCTTTTGGCTCGTAACGGGGTCAAGTTCGGTGAGGCTGTATGGTTCAAGGCTGGAGCCCAAATCTTTAGTGAGGGTGGTCTTGACTACTTGGGGAACCCAAGTTTGGTTCATGCACAGAGCATTCTAGCGATCTGGGCTACCCAGGTGATATTGATGGGTGCCGTTGAGGGTTACAGAATTGCAGGTGGACCTCTTGGTGAGGTGGTCGACCCACTTTACCCTGGTGGTAGCTTTGATCCATTGGGTCTTGCTGATGACCCCGAGGCATTTGCTGAGCTGAAGGTGAAGGAGCTCAAGAACGGAAGACTTGCCATGTTCTCTATGTTTGGGTTCTTTGTTCAAGCCATTGTGACAGGAAAGGGGCCATTGGAGAACTTGGCTGACCACCTTGCTGACCCTGTTGCAAACAATGCATGGTCATATGCTACAAACTTTGTACCTGGAAAGTGAGTTGTTAAATTCGAGCGAGAGATGAAATTTGTTTAAACTCGAATTGTTTGTAAATTAATTTAGTAATATATGGTTTAATTTTGGGCAGTTGTTGTTAATTTAGTTTTATTAGTGTGGTTATAATCTTTCGTTGATTAAATTCATGAGGTTCCAATTCACTCTTTCATTTATATAAGTCCTAGATTACAAACCCGGTTGACAATTTAAAAGATTTGTATAATAAGAAAAATATTTTATTTAGTTATAAAACTTTATATTTTGAATATGACAACAATTATACAAGATGGTACGATGAAAGTATTATAAAAAAAATCCAACAGCAAACGTATTTGGAGGATACAATGGTCTTAGGATAGTTTATTTCTGACTTAATAAGTTTAATGACTTAAGTACTTAATTTGGACAATTTTAAATGGTTTTTTTTACAACTTAATCAAGATAGAATGTCTTTTTTATCAGTCATATTATAGTTAATTTTTTTATCAGTTTACCGATGACAGCTATAGTATCACATCCACAACCTAAATATATAATACATACCCAATCAAACTCTCTTTCCTATCACTCCCTTCTGCATAAATATGATAATAATTTCCACGTACTTATTCATTCATTGAATTTTCATAATTATTACAATTGAGTTTGCATCTTCAATTTATTTGGTTCACAAACTGACATCAAATTTTTCAGAAATTTTAAATTTCATCATCAAAAACATTTAAAAAACTTTAAGCTGCCTTCTTATCACGTAAATTATAAGATACAATCGAAACGGGTGCATAGTTCATAGAATGTATTTGTAAAAACTGGAATCCATCAAAGGAATTCGAAAACGAAGGAATCATGATCTCTCACATGTTTAGTTGGTGAAAATGGAATTGAACTCAGTTATAAAAATTAAACAAATTTTAAACTGTTATTTATATTCAAATCTTTTTTGTGTATTGTTAATATATATATATAGTTAAATCCAATATCTAAAATGAGGGTATTTTGGTCTTTTAATAATAAAAATAATGTAATTGCATTCCTTCCACCCTCCTTTAGGAATTCTCAATTACGTCCATTGCATTGTTTCTTTATAAGCCACTACATAAGTCATTATAATATTGATTGCAATCCACAGGATCTACTATAATATAGAAGCTAAAAGATGACTTTGAAACCCATCTCTCTATTTTGCTAACATGGAAATGTATAAAATATATAAAATTAGAGATTATGAGTTTGGTATCTAAAATATATAAAATGCTTGAAAGATGACATACATAATTACAGCCAAACTGCAACTGATGAATTTTTGGAACCATCTGGAACGGAAACATCATATGTTGGATTAAGTATAAGGATGTTCGAATATTCTTTTCTGCAGGATTTAAAATCAAACTCAATGTTCAAAGATGCCTTGCAGGTGATGCCAAGATTGTCCCTCAAGCTTTCAAAGGCACATTTAATCAACTTCACAAACACCTTCCCTCCAATTTGTGTTAAATACCGGATAGCAAATAGGTACCCTCCAGTCAACACAAACCTGAAATAAACAATTTATCATATATCAAACAAAATATTCTTTTTTTAATTATATAAATAGGAAAAAGAGGTACTCACTTCACAATATCAGATCCAATGCTTTCGTACAAATTAAATAAATCCGATTAAATATTTTGATAGAATACAAACCTCAAGAACACATAACATGTTGACTCTTGTGAAGATTATCTACTTTGAGCAATTATATAACCAACGGACTTGTAGTGAATCTGACAATGTTCCAGTAATGCAGTGCTGTTACCAAAAATGAAGTCTACACTTCCCTCGATATAATAACAATCTTTCAAATATTGCTTTCCATAATGTAAATAAAGGGTATCCTGTAAATTGGTTAGATAAGTTCTCACCTGCCACCCAAGAAATCTGCAATTATAGACAGCACAGCCATCTGCAGTTACTCTGATGGCCACTGCCTGGCCGGATCCCTAGAGTTGAGAGGACGTTGACGAAAAGATTGTTGGCCAAATCCGCCTAATCCACCTGCATTGTTTTGAGTTTAATCTTGAATCGGTTCTAAATGAAACCCAATATTGCAAAATTTCAAAGAAAACATACCCGAAAGGTGATGTTTAAATCAGAATCGATACAGACCACCATAAATGTCGGGGGCAGAGGAGATGATGTTAATCTGAATTGACGCAGACTCATGTTGATTGTCATTCTTATGGGGCTTAGGGTTTGTGAGAAATACAGATGGAGCAGAGAGACGGCCTTCATGGTGGAACGTAGCAGCCTTAGTGATGTGATGGTACGATATCTGATTGTGGCGGTGGTAGTAAGGGTTAATGATGGAGGTTGTGATTAGGGTTGTTGAGGGATAGTCAGTGAGATCCAAGAAACAAATGGAGAGAGAAGATGAAGATAAATTTGAGAAGTGAATAGACATGATTTGGGATATAATTAGATTCAAAATGAGCGAGAAACAGACACGAGAAGGCGTAGAAAGATGACAGGTTAGGCTCTAAAAATAGGACACGTGGCCATAATGGTTTGTTTTATTAGGAAGTATAGATTTGAAAAGTTTAAATGGTCATGTGTCTATTGTCTAGGACAGGTGCAACTTAAAGATATCTAACAACTACAGATGAGCATTTGACTCGAAAAACAAGACCGGACCCGGAACCGAACTGGAACCGAAACCGTGTATTTGGTTAGATTCTTCATTTACCACTAAATCAGTTCTCGGCTGGTCGGCCCGGTTCGGACCGGATTCAGAACCGAACACATCCCTTAGTAACACATTTACTTGTATAACCGTACCGGAACCAGGGTATCTGGTCTGATTCCCGATTCTTTGTTTTCTATAAAATCGGTTCACGGTACGGTCCGATTCGGTCCGGCTCCGGAACCTGTGCTCATCCCTACTAACAACAATGATTTACATTGATTATCTCAATTCGAATCTAAGTACTACAATTGGATATCTTAATCCCTAAATCGGATATCAACAACAAAGATTCAAATTGGTTATATGCTATTTAATTTTTAGGACAGGTGTTATTTTGAAGTATGAACCAACCAACAACATAACTCAACCACACCAACTATATTTAATTGGTAAAAGCATAGCTAAACAATCTACAACTCGAGAAAATACAAATAAGAGAACAAAAGATTGAATGTTCCACTAACAAAACACTTATTGTTATGTGAATATTAAATTATCCTTACGTCTGTAATGTGTTGCAGGTCACCAAAAAAAGATAGAAAACAGAGGAAGAAGAAGAACTGGGGAGGAAGAACAACGAACTGGAACGTAACAGGGAAAAGGAACGAGAGAAAAAGAAACCTTACTAATTAATTCTTCTTTATTGCTGAAAACTTGACTTAAAATAAACTAAACAAAACCCTTATTTATACTAAAAGAAATACTATCCTAAACTAACTCAAAAACCGTGGAAGGATAAAGACTAAAATAATGGCTATCTATTAAAACATAAAACATTCCTAAAATACCCATGTCGGCTTTATTCCTGAATTACGCCAACATTTTCCCTCCTAATTCAAGAACCTGTTACTTTCTTCACTCCCAACAAAGCTCTCATCTCTTGTTCTTTGCTTCAACAACAAAATCTTCCCAATCAACATTCTTTTCCCTTTGTTTTCTCTTTCTAGTCTTCACTGGAAACTTCACACAAAGTTCACTTAGGTTATTCTCATCTTTCATATCAGCAATCCACTCATGTTTCACACACACATTGGAATATGATTTAGGCTCCTCATCACCAGCCATGAAATACGCTTCACATGGAGAAAGATTGTCATAATTTTGCTTTTGCATAACAAAGACAATGTTTTCTAAATCTGAAACCTTATTCACTTCAGCCGCACAATCAAAACTAATAACTTTTTCCTTTCTAGATGCCAAGTCATCACCATGTGTAACTCTAGTCTTTATAAATGCATCTTGATCTGCTAACATATCAGCTATATTTTTCTCAACAGTAGCACCGGCACCATCCAACCCTTAATTGTATTTTTCATGAGCTGTTAGAACAAAATTTTCAAACTTCACCCAGTAAATATGGAAATGTCTTGACCCAAAGAGTAACCAAATTTAGAATCTATATCATTCAACAAGATTTTGTATAACCGATTCTTGGAAACCTTCACTAGCAGGTTGTTTCTTTTGTCGTGTATCCACATGAACAATCCATGCATACTTATATGATTACCGTTTTGTGCGAGTTGGCCCAAACTGGTAATGTTATTGCATAGCTTTGGTATGTAGTACACATTCTGAAGTAGTCAATTTTCACCATTCTTACAAAGGAACAAGATCGATCCTTTGCCCTCAATTCTAACCTTCGAGCAATCTCCAAACTTTACATAACCTTGGATGGCTTGATTGAGATTTCGAAACTTAGTCTTGTCACCAGTAATATGATTGCTTGCACCATTATCAAGATACCAGGCTTTGGACTGATTTTGCTCTTCTCGACATGTCGTTATCAATCTTGGGTTGACCTTTTCTTCATTTAATAACACTTCTTCTACGGTTTCAGTTTCGTGTAGTGCTGCTCAGAGTGGGGCTGGTTCATTATCTTCTTGTTCCTGCCTCTTGTTATCTTTCACGACATGGATTTTCACATTATGCGGCATAGTGTCCGTATTCTTGACAATTGTAACATTGAATCTTACTCTTGTCTCGATTATTATTCGTACCACCAGAATTATCATAATTATGTTGGTTTTCACTTCTTGCTTGGACTTCACGCCATCCAGATCTTCCACAGCCTCTTCCTCGACCTCCTTGGTTGTTATAATTATTTCTCTGTTTGTGGTTGGATCTTGATTCCTCATCAAGTTGTTTCTTGTTTCGTTCTGTCCATTTTTCGTAGGTCAAGAGCAACTTTTTCTCATCTACTTCTTGATGCACTTGAATTCGCACTTCATGTGCTTTTAGTATTCTAACTACTTCTTCAACGGCCATGTGATCAGGATCTATAAATTTCTCAATGGTAGAAGCGATTTTAAAAAACTTTGAGGGCACGACTTATATAACCTTCTGACCACGTACGCTTCGTTCATGTTATCACCCATTGCCTGGATGTTGCTCACGATGTTGCTGATTTTTGCCAAAAAATCATCAACCGTCTTGGATTTTTTCATACTAAGAATCTCAAATTTAGCTTTTAGTAACTGTACCTTTGCTATTTGAACTCGATCTGCACCCATATACATGATCTTGAGTGTATCCCACACTTCTTTTGCCGTTTGCTTCTTCGCTATCGACAACAAGATTTCTTCCGGGATGGCTTGGTAAATCACTGCCACAGCCATCTTATCCTTCTTGACACCAACCGATTTTGGGGATTCTTGGGTTCAATCGCATCCCAAACCTCATGTGCTTGCATTAACATCTTCATCTTGATCGCCTACGCAGCATAGTTAGTTCGGGTTAAAACTGGATAGTTCATCTTCGGTCCTTCCATGGTGGGGCTGTGATCTTTTGGATTTTTGGGGCTGAGATCTTTTGGATTTTGAGGCTCTGATACCAAGTGTAATCAGGTAGAATACAGGTGCAACACACCTTGTGTTGTAGGTTACTAAAAAAAGATAGAAAACAGAGGACGAAGAAAAACCGGGGAGGAAGAATAAGGAACTGGAATGTAACGAAGAACTAGGGAGGAAGAATAAGGAACTGTAACAGGGAAAAGGAACGAGAGAAAAAGAAACCTTACTAATTAATTCTTCTTTATTGCTGAAAACTTGACTTAAAATAATCTAAACAAAACACTTATTTATACTAAAAGAAATACTATCCTAAATTAACTCAAAAACCGGAAGGATAAAGACTAAAATAATGGCTATATATTAAAACTAGGGGTGAGCATAATAACCGAAAAACCGAACCATAACCAATATAACCGATATAACCGAACCATTAAAACCGAACCACTAATAAAAAAGATGGTGCGGTTTATGATTTTATTAACCGAATCATAATGGTTCGGTTTTGGTTTTTCGGTAAAACCGAACCGTATATAACCGAATTGAACCAATTAATAAATATATATTTGAAATATATATATATATATATATATATATATATATATATATATATATATATATATATATATATATATATATATATATATATATATATATATATATATATATGTATATGTATATGTATATGTATATGTATATGTATATGTATATGTATATGTATATATATATATATATATATATATATATATATATATATATATATATATATATACATATATATACATATATATACATATATATATATATATATATATATATATATATATATATATATATATATATATATATATATATATATATATATAAAGTTCTTAATCTAATCTTTAAAAAATTTTAAATCAAGGCTCGGTACATACTCATTAGGAAACTAATAAGTCTATAAAAACTAAAAAATAAAATAAAGTGCATTAACCGATTGTAAAGTAATTCAAATCTTTTTTTAACGTTTGCATGGATTCTAGTGTACAATTGTAAATATTAAAAGTCGATACTAGCTTTAATGGTTAATATCATTATTTTGACTTTTGAGACAATTTAACTCTTATATTCATACAAAGCATAGAAAGTTATAGATAAACAAACTTTAAATTTTTATGTAATTATGGTTAACCATTATTAACCATTAACCAAAACCATTAACCGATTAAAACCGTTAACCATAACCAATATTAACCATAACCAATGGCTGCTAAAATACATTAACCGATTGTAATGGTTATGGTTCGGTTTTGGCCACTAACCGAACCAAACCGCCCCATTCACACCCCTAATTAAAACATAAAACATTCCTAAAATAGCCCTGTCGGCTTTATTCCTGAATTACGCCAAGAAAGTTATTAAAGAAACGAGTTGGTACGAGAATTCTGTTTATCGATGTTTGCATATCATAGTTTCCATGTTCAGATCCATTGAGATGTTTTCTTCTGCAAAATATCCTTATGCTTGTTTCAAAGAAAAATATGGACTTGTAACCTATAGAGATCGAACTCATGCCTTGCACTATATATACCATGTGCATTATAAAGATCGAGTTCACGCCCTCTGGTGTAAGGGGTATGCGCCTTGCATTTTTCTTGCCCCTTACATAGTTGTCCTAACTTAATGTTGTAATAAATGCAATGTTAACAAATGTTAATTAACTAGGGGTTATACCCGCGCTTCGCTGGAAGTCTTGTGGAAGTAACATAATTAAATGTGTGAGTAGATTTTATTTTATACAAAAGAGTGCATTACCATTTGGAAAAAGAATACAATTTACAATTACAACTCATTAGCTAAATAACACAATTCATGCCTCAAAGATGGTTAAGCATGTATATAAAATGAAACCCAAAAATGATTTTAGTAGCAAGGTGGTAACCGGTAAGCCACACTGAAGAGTACATTTTATAGAAAATATCATAGCATAAAGATAGAGTAATAATTCTAACTAAGATGCAATACATGAACATATAATAAACTATAATGAATACCTTCTTTTGAGTAGTACCAATTTCTTCTTGTCTTGATACTTCTCATATGCATCAGCATCATCCACAAACAATGTCGCATCCAGAAGAAACAGCTCACAACCAATATACAATTAGAATATAATCAGCAGAGAAAGTAGACAAACACCTAATGGAATAAACAGTTACATGATGAGCATATATAAATCACATATCGTGAGTATAATTCAGAAAGAAGCAAAAAAATAAGCATAAATTAATGTAAAAGGAAGTAATATATAACCTCATATGATATTCTTTAGCTGACTCTGTTCTTTTAGTAGCCAAACATGCATCACTTTCTTAAATCTTTCTTTTATTCCATTGAATGAACAATTCATGAGTCATATGAGTTGACGTAGTAGTTCTTGCACACCAACATAAATGAAAACACAACTGACAACACACATGGAAAAGAGTATTAAGGTACCGAAATGTCATTAAATTTTTAGTGAATTTGAAGTTAAAGAGGCTCTAATGACATGATTTTTCAATAGTTTCCTCTATTGGTATCTTTTCAATCTCTTATTCTAGCAGGTCCTTCATTTGAGGCTTCAAAGTATATCCAGTAATGCTGAGAAAGTGAGAAGAACTTTCTTTCTCGACAAATGACAAAAAATGAAATGATAATGTTAAATAATCATTGTAAGGCCAACCCACATGAGAGATTATTGAAGGGTTTTCTAGCAAACAATGAACAAATAATCTCTTATGGTTCACATGCAACCCTAGAAAGATCTATGTTTTCTTCTATGAAGATAATAAACTAAAGCCTAAAGGAAACAATTATTTCTAAAGATCAAAACTGAGACAACCAACCTTTTGATCTTATAATCCTTGAAGCTAGCAGCACAAATGTCCTGCCTCAAATGGTGTCACACCCAAGCAATGGAGAAGAGAGTCCAGCAGAGTAATCACAGTGAGAAAAGGCGCAGAGAATAAGGGTGCCAGAGGGTTCCTTTTATAGCCTCCAAGGGTTACACCTGAAACCCTAAGGAGCCTCCAAGGTGGGCAAGCCTGTTGGCCACTTGGACCAGGCTTCTGATAGGTGTATAATTATACACCTTTTTATATGTTTATTTACCGCATTCAACATCGTTTATTGCCTTTAAAACGTGCTATACGCATGTTTTCGGTCTAATGTGTTTATTTTGGAGCAAAAACCATTTGTTTGCATAAAATGGTATGTTTTGCAGGCATTAAAAAATATGGACCACCATACAATGTCAAAAAGGAAGCCTCACACCAAGTTTCAAGGAAATCGGACAAGAGACGGAAGATTTAGCCTCGAAAAGCCCCTGTTAAGGAGCACGAGTCGTGCTCTTTTATAGAGTACATAAGCACGAGTCGTGCTCAAGCTGGAAAGTCAGAAATGGCAATGTACTTTGAACGGCACGAGTCGTGCGCATTTCATGAAGGAAAGAGCACGAGTCGTGCTCTCACTGTACAGCATGTGCAGCAGGAATCTTCCAGCAAATCAACTTTTGAAGCATGGGTTTTTCACCATTTGATTAATCCGATCTGAGATCTTTCCAGGGCCATTTGAGGACTATAAATAGAGCATTTGAGAGGAGTTATCAACACACTTAAACATCACTTGATACACTTAGATATTCTCTCTTTTTCTTAATTTCCTAGTTAGTTTTAATGTCTTTATTTGCAATTATGCAGATTTTAGCTAACATGAGTGGCTAAATCTCATAACATTCGGCTTTTAGTCACATATCTTTATTGTCATTAATATTTGTGCTTAGAATGAAGTTTTGAAGTTATTAAAACTGTTTTGGTTTAGTTTTGTCATTTAAATTTTATTACAAATTTGGTCCCTACTTTGGAATTTAGTCGATCACTCTATTCCGGTAGTTAACCAATTATAGTTATATGTATTTTCAATTGTTTTGAAGATCATTGTTGGTAACATCTTAGAAATAACTTCACTTGTTTAAAGCTTGACATGAGAGATCAATCAAGTTCTTAAGAAGTAAAGAACCAACAAAAGAACATAAAGCATCACTCTTGGTCAATTTTAGCATTAATTACTAGTTGACCATTGTGTTGTGCATACCTTTTATAGAATTTTAGTGTTATTCCTTGTTCTATATTAGTGATGCATGTTTCTTTTGTCCCGGTTAATTTCTATGTCTTAAATTACATGCTTGTTCTTAGTTCCTTCATCTAAAGGGACGGAATATTGAATTTGGATTATAATACTCGTATAAAAGTAATATCTTGTCTCGGTTGAGATACATCTATCTCTTCAAGATGACCATTGAGATATTCACTTATATATGAGAAAACAATACTTCTTTCACAAATAGAGACCATTGAAGTATTGAACATATTAATTTGGATTTCTTCTAAGTTGATGTGTTATTGTCATTTTCCATTGACAAGAACCATTACCTAACTCTTAATTTCATTTAAGTACGAATATGCGACAAGATTGATTAGACTAGAAGCCGAATGTCCGTTTAATTATATTAATCACATTCTTATTAATTTTCTGTTATTCAAGCGACTCGACAAATCCCCCCTTGAACTTTATATTTCTTTGTCCCAATCTCTAGAAGTGTGAAAACTTGGCAAGAGATTAACTCACCTCAATTCCCTTGGGTTCGACTCGTACCACTACTATACTATTCTTAATTGAAGAGTATTTAGAGGTCATTTGACATTTCACAATTTCTGTCCCATCATTATAAACTGCATCCATATTATATTACTCTTTTATTTGTTTGGTAATTCGACGACCAACAAATTGGCGCCGTTGCCGGGGAATTGGCTTATGATTAACTCTTTATGCCCAGATCTGATCGAACAGGTACACCTCTTGAGATCAACAAAGAAATCGAAAAAACTGCAAAAATATTAAGAAAACAAACCAAACTTCGAAAGAAGCTTGATTACCAAAAATCTCACACTACATCAACACTCTCTCCTACACCACCTTCTACTTCTACTTCTACTCCTATTTCTGATTTTTCTACTAATCCATTAAAAATGGGTGACGAAGAAAAGACCTTAAGACAATGGGGTGCCCGAAAAGATACACAACAACCTTTGTGTATAAATTATCCCAATGTGGAGAATTTTGAGCTAAAGTCCGGGCTCATACACTTACTTCCAACATTTAGAGGTTTGGAAAATGAAGATCCCCATAAATTCCTTAAGGAGTTTCATGTGGTATGCTCGGGTATGAAACCGCATAATGTGACCGAGGACCAAATCAAGCTAAGGGCATTCACCTTTGTTCTTTACGATGCCGCCAAAGAATGGTTGTACTATCTCCCACCGGGGACGATAACAACATGGAACGACATTGCTCAAGCATTCCTTGACAAATACTTCCCGGAGCCAAAAGCTTCGAGCATCCGTAGAGAAATTCTCACCTTGCATCAAGGACGAAGAGAGTCCTTACACACATATTGGGAGAGGTTTAAAAAACTTTGCTCTCGGTGCCCACAACACGGTTTGTCGGAGCACCAACTTCTCCAATATTTTTGTGAAGGCCTATCTCATCTTGATAGGCGAATTATCAATGCTTCAAGTGGTGGAGCCTTACTAGACAAGACTCCGTTCCAAATCCGGGCCTTAATTGCTACTTTGGCCGAAGACTCAAAGCATTCAATCGGGGAAGACGAATGGTATCCCGACCCTCCACGAGGAGAAAAACAAGTAAGTACCCCTCTTATTGAAACTCAATTAAATGAATTAACAAAAGCCGTTATTTTGTTAACAAAAGAGAGAGGGATCGAACCAAAGGCAAGAGCTTGTGGAATTTGCCTCCAACACGGTCATCCAACCGATATGTGTCCATCTTTACAAGATGAAAACGAGCATGTAAATGCTATGGGTGACCACATGGGACAAAATTCTAGAAATTTTGATAATAACCAATCGTGGAAAAATGCTCAACCAAGATCTCAATATCAACCACGATATCAACAACCACAACATGCCGCTCCAAGAAACCCCTCAGGTATGTCTTTGGAAGAAATTGTCTCTAACTTGGCTAAAAATACTATATCTTTTCAGCAAGAGACAAGAGCAAGCATCCAAAATTTGGAAACAAAAATGACACAACTTGCAACAACGGTTAGCAAGTTGGAAAGTAGGCTGGATACTAAATTACCAGCCCAAACGGAAGCAAACCCAAGGCACAATGTGAGTGCCATCTCCCTTAGAAGCGGGAAGGTTTGCAAAGATCCAATTGTGCCCGAGGATGCTGAAAAAGAGGGCACGAAACAAGCGGAGCCACCAATCCATACTCCATCACCTCCTTTCCCTTCAAGATTCTTAGAATCAAAGAAAGAAAGGGAAGATAGGGAAATCATGGCTACGTTCCGTAAGGTGGAGGTAAATATTCCCTTACTTGAGGCTATTAAACAAGTTCCAAGATATGCTAAGTTCCTTAAAGAACTTTGCACATCTAAAAAGAAACTCAAAGGGGATGAAACAATAAAAGTCAACGAGAATGTCTCGGCAATCATACAAAAAAGATTGCCACCAAAGTACAAGGATCCGGGCGTATTCACGGTCCCTTGTAAATTGGGGGACACATACATATCGAGAGCCATGCTTGATCTCGGTGCTTCTATCAATGTCTACCACTTTCAATTTTTAAAAATTTAAAAAAGGGAACATTGAAACGCACCGGAGTCGTTATTCAATTGGCCGATAAGTCTACGGTACGTCCAAAAGGCGTATTGGAAGACATATTAGTACAAGTGAATAACTTGGTTTTTCCCGCTGACTTTTATGTCGTCGATATGGGAGATGACGACTCACCAAATTCAAGTTCTACACTTTTAGGGAGACCATTCCTAAAAACATCGAGAACAAAAATTGATGTTTTTAATGGTACCCTATCTATGGAATTCGATGGTGAAGTTGTAACCTTTAATATCGATCAATCCACCCGCTACCCGAGTGATGTGCCTCCCGAAGACCTAAGGGAAAATGATTCATTGTTGCCAAATGAACATACAAAATCTAACAATAATTTAGTGGCAATGGTTTCAATGAACGAAACAACAACTGGACTTACTGAAGAGTCCAAGCCTGTGGATCGCCATGATCATCAACACAATGATCTGGATTTGCAAAATAGAGATCCACCTCCTATACTAAAACAGACGAGAAACAAACACCGTCTCAAACGGTTCACCGAGTGTTTCACTACCAATCAAGGAGTGGACATAGAGGAATGTCCAGGGTAAGCTTTCCTCAGCCCCCGTGTATGAGTCCTAAAGCTCAAACACGGGCCCGTGTCGAGCCAAAGACGTTAAACAAGTGCGCTTCTCGGGAGGCAACCCGATTGTCATTTTACGATATTTGTGTGCTTCGTTTTCGCGTGTTTTAACATGTTTTTATTTGATTTTTTTTACTTTTTGATGTTTTTAATGTATAATAAAGTGTACGGAAGTGTCGGAAAAATTTTGGAGTCACCGAGCAAGAAAATAAAAAAACGAAATTTTTTTCCTTAACAGGGGGTTTGCACGAGTCGTGCTCCTCCCCTGTACAAAAACTCACGGGTCGTGCTCGGTGGAAAACCAAAGTACAATGTCTAAAAACGGGCACGAGTCGTGCGCCCATAAGCAACAAAAATGCACGAGTCGTGCGTGTCGCTGGGCAGATTAAGAGCTTCTTCTCTGACTTATTCATTCACACGATAACTCCACTGCTTCTTGCTCTCGGGTTTCTCTCGGCCGACACCCACAAAAACACCCCAAATCTTTAATTTTCAACCGATTTAAGCTCAAAAGGTATGTATCTTTTGCTCTAATTCATCTTTCTAACACTTATATTGCATCAAATCAAAGATTCAACCATAAAATCATCAAAAATCAAGAAATCTTCAAAAACCTAGTTTTTGAGAAATTTCAAATTTGATGATTGTTGTTTGAAATTTGTGATCTTCTATGTTAGATTAGTGTTCTTATGATGTTTTATTGCTTGATTACCTTGAAATTAACATGATTAGGGCAAAATCACCCAAATTGGGGAAGAACACCAAGAACCCTAATTTTTCTTGAAATTTTGAATTAGATGAAATTGTTCTAATCCATTGCACATACAAGCTTGTGGATGTGCAATGTGGTGTGAATTGAGCTTTGAAACATCCATTTCATCCAAAATTCAAGATGGTGAATTTTGTCCCAATCATGATAAATTCAACCTTTTTAGCTTAATTTTGACTTAATGAATCATATGATGCTGTCTAAATCATAGGAATTCAAAACCAAAACATTGTCAAATATATAAATTCCTTGATGATTCATAACTTAGGTGTTGTTTTTGCTAATTTTTGGTTGTATAGATTGCAATGGCCCTTGAAATTTACAGGAAAAGATCCAGAGATGGAGCCTCCAGTTCACGACAAAGGAGCGACTCTCCCCCCCGTATTAATGGTGTCTGATTTTCGGATTATAGCCAAAGAGACCAATTTTTGGCTTTACAAGAAAGGGAGGTCGTCTCCCAAAAATTTATCTGTGTGGACACCTTGCAAGACATAGGAGTGTTCGATGGCATACAAACCTTACTGAACAATCTAGGATGGGGAACACTGATGAACACCACGGCTCCTACCTACAGAATACTAACACTAGAATTTATGTCATCTGTCTTTTTGGATCACGGTGAACTGAATTTCAGGTTATGCAACGAGCCGAGGTCCCTGACTAGAAACCAAATCTGTCAATTTATCAACGGTCCAACAAACAACACCTTTGGGCCTGACAGAAGGAATAGACAAGAAGACTTAAACAGCAATGCCTTCTGGAACAACATCACAGGCGTTGACAGATATGTAGCGAGGACAGCAAAAGCCTCATCCATCATACACCCGGTTTTAAAGGTGTTACACCGAATCGTTGCCTCCATTCTATTCCCTAGAAGAGAGACAAGCACTGTCTCTTCTAAGGAATTACAGCTCCTTTGGTGCGCAGTCACCAACAGTCCACAAAAACCAAATTTTGGAGCTTATGTGTGCGATAGGCTGATAAAGGAGAGCCAAAAGACCACAGGCGAAATTCATGGAGGAGGATTGGTTACTCTTTTGGCCAGATTCCTACATATACGCATACCACACACAATGGAGCGACTGGAGGACGGAAACACTCTCACAGGCGAAGTGTTAGAGTACATGAAATTGTACTACGGAGAGCCGCAACAGAACACCTGGGTAGTTGGCCCACGTCACACACCGTACCTCATAATCGATGATGATGACGTTCAGACCTTGGCATTGGCCGATCCAGCCAGCAACACCAACTGGCAGCCACCCTCCAACGTAGGAGGAGAAGAAGACGAGCAGGCGGAACATGAGGATGCGCCCCCACAGCAGCAACAAGGATGGGGCGATTATGGTACCTTGCAGGAGCAGATTGACTTCCTGCGAGAAGATGTCGTCCAAATTGACGACAATGTCCATGCACTACGGGGGGATTTTGATGACTATGTGACCGCTCAGTAGCGGCACAACAGAGAGGTGGAGAGGCACAACAGAGAAGTAGATAGAATGATGCAACACGTGTATCATTGGACTCTCGGACACCCCCCGCCACCTCCAGGACCACAGTAGACTTCCCGCAAGCTTCGAGGACGACGCTTATTTTTAAGCTTGTGGAGGTATAACGATGTTAAATGTTAGCATTTTTCACTTCTATGTTTTTTTTTTCTTTATTTTGAAAAACTTGAAAAACAAAAAAAATTGTGTTTAAAACATTTGTTATTTATCGCATTTCTTTTCTCACCCCTCGTGAAAACTAATGATTGTTAAATTATGTTGCATCTTTATTTTCAATGTTATGGTTGCCTATCTACCTTGTGGTTGAAAATTTTTTCACTTTGCAAAATTTTAGATTGTGTTAAAAAACTTGTGTTTGTCAAATGTACTTAGCATACACACGTATGAACAGTTTATAAGACATCTATTTTAACTGAATCTATTTTTAGCAAGTACAGCAATACAAGGTGCAGATATCCCGTAAGAATCTCAATGTGTGCAATCGACTTGGTTAACGTTACAGGTTTTGCCTTCATAATCACACTTTGACCAACACCTTTGTTTCTAACATGTCAATTTTCCAAATCTTCCGAAATTTCATATCATTTTGTCTTGACCGGTTTGGTCCTTTTTAAACAAAAATTTTGAAATTATTATTCATTCAATAATTCTAATTTCAAAAACAAAATCTTTACATTTGTATGTCGAGTCAAATAAATGGTGAAATTCCAGAAATATTTTGTTTGGTTCTAAAAAATTGGTTTAATAAAAAAATATATATAAAAAAAATAAAAAAAATAAATAATAATAATAATAATAATAAATAAAAATAAAAATAAAACCAAGAACCAAACATGTTTGTTGATTAAATTTCCAAAAAATAAGCACAAATGCTTATGTCTCAATTCTTTTCTATAAAAGATAGTTTGTATCTTTAAAAAAAAAATCCAAACTATTTTACTCATTTCAAAGAAAAATCCAAAAAAATAGAATGTTTATTCTCTTTTGTATTTGTATTACATTTATCGAGTTGTAATTTCTTGTATTTATAATTTTGGAAGATCATTTATTTGAATTGACAAGTTTTAATAAAGGTGGTCAATGTGATAATTGAGGCAAAGTCATATTAACATGAGTCCAAGTTCGACACCCGAGTGTAAACACCACCCTAATTCCATATGAGTGGCGGAAGACATTTGTGAGTCGCAATCAGCGAATTGTGTGCAGATATGAGAAGAGCGAAAAATTGTGAGCACTGACCTTGTATTGTGTTGCTCTTGCTAAACGCGGTGAAAGTCACGGTAGTGGTGTTATAATCAATATATGACGTGGCTATGCTATTGTTTAACAAATATTTGTTTCTTAGTACAATCTACTATTTCACAAATGTGAAATTTTAGGCAAATGCAGGGACGATATGTTAAACCATATCATTGCTAGTGATAATGTTGGCGCAATTTGACATAAAAAGGTTTCACACTTTCTTTTTGTTTTCCTTCTTTTACCCATTAGTCTAAGTTTTTTATTGTTTTCTTTGAGGACAAAGAAGAGTTTAAGCTTGTGGATGTTTGATAGGTGTATAATTATACACCTTTTTATATGTTTATTTACCGCATTCAACATCGTTTATTGCCTTTAAAACGTGCTATACGCATGTTTTCGGTCTAATGTGTTTATTTTGGAGCAAAAACCATTTGTTTGCATAAAATGGTATGTTTTGCAGGCATTAAAAAATATGGACCACCATACAATGTCAAAAGGAAGCCTCACACCAAGTTTCAAGGAAATCGGACAAGAGACGGAAGATTTAGCCTCGAAAAGCCCCTGTTAAGGAGCACGAGTCGTGCTCTTTTATAGAGTACATAAGCACGAGTCGTGCTCAAGCTGGAAAGTCAGAAATGGCAATGTACTTTGAACGGCACGAGTCGTGCGCATTTCATGAAGGAAAGAGCACGAGTCGTGCTCTCACTGTACAGCATGTGCAGCAGGAATCTTCCAGCAAATCAACTTTTGAAGCATGGGTTTTTCACCATTTGATTAATCCGATCTGAGATCTTTCCAGGGCCATTTGAGGACTATAAATAGAGCATTTGAGAGGAGTTATCAACACACTTAAACATCACTTGATACACTTAGATATTCTCTCTTTTTCTTAATTTCCTAGTTAGTTTTAATGTCTTTATTTGCAATTATGCAGATTTTAGCTAACATGAGTGGCTAAATCTCATAACATTCGGCTTTTAGTCACATATCTTTATTGTCATTAATATTTGTGCTTAGAATGAAGTTTTGAAGTTATTAAAACTGTTTTGGTTTAGTTTTGTCATTTAAATTTTATTACAAATTTGGTCCCTACTTTGGAATTTAGTCGATCACTCTATTCCGGTAGTTAACCAATTATAGTTATATGTATTTTCAATTGTTTTGAAGATCATTGTTGGTAACATCTTAGAAATAACTTCACTTGTTTAAAGCTTGACATGAGAGATCAATCAAGTTCTTAAGAAGTAAAGAACCAACAAAAGAACATAAAGCATCACTCTTGGTCAATTTTAGCATTAATTACTAGTTGACCATTGTGTTGTGCATACCTTTTATAGAATTTTAGTGTTATTCCTTGTTCTATATTAGTGATGCATGTTTCTTTTGTCCCGGTTAATTTCTATGTCTTAAATTACATGCTTGTTCTTAGTTCCTTCATCTAAAGGGACGGAATGTTGAATTTGGATTATAATACTCGTATAAAAGTAATATCTTGTCTCGGTTGAGATACATCTATCTCTTCAAGATGACCATTGAGATATTCACTTATATATGAGAAAACAATACTTCTTTCACAAATAGAGACCATTGAAGTATTGAACATATTAATTTGGATTTCTTCTAAGTTGATGTGTTATTGTCATTTTCCATTGACAAGAACCATTACCTAACTCTTAATTTCATTTAAGTACGAATATGCGACAAGATTGATTAGACTAGAAGCCGAATGTCCGTTTAATTATATTAATCACATTCTTATTAATTTTCTGTTATTCAAGCGACTCGACAAATCCCCCCTTGAACTTTATATTTCTTTGTCCCAATCTCTAGAAGTGTGAAAACTTGGCAAGAGATTAACTCACCTCAATTCCCTTGGGTTCGACTCGTACCACTACTATACTATTCTTAATTGAAGAGTATTTAGAGGTCTTTTGACATTTCACAATTTCTGTCCCATCATTATAAACTGCATCCATATTATATTACTCTTTTATTTGTTTGGTAATTCGACGACCAACAGCTTCCTTAAACCCTATTAGGGTTTTCGCCAACCCTAGGAGAAGCCTCCAGGGTGGCGTCATTTTGGCCCCTGGCTTATCTCTTGCCAGTTATTCAACTATTGAATAAATACAAGTCAGCCCCTGCACTTTAATTAATTAATTTAATCACTAAATTAAATCTAATTAATTCTAGATTAAATCTCAATTAATTATTATAGTTTCTAATTAATATATTAACACTTAAATATATTAATAAACCATTTAATTAATTCTATTGATTTATTAAACAATTAATAAATCAACCTTTTACTCTACTGAACTCTATCCTAACCTCCAGCTATGAGGGCAACCCAAATGGACTTTGCTTCAATTAACAAGATAAATATAAATATAAAGTCATGGCTTAGACACCTAATCTAACAGTCTCCCACTTGGATAAATCTATGACTTTAATTTATCTTCTAATTAACAAACAACCTGCAGCTTCCAAGAAACTGCTGCCGAACTCTGACCCAGTCAGTTCTGTCCATAAGATAAGTGATCATATGATCCTTCGTCCAACAAGATATTTTCAGACACAAGACATGGATTGAGATCAATCTCTGTCCGATACACTGTTTCCCGATTTCCGATTCTGCTTATGACTTTCAGACTTCTAATTGAACACATCAATTTAGTCCAGGTTGACCAGCACTTTAGTCAACTTCAAAATCATCGAGCGGCCTACAGATATCAGTTTCACATCAGGGTCAAGGAACGAATAAGCTTTGACTCATATGCTTGTGTCTTTTACTTATCAAAATCGTACACAACAATGCGTTTTATAACATCGTGTTACCGATGTGTTTATGTATTATCAATGTACAACCGACTCGTAAATTTCAACTCATATGTCTCAAGATCATACGATATTATCGTCTCAACATTGTTCGTGATGTAATCCATGAAGCAATCTATTGAGCGCGGGTTTATCCAATACCCAAATCTCTATTTCTAAGTACTCATGAACGTTGTAGCAGTCTTACTGCAATGTCTAACTCCTTAGACAATCTACAAACCAATTCACGACAGTCTTCGTTCATACTCACTCCCGAAAAGTATGAGCGACTGTGGACTTTTGAATAATCAAATTATCCGGGAAGTGAAACATGCAAAATTGAAACATAAAATCTGACTGGTGGCTACTCTTGCCTAATTACCAAGTCTCCACGAGGTAATCACCAAGTCGGATTTTACATAAAACTATTATCGGTTTCTAGATTCCTTTTAAACTATTTAATTCGTGTTATGTATCTATGTCTACTTGACCTTTCACTCTTTCTATGTATTCAAATGTTATACATTAATACACTTCATCCGATCGGATATCCTTCCGATGATATTTCAATTTTGGTCATACTGTCATTCTCACTAACAACTCCATTCTATGTACTGCGACTTTCCATGGTTCTCGGGATCTTTAGTTCACATGACTGCACCCTAAGACTATGTCGAGGTGTTACGATGTGCCGGTGAGCCACACGCGCTCCATCGGAATGCCAACAAAATTCTTTAACCATTAAGTCCTTATTTGAAACTCTTTTCAAATTGTTATCAACATTCACCCCAATCATTTTCCAATGATTTTTCACATATGTACAATATCCATTGTTACACTGGCTTGTTTTCTTATAATAGTTATATCTTTTGTATACGAGCTCCGTTTTCGACGTTTCATAAGTCGACGGATTCGTAAACACGAATACATCGTGTAATAAATATTATTTAAACCAAACCCATTGTTTGTATGATTTATCGAATTTTACGCTACTGTAGTTTATTATTCGAAATTATAGTGTTTACTCGATAATTGATTCTAGTATTTAGGCCATTTACGAGTTTATCCGCAAGTTAAACGATTTTTCAGGGATTTTTTCACAAAGAAAACTATTTTTCTTCGTTTTTGTAGTTGTCATATCTTTCATATAAGATGTCCAAATTTTACCAACTTTATATTGTTAAGTGAAGATTTGACAATAATCTGGAATAAGAACGACACCAATCAGGATCCAATGAGTCGAATGATTGTATTGATCAACGTGTTTTACAATATAATGAGTTTTACAATATTATTGTTTCTCTCTCTATGATATCACTCACTCCTTCTGGAATCATTAACTACAAAGAATGAATAAAAACACTATTTATAGTCTTGCAAACTAACAAGCCTAATGCACAAGCCCACAATCATAATTGGGTCTTCCTAATGCCACTAAGTCATAAACATGTAGAACTTTGCACCTAACATATATCTCTAGAAATGTAGTAAGTAATACTACAACTTTGTTTTACTGATTTTGTTTGAATATGTTCTAATCTTTCGCTACAGTCTCTTAAATATGAGCATAAATATAATTAAATATAACTAAATTAAATAATTAATTACATTAAATATAATGAACTTTAAATAAAACATTTCATTAATTAAGAAAATAAAATTACAAACGTAAACTAAAATGATAAATTACAAATTAAAAAATACGACAAACCACAAACGTAAAAAAACGAAACCACGACCAATATTTTTTACGATATCAGCTTTGTATTTTAAAACCATATCGAGTGCTTCCCTCTCAAAATCCTCCTCCGGATTCGACGAAAAAAACTTTATGTCTTTTAGTCGTTGTTTTTATTCACGGGCTCGTTGTCGATCTTAGCGGGCTTGTTGTTTGTCTACGTAAGCCTTTTTTTCAAATTTCATCCGCTCGTGAAAGTTTAAATTGTACCATTCAAACTCCCAACCACATAACTGCCACGTCGTCGCTTTCTTGCGACCCCGTCTGTGACATCCATCAAATTTGGTCAACAAAGGTCAACCAGAGCTCAAATTAGGATAATACGTTTGGTTAATCTAATTGAGTTTTCGTTTTCCATTTTAGAAAATTAGAAAACGCATTTGGATTTCTATTTTTGTAAGTTTTCATTTTCTATTTTTTTTACTTAAAAATAATACAAAATAACACATATTTATAAACCCCACCCCTACCCAACCCCACCTACCCCACCCCACCCACCACCCACCTCCCACCCCACCCCAACCCCTACCCACACCCCACCCCACCTACACCTACCCCACCCTACTCCAACCCACCCACTACCCTACCCTACCCCACCCCTACCCACCCACCCCACTCACACCACCCACCCACCCTACCATAATCCACCTCTACCCACCCTACCCCACCCTACCCCACCCCACTTTACTCCTTCACCTACCCCCACCCTACCCCACCCCCACCCCACCCCAACTACGCACCCCCACCTACACTATCCACCTATCCCACCCTCCACACCACCTCCACATCCCACCCCGTATCTACCCCTACCCACCCCATCCCACCCCCACCCCCACCTACCCCACCTTACCCACAACACCAACCCCACCCTACCTTTTAATGTTAACATATTTTATCGCCAAATCGTTAAGGAAGAACATTAAATCGAAAATTGTCTAGGGTAGGGGTAGGGGTAGGGTTGAGTGGGGTGGGTGGGGTTATATAGGGTAAGGTACGGGTAGGGTAGGGTAGGTAGGTAATAGGTAGGGTGGATGAGGTAGGGTGGGTGGGGGTAGGGGTGGGGGTGTGGGTAGGTGAATGGGTGGGGGTAGGGGTGGGGTGGGGTAGGTGGAGGTGGGTAGGGGTGAAGTGGGGTAAAGGTGGGTAGGGGAGGGTGGGTGGGGTAGGTGGGTAGGGTGGGGGTTGGGGTAGGGGTGGTGGGGTAGTGGAGGTGGGGTAGGGGTAGGGGTGGGGTGGGGTAGGGGTTGGGGTTAGGTAGGTAGGGTTGGGATAAGGGTAGGGTGGGTGGGGGTTGGGGTGGGTGGGGGTAGGTGGGTGGTGATGGGTGAGGGTAGGACTGGGTGAGGGGTTAGGGTGGGGTGGGGTGGGGTCGGTGGTGTGTGGGATAGGTGGGTGAGGGTAGGGGTAGGGGTGGTGGAGTAAGGTAGGGGTGGGTGGGTATTATGGGGTGGGTAAGGTGGGGTGGGGTGGGGTGGGTGAGATGGGTAGAATATGTGTGTAGGGATTGTATTTTTGGAAAAATTTGGTAATAGAAAAGTTTGGAAAACAACAATTTTGAGTTTTCTAAATTCTATGTAATTTTGGAAAACGAAAAGTTTTCATTTTCTAGGAAAATTTTGGAAAATTTGATTAACCAAACGTGTTTTCCAACTTTTCATTTTTTCTTGGAAAACTAGAAAATTTTCGGCAACCATACGCACCCTAAGGTTCTTTATGAAATAAACCCTACCCAGATTAGTATAAGCTACTAAAATCAAGGCATGATATAAATATCATATTTTTACATAAAGAGCAAAAATCTAAATATAAACACAACACGTACATAAAATATATACATCATATTTGCACATAAACACACAAATACACTTGAAACCTAATTAAATGTTTTTATGGTTTCCAGAAATTGAACCATACGCCAAAGCTAAGAAAAATCAAAATGTTTTGTGGTTTCCAGTCAAGTCAAGGCGTTGGTATTGCCATTGGCAGTCACAAGTTGCAGCAGCTGTGGTGATTGATAGATTTATTAAGAGGTTATCTGCTTGGAAAGTGAGGATCCTTTCAATAGGGGGAAGACTCACCCTTACAAAATTTGTTTTGGGAAGTTTAGCTATTTATTATCTGTCTTTGTTCAAAGCTCCTGCTACGGTGTGTCACGTTTTGGAGGCAAGTAGAGCGAGATTCTTTTGGGGAGCTGATGTGGACGAAAGACGTATGCATTGGGTTAAATGGGAGGTGGTGCTTGTTGAGTGTCGTGAGACCAACAAAATAAAAGAGTTGAAATATGGTTTTAAAATGATTTGTTGATTACCAATATTTCGTGATTGCACTACTTGTTATAAATACTAACTATGTAGTATAAATGGCAAGCAGGGTCGATCCACAGGGAGCGATGGTCTAATGGATTACACCTTGATTTCACGAGATTTAAACTTGTAAAGAAAGTAACAAAAGGGGAGTTTTGATGTTTAGTTGAAATATGATTGTATATTTAACTTGGGACAAAATATAGAAAGATTGCTTTTTGTATTTTATAATTTGGGGACAAGTTCTGGTTTTGTATTTTTAGTCATATGATTGGAAATAACAATAAGAATGATGTTTATAACTTTAATCTTTCTAAGTTGGTACTTTGTGTATGCCGAAAGCTCGCACATACACCATTCACCTAATGTACCTTAGTCAAGAGAAGCTCGTTGACTAAGACTAATCTTACCATTCAAATCTAGATAGTCAAGTGTATGCCGAAAGCTCGCACATACACCATCATAGAATTTGAATGAAAGATTGCATTATGTTTTATGTGAATGTTCCCAACAATGCTCAATACTCCTAAACAAGCGTTGAAGCGTCAAAACATGAGATATGATTTTCACCCATTAAAGATGATTGTCACAAATAACATTTTATAAAACAATTACGGATTTCATAATTGTATGACTAGATTGATTTATATTTGAGATCAAATGGCCAATATGAAATAAATAAAAACCAAACGCTTGTTAAGCCTCAAAATCATATCACTAGAAAGATATAAAATCAAACATCAAACTTTATATTAAATCGCAATCATAATCCTTAATACAAAACCAGAATAATAAGGTTACTAGCCACTCATGACTAGTAAAAGAGAAACAAACTTACAAAATGAAGATAATCCACACTTGAAGTTGCACAAACAATGTATCTAGAGTATGTGAACGGAGAGAATGGAAGATTGGATGTTTTTAAGGCTAACCCAACACATCTATTTATAGTTAGATGCCAAGGGTAAAATGGTAATTTGATCATAAGCAAACATCATCATTCCAAGACCCAATTCCTTCATCACATGGCCTCAAATCCAGATGGGATCTGGATCTGGTCGTCCACCAAGAGAATGACAGCACAAGATGGAATAAAAAACTCATAGTGGGAGAAAAAGTAAATCTGGCCACTTTTTAAAGTTACACGGCCGTGTAACTTTTAGTACAAAAATTACACGGCCGTGTAATATTACACGGCCAAGTTACACGGCCGTGTAATTCTGCAACACTTTCTGGACAACTTCCTGAGCTGACTTGGCATCCACGTGGCAAAATAAAGTTACACGGCCGTGTAACTTCTAGGCCTAAAGTTACACGGTCGTGTAACACACTGTTTTGTCTTCGGGTCGTTTATTTCACAACTCTTCCGTTTGTGATCCGTTTCTTCTGAAATTTGACGTGCAACCTCCTAATGATATATAATTAATGTTCCAAGTCTCAAAATACCTGCAAAACATACCATTTAACCCAAACAAATGGTATTACTCCGAAATAAACACATTAGTACGAAAACATGCATATAGCATGCTTTTATTGGCGAAATACGATGTCAAATGAAGTAAATAAACGTGCTAAAAGGTGTATATTAATACACCTATCAGTGCTTAATAATAAACAAAATGGTGGTCTTGGTGTTGGAAGTTTGGATGCCTTTAATCTTGCTCTTTTATACAAATGGAGGTGGCGGTTTTATAATGAGAGAAATTCCTTGTGGGTTTCTCTCATTAAGTTTTTACATGGAATTGACGATGGTTTTTTGTGTGGCAATACTCGTATAACCAGTACCGGGTTTGGGGGAAAATTGTGGGCTCTATAAATCGTTTACATGATACAGGATTAGTTGATAGAGATAATTTGCTCAGACAGATAGGGAATGGCGGCGCTCACACCAGATTTTGGCATGATAATTGGTGCGGTGGTTTGCGGTTTAGGGACACGTTTGATCGCTTGTATGCTTTGGCTGAAGACACTGAGGCGTTAGTTAGCGATTATTGGGATTCGAGTAGATGGGAGTTGATTTGGAGGAGACCGGTTCATGGTGGAGCTGAATTTAATCAATACCAGACGTTACTTGATATGTTGTCTCTTATAAACATTCAGGAGGCTCCGGATAAATGGGTTCGGAATGGTGATTCTTCGGGGGTTTACACGGTTAAAAGTACGAGGAATTTAATTGACGAAAATCGTCTTCTGGTAGGCGTCCGTCAAATGCGTTGGAACCGGTGCATACCGATAAAGATTAATATCTTCATGTGGCAGGTGTTACAAGATCGAATTCCTACTATACTTAATCTAGCTAACAAGGGAATCGATATTCCTTCGACGTTGAGCCCAGTGTGCGGTAATGATCAAGAGTCTACTTCTCAATTATTTTTTACGTGTGATATGGCGAGACAGGTTTGGAGTCGGGTTGCTACTTGGATGGGGGTGGGAATCCCCAATTTTGACTCGGGAGATGGTGCAATGGCTAGATTTGCGACCGGTGGCGAGACATCACAGAAGTATTGTTGACTGAGTGTGTTCTACTCTCATATAGGTGCTTTGGACGTATAGGAATTCAGTTGTTTTTAGGAATTCCGAATTTAAGAAGGATTTTATTCTTGATTGCATTCAAGATTACGCGTTTAATTGGTTTTCTTCTAGGAATACTAAAGTCAAGATTCGGTGAATTGACCGGTTACAATCTCCAATCATGACTTAAAACTTTTTGTAATTTTGCTAGTTCTTTGCTAGCATTTTGGTTTTAGTGTGAATACAATGCTGTTGTTCAAAAAAAAACAAGTTGCAACAGCTATTGGAGCTAAAAACAAAAAAAAAATTATGTTACGAGAACTGGTGACAGCTTCTCGGTTGTCCTTGCTGTAAAAATTGAGTTTCTAATTCTACTATTAAGATCACAAACCTTGAACCTCATACCAATACTAATGCTATTCACAGATGAAGGTCAAAGCTAAGGAAACATGTGAATCTGATATATTATAAGTCAAATTGCTACTTACTCCAAGCACATGCCTTCATGAACAAATACCCCTGGAGCACCCAAAACAGGGGCTCAAATGCACCTTGCTTTGTGGGTTTTTTTAGCTATAATGAATAAAATGAAAATATGCTTCCTGGATTTTGTAGGTGTTACATTTACATACATAATGTAACACAGACACAACAGATCAGACAAACATGCACACACACACACATAGATATAACATGCACATCACCATCATATTTACATAAACAACATATCATTTAAAGCTGATGAAAAATTCAAACTACACCCAAACTGAAGGTAAATAACAAATAACATATGGCTTAACGAATACTCATCTTCTAATGGCGACAAAATACCTGTAAAGTGAATCCAGTTTTTCCAAGCGCTAAAATCTTACAAATCAAGAACCTATAAAAATGTTATTTTCATCAAGAATAGACACTGTGGAAGTTTAAAAACGTCCATTTATATCAGACAAACTTTCAAATCCTAGCGCCCATCTTCTTCATCCGTAGCCTGACCTCTAACCACGACCTTGCTAAAAATCATCAAAACTCATTCTATCATCCTGTAATAAAAAGACACAAACACAAACAGGTATATGAATCAAATAGATAATCCAAAATAGATGAATAGAGATTTATTCTGAGTGTAGATGAATTGAGATTCGCAAGCAGGAAAAAGGTATTTAGGACTTCTATGAACGATGGTATTAGGAGATAACGAAAACAATAATGAAATTTTATAAGATAATTGCGTAGTGTTATGCTTATTTTCTGGGATTTACCTTAATTTTAGGATTTTTGAATTTGAAATCTTTATCTATCCGATCATATTTGGATTTAGGATGAGATAACATAACAATTCCGGATTCTCAATCTCCTAGGCGGGAAAAAAATCTGTAGTTGCATAAGGATTTGACATGTGGCAAAAACAATATGCTCTTTTATTATAATACATAGAATAGACTATACTCTTTTATTTTTTTAAGAGCATGTGACAGTTTAAGGTTTGTTTTATTATAATACATAGAATAGACTATACTCTTTTATTTTTTTAAGAGTGATATTAATGTTTTAATAAATAAGGGCTTTGTTAATCTTGAACTCTAATATAAACTGTAGATCAAATGGTGAGACCACATGGAAAAAACCCCACCAACATTATGTGATTGAGAATTACATTCGCTCAATAAACAAGAACCAAGAATATCGATGCCTGTGGTGGACCAGATAATTCACACCACAAAGATTACAGACCCACAGATAAAACTAGAATCTTAGTAGCCAATCAAAATGAAGCGAAAGATTGTATCAAGATAACCATTGTTCACCAATCTGACCCACCCCCAGAAAAAAGGCACTATAACTACCCATCTTCATAACTCAAACTATCCTACAACATCTTCCAACCAAATCCCACAAAAATGGCAGCTTCCACCATGGCTCTGTCCTCTTCTTTCGTCGGACAAGCAGTGAAAGTAGCACCATCCGGTTCTGAAATCATCGGAAATGGAAGGGTTTCCATGAGGAAGACAGCAGTCAAGAAGGTCGCACCATCAGGAAGCCCATGGTACGGCCCCGACCGTGTTAAGTACCTCGGCCCATTTTCCGGCGAGGCCCCATCTTACCTGACCGGAGAATTCCCCGGTGACTACGGTTGGGATACTGCCGGGCTCTCTGCTGATCCTGAAACTTTCGCCAAGAACCGTGAGCTAGAGGTCATCCACTCTAGATGGGCCATGCTCGGAGCTCTTGGGTGCGTCTTCCCTGAGCTTTTGGCTCGTAACGGGGTCAAGTTCGGTGAGGCTGTATGGTTCAAGGCTGGAGCCCAAATCTTTAGTGAGGGTGGTCTTGACTACTTGGGGAACCCAAGTTTGGTCCATGCACAGAGCATTCTAGCGATCTGGGCTACCCAGGTGATCTTGATGGGTGCTGTTGAGGGTTACAGAATTGCAGGTGGACCTCTTGGTGAGGTAGTCGACCCACTTTACCCTGGTGGTAGCTTTGACCCATTGGGTCTGGCTGATGATCCAGAGGCATTTGCTGAACTGAAGGTGAAGGAGCTCAAGAACGGAAGACTAGCCATGTTCTCTATGTTTGGGTTCTTTGTTCAAGCCATTGTTACCGGAAAGGGACCATTGGAGAACCTCGCAGACCACCTTGCTGACCCTGTAGCAAACAATGCATGGTCATATGCTACAAACTTTGTACCTGGAAAGTGAGTTTTTGAATTTGAGCACGAGATGAAATTTGTGTAAAATCAAATTGTATGTGAATTAATTTAGTAGTATATGGTTTAGTTTTGGGCATTTGGTGTGACTTTGGTTTTATCATGGATTTTTTTTTTCGTTGATTATCTTCATGAGAGGTTTAAAGATCACTCTTTTATTTATATGAATTAGTTAAAAAAATTGTTTGTGAAAACATGACACAACCAACAATAAATGATATAGTGACACAAATGAGGAGATATTTTTACTAGTATGTTAAGTATTCGGGGTTGGCTTTCCTCGCAGAGACAATGATAAATCAATACAAAGGTATTTCCTTTGATCACAAAGATACAATGTGAAGTGAGACAGTGTGATGTCGGGCATCCCGACAATGACCAAGCGAACAAAACTAAATGCAACATGGGCAAATCAACATATATAGTCGGGCAGGTGACTGCTAGATTCAAGTTCTTGGCCGGATTTGTCAGGTTCCTGGCTAGATTGGTCGAGTTTAGTCCGTCAAGAGACCCAACGAACTTTGCAACATACACGTCGATTTGGCATGTTGAGTTTTTATATGGAACACTTTGAAGCAATTAGAGATTAACTTTTTTCACCCTAAAGAACAGAAATATTTCTTGTGAGTTTTGAGTGTTCAATTTTGTTTCAAGCTATTTATATATGTTCCTTACTTCATTCCACACCATTTAGTATTAGAGCTTAACGACTAAGATAGTCATAAGAGGATGACCCCACGGTGATGCATTAGGAGTTTTTTTATAAATAAGGTAAATAGGAAAATTGTTTTCAAAAATGGGGTTGTTTTTTTTTTTTTTTTCTTTTTAAAAAATGGGGCAAAGGATGGTAGTCCACCACCCTATCAAAGAATTCTGATTCAAATTTTCTAATATAATCCTCGAAGTTACAATTTTAGTCTTTTAATTTATATTTTATTTTCAGTTTACACATTTTATAAATTATATGTTTTAATGTGTTCATTTTTAACCTTATAAAGTTATATTTTTAAACATTTTCATTTTTAACATTATAAAGTTAGATTTTTCGTCCTTAAACTTATATTTTATTTTTAATTTATACCATTTATAAATTAAATATCTTAATCTTGCTTATTTAGTTTTTAAATTATCATATTTTGTTATTATATTAACCGTAAGACTATAAAGTGATCGATTCATGAAATAATTTATATATTTTACTCTTTTAATTAAATTTTATTTTCAAATATATTACTTCTGAAACCTTAAAATTGATACCAATACGATATATATTACAACGACATGAAAATACAAGATCCATTAAACATGCAATAAAAGGAAAAACTAACATAAAATTACAGTAGAAATACGAGAAAAATTAAAGAGGAAATCACAAGATTGATCAAAGAAATACATGGTTCACGTTGCATTGTATCTTGGTTGAGAATTTGAACAATTTCTTCGGTTATGCCCATGTTGATGGCATAGTCCACATCTAAAGTTCGTCAGGATGATGAACGTCCATCTCGTTACGAAATCGATTTGAACGCCTTCGACCGGACTTATTGAAAGTTTCGAGTAATCTGCTTCAATCTTCCAATCAGACTCCAACAATCAACATGAGAAAGTGGTGCAAAAGCATAATTGTACTGTTGTTTATATGTTACAGTTGTATAAACTGTATTGACAATGGAAAGAGGGTTATCCCCTTTATACCGATATTTGAAGTAGTTAAAGTTGATTGATCACCCTTTACGATTCCATTCACATATTCAATATTACCACCCCCAATATAAATTGATCAAGAACGGAGTATCTAGAGTCATAATGATAATATATACGCAAAATGTCGCTGCATAATTATTCATAAGATATAATACATTAATTATTATGCCGTATATAATATTTAAAATCATATTTATGCAAAGATTTTTAGACAAGAATACATACATTATAATGAATGAACTTGCATTGTTGTAGATGCAAATATGAATAAAAGATGAGAAAACTGATAATGGTGACGGATTGTGAAGAAAATTTACAATGAAACTACATTCGGTAAGTCACATATATAGCCCAAAAAATAAAGATACAATGACATGATTTGACAATTCATACACTCACTTTTCTGATTATTGATATGAATAGTAACAACTTTTTTATTTTGTAGAGATTTCTCCCTTTTATGATGAAATGACAATTCAATTATTAAAAAATATTCAATATTGATATAAATTAATCGTAAAAAAATTCTAATTTATAAATAGTATAAATTAAAAATTATTCAATATTGATATAAATAAGTAAAATTAAGATATTTAATTTATAAAAGATATATATTAAAAATAAAATATAAGTTTAAGGACTAAAAATGTAACTTTATAAGGTTAAAAATGAAAATGTTTTAAAATGTAACGTTAAAAATGAACAAATTAAAACATATAATTAAAAGGTATAAACTGGAAATAAAATATAAATCAAAGGACTAAAATTGTAACTTCATAGGATTATATTTGAAATTTTGAATAAGAATTCTTTGACACGGTGATGGATCACCATCTTTCACCCCATTTTTGAAAAAGAAAAAAAAAACCCTATTTTTAAAAACAATTTTCCAACAATTTTCCAATTTACCCTATTTATAAAAAAACTCGATGCATTAGACATCCATGATATCAAAGTTGAGAGGTTGAATGAGGTGATAGAGGATTAAAGAGTTAGGTATTTAACCAACAAGAGAAAAATTATAGGATCCGAAAAATATAAACAAGACAAAAGAATTAATCACACACAAGAGACATTATTTAACATGGATTGGTCAATACGACTATATGTCCAAATTTCTTAAAAAGGACTTGCGGTGGAATTTTTGGCCAAACACCGGGATCATTTATGTAATTTTGTCTTTTTAGAACGGGGTTTATTACTTACTTTAATGCTTCTATGACTCATGTCTTCGTCCTTTTTTATGTGCTTTAGAAATAATTACCATTCAAGAATTTTATAATTATAATATTGTAACTTGATATATGCCATGATTGTATATTTACGTTAAAAATCGATCAATGCTATTATAATTGTACCCAAAGCGTCCCATTGTCGCAAACAATAATAAATAAGTGTTTTAGAACTTGTGGTCATTTTTTGTATTTACATGGTAAAACGAGTGACTCGTGTATTGGCTATTGGTGCTATTATTTTTGGTGCGAGTTATATTAATCTTTTGGTAAATAATTAAGAGCTTTGTTAATGATGAACTCTATGAAAAACTTTGTAGATCAAATGGCGAGACAAATGGAAAAAAATAATAATAATAACCCCCACCACACTAGTGGTAGAGAGCCATTGGAATAGATTCGCTAACAAGAGCGATGATCGAGTATTGATGCCCCTTGCAGATATCTCCAGTGGACCATGATAACTCACACCACACAGATTTCAGGCCCAGATAAACTCTAATCTTGGTAGCCAATCAAAATGAAGCTACAGATTGTCAATATATGCATTGATCGCTTATCTGACTCTAAAAGAAACATACTATAAATCTACTCACACATCCACCTATAGGGATGTTCGTTTGGATAGATCGATTTAATCCGATCAAATCTACTGAATCAAAATTGATTTCGGTTTTCAAAACATGGATCCAAATAGTCCAAACTAAAAATCAAATCCGATCCGAACCAACCAAATTATAATTCGGTTAGATCGGTTTTTTTAATTCGGTTTTCATGCATCGAGTCATTTTATATATATATATATATATATATATATATATATATATATATATATATATATATATATATATATATATATATATATATATATATATATATATATATATATATATATATATATATATATATATATATATATATATATATAATTTGAATATTAGCCAAACCTAATAAAGAAAGATAAACAAACTATTCAGTTGAAATTAAAACTTATAAACAACTACTAATAAAAATAAATTACAATTTATATTTTATAGACAAAAAACCATTAAGAAAAAATATATATTAAGATTTTTCATTGGGCGGTAATTTTTAATCTACTAAAAACAATTTATTACAATTCAACAAATAATTAAAGATATAATTAAAGAATAAAAGTATAAATAAATAAATAAATAAATGTCTATTCGGTTTTTTGGACTATTCGGTTCTTGTTTTATAAACCAAAACCAATCTAAAATCCAAAATAATAATTCGGTTTTGCTTAAAAACCAATCCAAAAACGTTGTTTTTCAAAGTACAATGCTAATAATAAACTTTTTTTTGCAAAGTTCAATGCTAAAACGATATTTTTTTCAAAAACTGTCCTATAAGTGTGTTTTAAGGTAAAAAAAACTCAAAAATTTTCTAGATCATCTAAAAAGACTAAAAAAACCACTTTTTCAAAATATGATGTTGTTAATGAACTTTTTTTACAAAGTTTAATGCTAAAAACGATTTTTTTTCCTCCAAAACACTCTCATATAAATTTATATGAGCTTCAAATGAATATTTTCTAGATCATCTAAAATATCTGGAAAAAATTGTTTTTTCAAAGTACGATGCTATTAATGAATTTTTTTTCAAGTTCATCCTAAAAATGATATTTTTTTTCTTCATAAAACGGTTTTATATACGAGCTTCGATGTACAAAAAATAAAAAGTTTCTAGATTGTCTAAAAAGAATGGAAGTTCTTTCCAAAGTAAGATGCTATTAATAAACTTTTTTTTTGCTAAGAATAATACTTTATCCAGAAAATGTCCTATCAATGAGCTTCATTGTAAAAGAAATAAAACGTTTCCTGGTAATCTAAAAAGAATCTGAAAAAAATCAATTTTCAAAGTAAAATGTCATACCATCTCCAGTCCACCTCTATTTTTTACTCTATTTTTGAAGTAAAAAATGGTGTAAAAAATGGACCATCTCCAACCCACCTCTATTTTTTACACTATTTTTACTTTAAAATGTATATTCCTAGCATATTCTTTTTTCTTCATTTACAAAAATTGTCAAAATCTCCCCTTCTATTTATTAACTTTTAACATATAATTACTCTATCTTTTTATTGTAATAATATTCTAAATTATGTTATCAAAACGTTAATAACAAAATAATTTATTCGTATATAATTAATTTAAAGAAATTATTATTTTATTAATATAAAAATTATTAAATAATAAAAATACATTTATAATACAATCTTAAATAAATATTATACATGCATTTATAAAAATATTACACATACATATGAAAAGTTAAAACATATTTATGCGGTCGAATAAATTTCTCATAAATGGTCGACTAACGCATTCCGAAGATTGAAGTGAGCTTCTTTATTTTAGTTACATTTATATCGAGCAAGAAACTGTTGGAATCGACCATCTTCAATTCTTCATCTATCGACATGTCAACCTCTATCGACGACACTTTTTTTGTTACTTCAATTGGTGTGTCAAAATCACGTTCATCCTCATATATGAATTCGACATATAAATATTAAATTTTGATCATTATAGTTAATTAATATCGTTTCATATATAATATGATTGTAAATATTTGTTATGATATTTAAATAAACTAGAAATGTATAAAAATAAAAACTAGAGGACTAAAAATGACAAGTGAAACATTAATTCTATATTTGGTGTCAATGAATAGTGTTACTCTATATTTGAAGTAACACTATTCAAATACTCAAATATAGAGTTTGTTATAGAGTGGGGTTGAAGCAAAATAGAGTAAAAAATAAAGCACCTCTATTTTTAGAGTGGGGTTTGAGATGTCCTAAAATGAGCTTTATTGTACAAAAAATAAAACTTTTCTAAATCATCTAAAAATATTCTTAAAATACATTTTTTCAAAGTACGATGTTATTTATTAATTAATACGAAATTGAATTTAAATTACGTATACGTAAAGAAAGCATATAAAAATGGTGGCAAATGCAAACCAAATGACACAAACAAAAAAACCATGAAATAACCAATGTCTTTGTTGTAGAATAAGCCACATACATCACCACAATGTCCAATGCACCTGCAATAAATAAATAATAAGCAAAAAAGAAAACAAAATTTTTCTTAGATTATTAAATGAAATGAACAAAATTACAAAACTCACACATACTTTGGAAAAGCTTCATAACCAAATATGTTAGGCCTAAACTTAAAACTTCACATATTGTCTCGGAGTTTAGTTTTCCATCATTGAATGCAATTATTGTAAGTCCATGTAGATGAAAACATTTACTAAAATGTAAAAGAACTTAAAGAAAAAAGTTAAAACGTCAAACCTGGAACATCATGAAAAGGAATATCCACAAGTGGTCAAAGCTATGGTAAAGATGGAAAAATGTCGATGTTCAACAAAGAGGTTTTCCCACGACGTTTAGTGACCCTCGTTTAGTGACCCTTTAGTTCAATATATTTTGTTAACAAAAAAGTCAAAGGTGGTCAAAGAAGGGTATAAAGAAAATCCAATGTGTTAGACTATTCAAAAAACGATCATAAGCTTATTACTTTTGACTTTCGTGATGGTTTCAAGAGGAAAGATGAATTTGTAGGCGAACCAAGATGAAGGCAACTCTTGGACCTGAATAAAAAATAATTTCAATAAAAAATATTTATAGCGGCAAATTGCAATGAATGGCAACCTAATTTCCTCTCATTACCATTATAGACAATGTGGTTTATTTTTTAACTATAATAGCAATGAACTTATATTCTTTTTACCTATAACAGCAATGTACTTGCATTTTTACCAATAAAAAAACATACTTTGCTTTTTACCTATAATTTCAATGTAATAATATTTTACCCACTATAGCAACATAGTTACATCACTACCAATATGGACAATGTACTTCATTTGTTGCATAATACTATTATCAGTCAAGAAATACAAGTATGTTGCTATTATGTGTAAAGAAATGTAGGTACGTTGCAATTATAAGTAATCGTCTAGATGGACTTTTGTTTTAAAAAATTATACTTGTTTTACCATATACTTAATTTTTGTACACATTCATACAATTTTCAAACAACTTTTTTCAAACCAAAGTATTTTTAGATATTAAATGTTTAAAATGTTTAAAAAGAAATTTCATTGAAAATAGTTTAAAGCATATAGAGGTTATAAGTTTAAAACGTTTAGAAAGACATTTGTTTATAAAAAGTTTAGAAGAATTTGAAATTCAACAAATTGTTTTGTTTAGAGAAAATTGTATGAAAATGTAAAAAAATTAAAAAGTTATATATATATATATATATATATATATATATATATATATATATATATATATATATATATTTATAACAAAGTTTATAATTTTTTGAAAAGAGTATACAAATGTTGTAAAAATTTATAAAAACATTGTGAAAAATATTTAAAAAGTTTGTAAAATATGCTGTAAAATAATTAAAAAAAGTCATAACAAAAGTTTTAAAAAGTCTTGAGAAAATGTTATAAAAAAGATGTAAATAAATAAATTTGTAAAAAACTAAATTTAGGATGAATTTGTAAAATAAAAAAATTGGAATATTTTCGTAATAAAATTAAAGTTTAGACCAAATCCGTAATAAAACTATAAAAGTGTAAAATTAGAATGCGATATGCTATATCTAATTATACCGGACAGAAAAACAAAATTTTATAATCCGTTTTCTTTTATAGAATTTTTCTATTTTTTTAATAAGTTGGTGATATTCTTAATAACCTTTTTATTGTGAAATCTGTTTAAACATAAAAATATATAAAAAAATTAATAAAAAACGTCACATGACATTAAAATTAATAGTGATTCTACATTGTGGGTGTGGCTTGGGTCACGACTTTACGTCTAATTTGGTGAGTAATAAAGATGGTCTAATCCGGTTAGAGTGCAATTGGATCGGCGAGGGGTGGATCTTCCATCTTTATTGTGTCCATTATGTAATGAGTGTTTAGAAAGTGTTGATCATGTCCTGATTCGATGTCAAGTTTCATGGTTTATATGGGAAAAGGTCATGGAGTGGTGGGGGATTGAAGGTGAAAAATTTGTTGATATCAATCATCTACTAGAGTACAAAGGGAAAAGGACTTGGCAGAAGGAATCGAGGGCTATATGGAAAGCTGTAGTGTGGTCAGTTCTTTATTTACTATGGAATCATCGCAATTTGGTAATGTTCGAAAAGAAGATTCTGGATCAGAGGATCATGTTTTCAGAGCTGCAATGGAGAACGTTCCTGTGGATTAAACCTAGGTTTAAGAATGTAAATTGGAACTGGGTCTTATGGCGCACAGACCCAACAGCACTATTTAGGAATAAGTAAAGGTTTAAAAATATGATTTTTATGTAATTGTTACCTTGGACTGAAATGCCCCTGTCTAACTTCCTGTAACTCGCAGGATATGTGGCTCGTGTACTGTGTTTGGCTTTGGTTAGTGAATAATAAGAAATGCTTGCCTTTCAAAAAAAAAAAAAAAAAAAAAAAAAAGATGGTCTATATCTTCAAGATATTATTATTATTATTATTATTATTTTCTTACGAATTCATATTAACTTTTTTATAAATAAGGGCTTAGCTAACGATGTTACACAACATGGAAAAAGAAAACCCACCAACACTACTAGACTAGTGGTTGAGATCCATTGCAGTGTCAACAAACAAGAGCCGATGCCCCTCCAAAATCCAAATATCTCAGGTGGGACCAGATAACTTAGACCATGTACAGATTACTGACCCACAGATAAAACTAGGATCTTGATAGCCAATTAGATTGAAGCTAAAGATTTTATCAGGATAAGCATCGATGGCCCAAAATGACACACTATAAATCTACTTCCAGATCCACCCATCTTCATAACTCCAACTCTCCTACACCACAACATCTTCCAACCAAATCCCACAAAAATGGCAGCTTCCACCATGGCTCTATCCTCTTCTTTCGTTGGACAAGCAGTAAAAGTAGCACCAACTGGTTCTGAAATCATCGGAAATGGAAGGGTTTCCATGAGGAAGACAGCAGTCAAGAAGGTCGCACCGTCTGGAAGCCCATGGTACGGCCCCGACCGTGTTAAGTACCTCGGCCCATTCTCCGGCGAGGCCCCATCTTACCTGACCGGAGAATTTCCCGGTGACTATGGTTGGGACACCGCTGGGCTCTCTGCTGATCCTGAAACATTCGCCAAGAACCGTGAGCTAGAGGTCATCCACTCTAGATGGGCCATGCTCGGAGCTCTTGGGTGCGTCTTCCCCGAGCTTTTGGCTCGTAACGGGGTCAAGTTCGGTGAGGCTGTATGGTTCAAGGCTGGAGCCCAAATCTTTAGTGAGGGTGGTCTTGACTACTTGGGGAACCCAAGTTTGGTTCATGCACAGAGCATTCTAGCGATCTGGGCTACCCAGGTGATATTGATGGGTGCCGTTGAGGGTTACAGAATTGCAGGTGGACCTCTTGGTGAGGTGGTCGACCCACTTTACCCTGGTGGTAGCTTTGATCCATTGGGTCTTGCTGATGACCCCGAGGCATTTGCTGAGCTGAAGGTGAAGGAGCTCAAGAACGGAAGACTTGCCATGTTCTCTATGTTTGGGTTCTTTGTTCAAGCCATTGTGACCGGAAAGGGACCATTGGAAAACTTGGCTGACCACCTTGCTGACCCTGTTGCAAACAATGCATGGTCATATGCTACAAACTTTGTACCTGGAAAATGAGTTTTTAGAAGTTGGTTTGACATGAAATTTAATTGATGACAAATTGTTTGTGAATTAATTTAGTAATATATGGTTTAAATTCGGGCAATTGGTGTTGATTTATTTCTTTTTTTTTTTTTTCATTTTATCAAATGGGTTAATCTTAGATTGATAAAATTGATGAGGTTCAAAGTGTACTTTTATATATATATATATATATATATATATATATATATATATATATATATATATATATATATATATATATATATATATATATATATATATATATATATATATATATATATATATATATATATATATATATATATATATATAAGTAGAGTATTGTTTTAAGAAAAATTACACAAACTTGC
Source organism: Cichorium intybus (assembly GCA_023525715.1). Lineage (NCBI taxonomy): Eukaryota > Viridiplantae > Streptophyta > Magnoliopsida > Asterales > Asteraceae > Cichorium > Cichorium intybus. The sequence goes on along the minus strand of CM042011.1, from coordinate 14,974,380 downwards.
AATAAATGATACAATGACATAATGAACATAATTTTTTAGGAAAAATATGAGCCGTTCAAAACTTATGACCGGGTATTACAGATTAATTTATTTTTTATATGATTTGTCATTAATTTTTTTTACATGATTTACCATTAAACGATCTATCGATCATCTTTTGCGATCAATATCATCTATACTCCCTCCACCTCCGGTAACAAATAACACCTTCCGTCACCACCATACGCCGCCACAACCACCCATATTCATCATTAACTACCACCGGCACTACCATGAAATTAATCTAAAATCATCTTCAACCTGCAACAAAGTCGATTCAAACCTCCAATAAACTGAAACTTGGATTCCAACAATAAAATTACCATCATTCTTAGAAGATGGCTACTAGTGGCGTACGATTCAAGAAGAAATAGGCGAGAGAGGGATGTGGATGTAGGGTGTTTTTGCAACGTAAAAGAGGGGGTAGGGCGTTTTCACCGGATATGTGAAGGATGAGATTGTACGCTTTTAAAGTTTTTAAAAATGAAATTGTAAAATGGCGTTTTCTTTATTCTTTGGAATTATGTTGGCCGGAGAAGATAATCGGATATTTCATGGTTGCCGAGAAAACATGAAAGTGGAAATTTTATACAAAAATCTAAGTTTACTGGTATTTTTTGAACAGCAAATGTGAGTTTATGATGTTTCTTGAACAGGATAATATGTTACACATGCAATAGTTGATCGGTCAAAATGGTATTTCTTGAATGACAAATATTAGTATAATAATAAATCGTGTATGAAAAAAATGTGTACAAAAGTAATAGTTCATTATACTAAAAAGTCATTTTCCTTACTTTTATGCTCCGAGATATAGATGGGGTTTTAGCTTTCGCAGATCATTTTTTTCCAGACAATGAAATTGATAAGTGAATACAAATGTATTTCAATTAAGCTCTAAAGATACAATGTTTAACATAATATGCACCCTTATAAAAGTTTTTTTTACTATTAACCATATACTTTTGAAAATTAAGAATCGAACAATATCTATAAATTAAAATTGGTATATTATCATTGATCAGTTTCATGTAATGATTATTAGTCGAATAAAGAAGTATGAACTGAAAGTTTATAAAAAATATATATTTCATAGTTATTAACAACTCAAGAAAAAATGATGTTGGTTACGTTAAATATATGCAACAACAACACATTTTAATCTATTCTTATTTTAATCAATGCATTTTTATGCAAATGGGAGCATGCTTAAACTTATGCAAATAGGTTCGAAAAAATTATGTAAAATTAAACTTATGCCTTATGCCATTCTAGAGCCCAAATTGCCTTATAATATATAGCATACATAATATTTTTTTAGAACTTTTTCAAATAAATAGCTCTCATAATTTTAACAAACTATAGAGGAAGCTTTTTGAAAGGGCTTGTTAATTATCAAGCTCTATGGTTATATATTTTTCATAAAATAATATTATTATATTAATTATCTATCCCCTTTATCTATAGTCTTTATGGGACCATAAAAATGTTATGTGAAAAAAGCTATTCTATACTGAGTGTTTATGAAAACGTTTTGATTTGTGATTTGATAATGACATGGCACGAAAAAGCACCAAAAAACTTTGTGAAAAAACTATCATATTGTGGATGTTCTTATAAAGACAAATGTAATACAAGTGATTTGACTACCAATGTATCTTACCATAAAATAACTACAATACAAAAAGTCATTGTCAATCAATGTAAAAACTAAAAAGATCTAAATATGTTTGTTTGTGGGAAATTAATGTATCATACTGTAAAATAACCATAATACAAAAAGTCATTATCGATCAACTTAAAAGAATCATAATCGACTTATTGTCGAAAATTGACAAGATTAGAAATATGTTCTTTTGAATGAAAAATAATGGTAACAACAACAAACCTTACAATTCATAGTAATGAAGTGTAGGGTGAGGTAGATGTAGGCAAGCATGCAATCAACTACTTTTATAAATGACATCAGACGTACTATAACACACATCTTTAATTTATTTGATTAAACACTCTTTAAAATCATTTATCATTTTAAAATCATCTTTCACATAAATATGGTCCCAAAGTCAAAGTTTTTAATTAGAATATAAGTTCAAACTTTAAAGTCAAGGGTATACAACATAATATCAAAACATTAATTCAAGGAAACCATTACATAATCGTAGCCTTTTGAAATACAAGCAATCATCTAATGTCATCCTTCATTACTCTCACCTAAATACATGTCAAAATACATAGGTTATGCATTATGAATGTCTAGAATGTAATATTGGGGCGCTCAACATCTTTAAAGTCAAAGGAATTGGCACATTCCTTGGACCAATGTGAATCCCAAAATCAATTTAAAACCTCTATAGAACTCTAAGATCAATAATCATTAAATTTCATCATCAAAAGTTATTTAACTCATCATCTTACGTCATTGGTCATTCATCTTCATATGCCATTGGTCATTCATCCTCATACGTCATTTGTCATTATACGTCTTTAATAATCCCCATCATTTGACATTTAAAAGTTTACAATAACATCATTCAAAATATAACTTAAATATATATGCAGTGCAATATGCCTCTAAACCCTTCCCAAGTCATCTTGTGCCCAAATTCCTCACATAGTCATCCGCCATTCGTCATTTGATAGTTCACTAAAGCCTATGTGTACCTAACACAAAGTCTATTATACGTTACTCCTTCTTTTCGTCTTTCTAAGGTATAAGTGTGTTATCATCACAGTTACTGTACATGAAGTGGCTAGTGTTCTTTTACAATGTGATAATTTTTTATAATTTCACTATTAAATTGGGACATTTTGTCCTACACATTGACAATTTCTATAATTTCGGTATTACACAATGGTCATCTCTATAATTTCTATAATATCACTATTATATGAGGGTCATTTCTATAACTTTACCTTAGACAGGGATAGTGATAGTTATAATTTCACTGTTACATTATAAGTTTTCTTACACATTGACCATTTTTATAATTTCACCGTTGCATAGGGACCATTTTTTACCATCTCTATAATTTTCTCAAACATAGAGACCATTTAATAAATGTAATATTGTCAATTGGAAACATTTCACTTTTTTTCAAATGTAAGGACCATCATATAAATTTTGTAATGGTCATTTTTGTAATTTTCTCAAACATAGAGACCATCATTTTACAAGGACCATTTATGTTATTTTCTCAAATATATGGATCATTTTTATAATTTTCTCAATCATAAAGACCATTAGATAATTTTATAAAGACCACTTCTATAGTATTCTCAAACATAAGGACTACTCCACAATTTTACAAAAGTATCCCAAATATAATAAACTAGTTTTAGACAGTCCGTGCGATGCTGCGGAAGCCCGACATATTGAAAAACGCAGCTCGATAAAAAAATCATGTGAGGGACGAAAAATGTAACTTTAAAATATAAGAAGGGACTGGACTCGTAACTTACGAAATACCAATAATATAACTTTATAATAAATAGGGATGAAAACGACTAATTCGAAATTAGTTGAGGGGAAAAAACGTAAATATGAAAGTTTGCTATAATAAGAATCAAAAATGTTATTTTCAAATAAAAACTTATTTGTGATTTGTATCAAATGCTTTAATAATTATAACATGATCTTTATTTAGTAATTTTGGTTCTTGAAATGGAAAAACCAAATGAATAGTAACATTGTCTCGTATACGAAAACTTGCAAATTTATATATATATATATATATATATATATATATATATATATATATATATATATATATATATATATATATATATATATATATAGGGTAAAGTTCAATTGAGAACCTAAAAAAGCCTAGGAACCTAAGAACCCATTTTATGAATTTTTTTTCTACACAATATTTTTCAAAAAAAAATATACCAAAATTTTTGTTATGATGCGTCTAGAAGATTTCAAATAAAAAAAATTCAAAAAAAATCATTTTTTTAATTTTTTTTTTTCATATGAGTTTAGGGTTTAGAGTTTAGGGTTTAGGGTTTAGGTTTAGGGTTTAGGTTTAGGGTTTAGTGTTTAGGGTTTAGGGTTTAGAAATCTCTTAGACGCTTTAAATAAAAAAATTGGATGCAAAAAAAAAATCATTTATTATTATTTTTTTTTCATATGGGTTTAGGGTTTAGGGTTTAGGGTTTAGGTTTAGGGTTTAAGTTTAGGGTTTAGGGTTTATGGTTTAAGGTTTAAGGTTTAGAAATCTCTTAGACGCTTTAAATAAAAAAATTAGATGCAATTTTTTTTGAAAAATATTGTGTATAAAAAAAGTTCTTAGGTTCCTAGGGTTTTTTAGGTTCTCTCATGATCTCGACCATATATATATATATATATATATATATATATATATATATATATATATATATATATATATATATATATAGATTAGTTATAGAATTAAAGAAAAAGAATTAAATTATAATAATATTTTTTTTAAAATAACTTTTGGTTGAACACGTATTAGCAAATGCTATATTAGAGTAAGATTTCTTTAATTTTTATAGTTTTATTTTCTAGTTGTAGTCTATTTAGCTTATAGATTATAATCGCCCATTTATTTCTTCACATAGATCATAAGGGACCAAGGGTCCAATTTCCAAATTCAATCAATCCAAATAATCTAAAACCCGTCCAAATAACATAAACACTTATTCAATAATTTGAATTAGCTAAAACCCTAATAACCCGAACAAGATAACCCAAAACATCGCCGTTAGGAACCCATCTAAGAAATATTTGTATGTTATTAGGCTCTATCTCTATACATCATAACCAAACAAGATGCTAGAAAGCACTCGATACACCATTTATCCAAGCAATCTGTTCTATTACTTTCATATCCGAATTCAGCATCTAATTTCAATCGATTTTGTAATCACACAATATGTGTATATATGGTTCACCTTCTCTACATACGCCGGCTTTGCATGAGGTCACCAAGTGAGATCTTCCCGCTGTTTCCTGTATCAAGCAGCTCGAATATTTTGGATATCTCCAATATATCTTTATCAGAAACCTTTCCCATCTCTTTCAACTTGTATATCACATACTCCGCTTTACTGAAATTAATAATTAGCATTTCTTAGACAACTAACAACAAGTAGATTCCATTTATTACATTTAACAAGACATAATTGCACAAGCTTTCTAGGGCTATATAAGAGTGAGTCTATTGAGTGCATCTCCAGTTAAGTAGGTGACCGACTAATGATGTCTATCTGGATAAAATGTCGTATACATAAGTTATGTTTCTTTTATATACTAAATAAACAGGCTAAATTAGACTAAATGTTACATTCCAAAATACAAATATCACAACATTTATCAATTTTAACAATATTCATCGGTTTTAACGTGAGGAGTTGGAGGAAAATGGAAGAAGGGCAAATAGGTAATAGGTTCGTGTCTTAATACATTAAGCTATATTTTTTTGTCTTAGCCCATTAAGTCATTCTCTCCGGAATCCAAATTAGGTCAAAAGATAAAAAGCAACCATGTACGGTTGTAAAGATTAAATACTTTAACTCATTAAGTCAAATAAGTCAAATAAACAACTCATATATCCCATTTTGTTTCACCTTTTTTGGACAGGACAAAAACTCGCAATTTTTTTTTTTTTTGACAAAAGTCTCAGTCCAGTTCAATGCACTTCAAACACAGTAAAATAAATTTGTTGGTAGATACCTTACGGAACCATTGTTATCGATGTCCGCAGCAAGAAATTGAGCAACGGTAAGATCTTGACCGAGAACCCATTTGACCATCCTCCGATGCCTCTTATCAACTCGAGCTTCAGCCAAATAAAGGAAGGCACGAGCAACCGCAAGTGTTGACACAAGCAACCAACCGCAAGCAAAAACCCGACCCGTAGTAGTTGAAAAACCAATATCACCGTATCCAACAGTAGTCACAGACATAACAGACAGATAAACAGAATCAAGCCAATTAAGCCTCTCCACAAAATGCATAACACCAACACCTATCCCAATACAAAGAACCACAACACCTAAAGCTAACCCCACCTTCATTCGGATCCTCATTCTTCCTTTCTTATAGTCGATTATATACGAAGGGTGATCACGTTTTTTCCCGTTGCTTAAAGAAGTCAACAAATAATTCTCTTGTAAATCAAGAACATAACTAACCATCCCACTAAGCAAGATATCAATAAATCCAAAACCAACCAGTACGAACATGATTGAAAACATTTTAGTTACTGGACTATTTGGAAGAATATCACCATAACCAATTGTACACATTGTCACGATACAAAAATAGAAAGCATCAACAACCACATATGTCTCCTTACCCAGGAAATTTTCTCTGTTGTACCAATAAATAAACACGCCAAGTAACAGATACAAGACCAATAACACAACTGATTGGCGAACAATAGAAGGAGATCCTGACTGTGGCGGTTTATTCTGGGAATTCTGATCGAGCTCATTGATATTACAAATGGCAGGGGCGGTTTTTGAGCGATGTAGATTTTTTTTCTTGATTGCGGAAGTAGGATCCACTGGCCGAGATGGTGTAATTTGAATTTGTAAATCTGGATTTATAACAGGAATTGGGTTGGAACCCACATTGGAATTGGAACTGGAACCAAAGAGTCTCGGAGAATCACCGGAATTATCAATATTCAGGCGTAGATTTAGGGCATCAACCGTTTGTGAAGATGGTTCTCCTCTAGGAGAACCAAATATGAGCATATCTTTGAACTCCGAAGGAGTAAGAGACGGGGGAATGGAGACTTCATTTTCTATCGCTAATTGGCGGAGCTGCGATGGTGTTCTTATAAATTTCGAATGCGCTGGAAGAAGCGGTTCCTTTTCCATGAGGAGTTCACTGAAAACCGCTTTAATTCAAAAAATCAATCAAGGTGGTTTTCCCATGTGGGTACCCGACTAAACGACTGCACCATATTATACCAGAACAAGAACAAGAACGGAAACAGGAACATGAAATTATTGAAATCGACGAACCTTATGATACATGCAAATCGATTCAGGGCATATTCTGACGGTCTGATTTCATTTTTAGCTGTTTACCTACATGGATTTGTTCGTTTGTTTCAAGCAACCAGTATTGTGTAGAATTGAAGACGGGGAAAGAGGGATGATTAAACTTGTGTTGATCGAGTCATTCACTGATGTTTCGGGCCCCTACGAATGCTGGGAACACGATGATCTCACGGGGAAAACAGAGTGTAAATTACACCGCCAACGAAGTGCTATGTGAAGGTCTTATTTGTTGTTGGAGCAAACTTTCAAATTTAGTCCCTCGACTGCTCATCACTCTACATATTTAGTTTATTGATACATCTAAACTATTGTTTGTTTACACAATCTCATAAAAATCCTAACATATTTTCATTTAATTCTTCAAAAAACCATTATATTAACTTTTAGTATATTAAAACCACTATATTTTCTAATTTGTCTCATGCAATGTTTCAGATCGATAAATTCTAGACAACCACAAATAGTAGGTAACCGACTCTTAAGTGTTTGATGGTTACAATCTATTATATTAGACAATTTCAAAAAATATAAAAGTTTTAACGCACTAAAAAATATAATATAGTGGTTTTTTAATGATTTGATGAAAATATGTTTGGTTTTTCTAATATCTGAAAACTTAAATCAGATATTTCAGAAAATATGAGGGTTTTAATGTACTAAAATATAATATAGTGGTTTTTATAAGAAATTGATGAAAATATTTTGGGTTTTTCTGAGATTTTTCATGTAGAATACATAGTAGGGTATGTTTCTTATTGAAAAATATAATATTAAAACACTATTATTTTTGAATTTTGATTATAGAAAACAATACGACTTTGGTTCTGAACTCCCCTGAACGAATACAATCGCAAATCGATTTGTGCATTTGTTGGCTTTTTATCTCAATAGCTTATGCTTATTTGTTTATTGGGATTTGATATTGTTAATAAACAGTTTTTAGTATTTTGATATAGTAAAATTAAAAGTGTTTATTAGCTTAAATGAATAGTTTTTGATAATTTAATGAGTTCTAACATATTAAGAATAGCTTATGACTTATTTAAATCAATTTACCATATTAACTATATTGTAACTATATATCTATATATACCATGTTATTATTGATCATTTGATATTTATAAACATAATTTGTCAGACACTAAAACAACAACTTATCAACCAATTACGTTTTGTTACTGAATAAGCTAATTCAAACATCTTTTAAAACTTCATTTTAATATCGGATAAGTTAATAAACACTTTTAAAAATAAACGTAAATTGTTTTAAATAAACAATATCAAACAACCCCGAAAATGTTAGTATTTTTAGTCTTTTAAGTTTTATAGTTACATTGTTTGCTAAATGATATTATAACTGTCTGTATTACAAAATGCTAAACTGAATTTTATCTAGTATTTTATTTTTAAATATTATGTCAGTGTAAATACGTAATAAATAAATAAAATAAAAAAATTAGATAAGTCTCAATTAACACATGGAAACTAAGTTTTCGAAATCTAAACCTTCTAGACTTCTTATAACGCTAAACATATAAATTTATCTCTCAAATTACACCTAAACAATTTATTACACAAAAAAGTTTTTAACCTGCCCATATAAAACTGTCTCATACAACGACCTATTATGTATTGACAAGTACGAATACAAGCCTAATCCATATTGTTATTACAAATTTTCCAATGCAATTGTGGAAGATGGACGTTTGACCAAATAATTGAAGTAAGAGAACATCAAGAGTCCGGGGTGATTGAGTTTTGATGTTGGGTATGTTTGATGCGGAAAAATAAATTGAAGCGGATAATGGAAATTTAGAGAAAGAGAATTGGTTTTAGTGTTTTGTATCATAGAATTTATCTAATTCACTTGAGAAATATGTCTGAGAATCAACGTTCTGGTAGCGTCAGTGACGGTGGTGGTGGTAGTGGCAGCAGTGGTGGGTGGTAGGTAGTAGCCGCGGTGGTGGTGAGTGGTGGGTGGTGGGTGGTGGGTGTAGGTGGTGGTGGGTAGTGGCAGTAGCGGTGGATGGTTAGTGGAGGGTGGTGGTGGTGGCGGTGACAGTGAGTGACGGTGGTGATGGTGGATGGTAGTTGGTGGTGAGTGGTAGGTAGTGACGATAGTGGTGATGATGGGAAGTGGTTGCGGTAGTGGTGGGTGGTGCTGGTATGCTACAGTGTAGATGGTGGTGGTGAGTGATGGTGGAGGTGGAGGTGGTGGTGGTGGTGAGTGATGGTGGTGGTGGTAGCGATGGGTGGTGGTGGCGGTGAAGGTGATCGTGGTGGCAGTAGAGGTGGTGGTGGAGGCGGTGGCGGTGGGTGATGGTGTTAGTGGGTGGTGGTGGCGATGGTGGTGGTAGGTTACTCACCGACTATAGTGGTGGGTGGTAGCCTCGGAAAAGAGAATCAGATTTATTCATTCTCCACTTTTTGTTTTATTTTCTCCATTAGCACTTTCTCACTATTTCTCTACTAAAATAGAGAACTAAAAACACGGAAAGAAAAATCTGGTTTTTTTTCTTTCATTTCTTATTTTCATAATTAAACAAACAGAATAAATTGAATCAATTTCATTTCTTTGATTCTATTTATGTATACCAAACATGTCCTAGAAGTAAAACGTGCTTATTACAATTGTTAGCCTCAAAGATTTGATAATTGATTCACCCGTGTAAAGAACACTTGAGATATACGATGGTGTGTTTAACGAGTTTTTAATTTTTTAAGTGTTTTTAGAAGCTTTTAACTTTTAAAATTAAAGAGAAAACTTGAACTAAAACTTTAGTTTAGAACAAAAAGTCTGTAACCCAAAAGCTATTTGATTTAGGAGTTTTTAGCTTTTTTTTTACACCTTTCAAGTTTACAACTATTTTTGCCCAACATTTTTACACAAATAAATGTTCCATATTCTAGCTTACGATTAACATCTATCGGTTAATTTTGTCAAACATACCAAAACAGTCGAAAACTAACAATGCATATTGATGCTCTGGGATATCGATTATGTTTGGCATGTCGCAATTAGCTTTTTTGTGAATTTTTTTTAGGTTGTCATGTTTGATAATCCAAAAAATATCATATAAATTAATTTTTAAAAAGCTGCTTAAACCGGTATTTTAATGAGCTTATAAAGCATTTTAGAGTTCATCCAAATATATACTTTATTAATTATAAAATAACCATTCCCAGTGTTCATTCCCTAACCCATTGGTTTCTCCTAACATTTTGTGAAAATGATAAGGCAAATCTCATAAAAACTCAACATATTTTCATCAAATTATTAAAAAAACCCACTATATTATATTTTAGTGCATTAAAACCTCTATATTTTCTGAAATGTCTAATTTAATATTTTAGATCGGTAAATCATAGATAACCACAAATGTTAGGTAGCCAACTCTAAAGGGTTTGATGGTTACAATATATTAAATTGTATAATTTCAGAAAATATAGGAGTTTTATTTCACTAAAAATATAAGATAATGGTTTTTTTTTAATTATTGGATAAAATATGTTGGATTTTTCTAAGGTCAAAAAACTTAAATTAGACATTTTAAAAAATGTAGAGTTTTAATATACTAAAAGTTAATATAGTGAATTTTTAAAAAGATTAATGAAAATATATTTATTTTTTCTGAAATTTGCCCGAAATAATAACATATGATTGTGTCATAACAAGATACAACATCAAAGCATATATTTAGTTCATCATCATCGGTTTAGATTATTATTTATTTTTATATTATATAATTAAACAATGTCTTGATGAAATTGAGATATAAAACTGCGAATTCATAAATATTGTAAGTAATGTCATTTTATGAGTTCTTTCATTATCTTATTTTTGTGTGAAATCACATCTTTATATTTTGAAGTTGATATTGATATTATTTATTTTATCAAAATATCCAATAAATTATATAGATTAGAAAAAAAAAAAAAAACTATTGCTAAATTGGTAAATATAACTCGATGTATGGATTTTTGACATTAACTAATTAATATTTACAACGAAGCATTGATAATTAGAGACAAATTGGATATACTTATTATTATTTTAAGAAAACAATTTAGTAGTAAAGGTACAATTTATGTTTTCAGTTGATAATCAAATCAATGTATAATCTAAATTTGAAACTATATGAAATAACGAAGAAATATTTGTTTATGAAAAGGAATTGTAAAAGACACATTTTAAAAGCTTATTGAACAAATATCATCCAATGAAAAAGTATTGACATCTTTGGAAATTCACAATAATATTACAAACATCATATGAGCATAAAACTTTATGTGAACATAGATAATTAGACAATTGTTATTTATTACTTACTATTATATATTTTTCATACAATATTGATACTTTCTTTTGCATGCATTATTATGATATTTCACATTTCTATGATATTTCATATTTCTCGAGTTTTAACCAAATATTATTATATGTTAAACTTTTAAGCTTATTATATGTTAATTTTTCAGCTATCTGTATTCAGTTAGATTTTCGGCTAATCTATCATAGTTTTATATGCTAAAACATACGTAAGACTAATACACATTAATAGAGATGCTAAACAACCGATAGTGACCAACAAAAGCTCATCCACTTAAACTCTAAGTAGATAAAAGATCTCAATCAAAATATCAAATTGTTTTCTATACGAAAAATAAAAAATTATTTTTTCTCAAATTTGATAAAATTAAATTTCAATCGATTGAGTTTATCCTTAATCCATTGAAATTTAAAAGATTTTTCTCTATCTTTTATCCATAATTCACTTTCTAAAAACGCATTAAAGATATGAAACCTCCAAATCCCAACACATATACATTGTTGAAATAATCGTGTTCTTGATGCAAAACATTAATTAACTATAAAGTTCATAATAGTTCCAAAATGTGTCAAAAGAATGTATGATAACTTTTTGAAATCCTCTTTTACTATTAATCATTACGAGATGATCATTTTTTTTTAAATGGTTATTTTGATATCCACGGTTTGTGTAAAATAAAATTATGTAATCTATCTTTTAGCAAATAAATATTGAAAATAATTATATTTGGTATTAAGTATAAAATAATAATTCTTACACTAAGTTGATAATCACTAATCAGTTTGAACTATGTTATAAAAAATATTTATTATAATCATATAATTCAATAAAACTTATTGCCATTACGTGTAATCAAAACTAAAAATGATTTTTAGTTATAGTTTTAACGGTATGACTAACTAATTTAGAAATTACTTATTTGACCCCTTTTAATTTCGATCCTGATGATTTATTTAAAATACAAATCATTTTTTATCAGCTAGTAGCTATTTTTTCAGTTATCAGCTAGTTTTACAGCTAGTTTGTCAAACTTAGTCTTATGTTTTATATTTAACATCATATTTAAATTAAAAAATTAAGTATATTATATCTATAATTTAAAAAGTCCATACTAATGTGATAGTATTTTATTTTAATAACATTTTTAAGTTTATGAATTAAATATATTAGATTGAAAATTAAAAAGTTAGAAATTTTCAAATCAATAAAATACTAAAAATAAAATAGTTTTTTAGGGATAATGACTTAGGAGGTAACAAATTTCTAAAATTGTTCATATTTAGTCACTGAATTTATTTTTGTGCTTAATTTACCAATTAACTTTTTAAAATTGTTCACATTATACTCTTATAACCGGTGATAAAAACTTTATACTGATTTGGCATCCTGCATGGCTTCCTAGAATACTTGGAAGAGTAACGAACTTCTAAAATTGTTCACATATAGTCACTAAACTTATTTTTGTGTTTGATTTACTCATGAACTTTTTTAAATTAAAGTTCATGGTTAACCAAGTCTTCTAAGATACTTCGTAGGATGTCAAATCAACATAAACTTTCTATCATCGGTAATAAGGGTATAATGTAGACAATTTTAAAAGGTTAATGGACAAATCAAACATAAAACTAAGTTCAGTGGCAAAATATGAACAATTTTAAAACTCCATTATATTTCCAAATCATTATCATTTTTTATAATATATATAGACATCCTCCGACAAGGTGTCCCTTAAAAAGTATATAGATATTTCTTTATTTTCTAAAATATTGTTTCCTTAACCCTCTCTCCCTTTTACTCTCTTTCTTTCACATTTCCATTTAAAGTGACATATTTATCTCATCTAGAAACAAATCATGAAAACATAAATTATGGATAAATATATCCATGATCCACCTATGTAATTTCAAAAACATGTTTTATTGTGTTTGTGTACTTTACTAGCTGTCTTCTACCTACACAAGAATGTATCTCATGACATGATATTATAATAGTTTTCATGATTGAACAAGTAGTCTGGTTAATCCGTTTTTTTTAACTTCTGTCAAAAAGATACTCAAAATATTAGCAAAACTAAATATGTAGATTGAATATAGTCGAGGGACTAACTTTGTAGTTTTCTTCAAAAAAGAGCTTCACGAAGCACTTCCAGCTTTGCATAATTTTTGTTCAAATTGTAACCTTCGTAACTTCTTCTTACTAACTCCGTTTATCACAAACTTTATATGTCTGAAAATGTGAGGAAATAATCTACAATTAATGTTCACTGATGTTTTCCTAAATCTCTCTATATTTCTCGTTATTTTTCTTCAAACATGGCAAATATCGGTTTTTGTCACTTTTCACATATTCATAACTTCTTCATCTCAACTCCAATTGCTCTTATTCTTTTTCCTGTATTTTCTTTTCCTTAAGCTCTACATTTTTTATAATGACAAAAAGTTTTCAATTCCCTTTTAATCTGGAGATAATCATCTACCAATATGGACCATAAATATGCTATTTTTCTCAAAACATATATCTTTCCCATTTTACCATTGTTTCTATACAACTCATTTCTACAAGGGTAACCTAAAATGACTTAGTGTAATTTCTTAATTCATGAATTGTTATATTTTACCAATTTTGACTATTTTGCCCTTCATTAAGCACTTAAGCATAAATGACTACATACAAACTTCTATTCAAAATAACTTTTTATAGTTTTATAATGTCACAAAGTTTTAACTTTGTTACACCAAGAATCACATATACTGGTTCTTTTTTGTGAACTTGAAAGAAGGTTGAGGAGGAGGAAGACATTGCAATATCAAACTATCGTTCCTTGTAGATTAAGCACAAAAACAAACCCCAACTGAAGATCATTGGCCCTTATTTATGTATTAGTTTTTTGATGTCACGTACGATGTCAAATCAGCATAAACATTCTTTCACCGGTCATACGGGCATAATGTGAACAACTTTAAAAAGTTTATGGGTGAAGTCCATTACCCTTCCAAGTCTTCTAGGATGCTACGTAGGATGTCAAATCAGTATAAACATTCTATCAACAGCCATAAGGGTATAATATGGACAATTTTAAAAAGTTTATGAGTAATTCAAGCACAAAAATAAGTTCAATGACCAAATGTGAACAATTTTAAAAATTCGTTACCCTTCTAAATCATTATCCATTTTTTTATAATATATATAGATATCCTCCGACAACGTATCCCTTTAAAAAGTATTATTTTAAAAAATATCGTTTCCTTAACTTTCTCTCCCTTTTACTCTCTTTCTTTCACCTTTCCATTAAACATATCATCTTTCTCTCTTCTAGAAGCAAATTAGGAAAACATAAATTATGGATAAATATATCCATGATCCACCTATGTAATTTCAAAAACATGTTTTATTGTGTTTGTGTGCTTTACTAGTTGTCTTCTAAGTACACAAGAATGTATCTCATGACATGATATTATAAATTATAATAGTTTTCATGATTGAACAAGTAGCCTGGTCAATCCGTTTTTTTTTTTAACTTATGTCAAAAAAAAAAATACCCAAAATATTAGCAAAAAACTAAATATGTAGATTGAATATAGTCGAGGGACTAACTTTGTAGTTTTCTTCAAAAAAGAGCTTCACGGAGCACTTATTTGGCGGTGTTATATGCCCTCTGTTTTTGCCGTGAGATCATCGTGTTCCGAGCATTCGTAGGGCCCCGAAACATTAGATAATGACTCGATCAACACAAGTTTAATCACCCCTCTTTTTCTCGATCTTCAATCCTACACAATACTGGTCACTTGAAAGAACCGAATAAAATACATATACACACATAACTAACACTGCAATCAGATAATCAGAAAGATTCATGAAATGATGTGTCATAAGGTTCGTTGATCTCAATAATGTCATGTTCATGTTGGGGTACAATACAATGCATTCGTTTAGTTGAATACCACATGTGAAAATACCTTGATTGATTTGTTGAATTAAAAGTGTTTTCTTTTCGACAAACCCCTGATGGAAAAGGAACCGTTTATTCCATCGTATTCGAAGATCCCAAGAACACCATCGCAACTCAGCCATCTACCGGAAGATAATGAAATCTCCATTCCGGCATCTCTCACTGGTTCGGAGTTTAATGACATGCTCATATTTGATTCTCCTAAATCATCTTCACAAACGGTTGATGCCCTGAATTCAAGGGTGAATATTGATGATTATAGTGATTCTCTGAAACCTTTTGTTTCTTGTTCAGATTCGAACGTGGGTTCCAATCCAATTCCTGTTATAAATCCAGATTTACAAATTCAAATACCACATTCTTGGTCGGTGGATCCTAATAACTCGTTTCAGAAGGCTAATCTACATTGCTCAGAAACTACTATCAATGAATTCGATCACCCTTCTCACCCTAGATCGCAGCAATCAGCATCTTCTTCGATTGTTCGCCAATGGGTTGTGTTATTGATCATGTATCTGTCGCTTGGTGTGGTGATATATTGTAGCAGGGAAAATATCGTGGATTCTGAGACTCATGTGGCTGTTGAGGCTCTTTAAGTTTTTGTATTGTGACTATGTTACAATTGGTTATGGTGATATAATTCTGAATAGTCCAGTGACTGATATTTACGATCATATTTGTGTTTGTTGATTTTACGGCTTTTTGATATCTTCGCTTAATTGATGCTGTAGAGTGCCTTGTAAAATCATTGTATCATTTTCTTCTGTTAGAGCATTGAACAATAACCACAAACTTAAACCACCCCCACCCCACCCCACCCCCAATCTTTAATGCTAAAATGGACTTCACATTGAGCAAAATTTTGCATTCTATTGGTCTATAGCATATGTTTTGTTGATAGTTATAGAAAAACTTCACGTGGGCTTGTAACAAAGTTTGGTTCGTAAACGTTGGCGTGGAAGTGCCTTTGCATTGAGCCCAATTTTTCATTATGTTTGGTGGATAAGAGATGTTTGTCAACAATTTTAGCAAAATGGCACATGGCTTGAAATAGATTTTGGATTCTAGCAGACCACATGGTACTATTTGTAGCAGATCAGTGATTGGTGCGGTGGTGTTTTGGTAGGGATGAACCGATGAACATTGTTTCGAAGCTATAAAATATATGAAACTTGTGAAATTTATAAATTCATTATGATTTTCCTTATAAATGGTCAATGAATTGTTTCTACTTTATAATTTAAGAAATTGTATCTATTCCTACTTTGTATTCTTATCCATCCTTCTACTCATGTTAAATGGTGACAATTGTTATATTTAATTTAATAAAATTAATAATATTTTAAGATACTTATAGTTTTATAATATGTCACTGAGCATCCATCATAAATATAGGAATTATATATACACGTGCTAACTTGTAGTTTTATGGATAACGAACATAAACATTTATTCGAGCAACATACAATGTTTCTCATTCAACAGAATATTCTGATATGTACGCACACACAATCCTGGACAAAATATGAGGCATTGTATATGCTCCTTGTAAATCAATCATCACATAATTGTTACCATAAACGTGGGCGATAACGACATATGCAAAATTTGGGATGTCTTGTGGGTCATACCGAAGTGGGAACCACGTTGAATAACCATTATTGCTTAGGATTTGTCGATGACAAAACGATATTTTCCGGTGATTAAGTTTTTTTTTTTTTCAAGAACGATATTTTAGTTTAGGGTTTTGTAGAACAACTTTTAAAAAACTGTATGAACAACTTTTTAATCTTTTTATAAAACTATACTTTCCTAAAATGTTGGTTTTCCTAATCTTGTTACTATTTGTTTAGATTTTACTGGGTAATTTGCATTTGATCAGTATAATTTCCTAAACTAATAGTTATCTGTAAAAATATTCTACTATTTTTTAGAGTTTATTTGTCATATAACAAAAATATCTAGCAAAAATAACACAAATGGACAAAGATATGAGAATCTACCAAAACTATCTAGCAAAAATACATACATGGTTAGTTTGAAATTTGTCATATGATTCAATCGTTGTATCTAATTGATATAGACAGAGATATAAAATCGTTGTAAAATGTGTGATATAAATAACATAATAATATTCTAAAACAAAACATCAAATCAGTTTCTTTATAATAATAATAATAATAATGTGTGTCATACTTATTCAGTTATTGTATATTTTTTATTTATTATTTGAAAGTAATTAATAGTAAATTACGTATTATATGAAAAACTAAATGATAAATT
Source organism: Cichorium intybus (assembly GCA_023525715.1). NCBI lineage: Eukaryota > Viridiplantae > Streptophyta > Magnoliopsida > Asterales > Asteraceae > Cichorium > Cichorium intybus. The sequence goes on along the minus strand of CM042011.1, from coordinate 14,956,734 downwards.
ATATTTAATCACTATTTTTAATTTGACGTTATTATTATTTATCATGCTTCAACAATTCATTGTTGTAGAGTAACGATCTGTAAAAAATTAGTAGATCGTTATAACAATTCTTTTAATAACAACACCATATGCGATTAATTGTATATTTCATGTTTATTAAAATTCATGTAGTCTTTATCATGCAATGTATCTAAAAATAAACATTATATATATTTATTATGAAAAGCATTGAGAAATGATGTGTTTGTAGCGTGAATATGGCCTCCATTTTACCCGGACACGTCGTTCTTTATCGTAGAAAGTCGATCCACTGAATAACATATTCTTTATTTGTTTGTTTCTAAAATGTTTAAGGTATACCTTTTTTAAATAATAATAATAATAATAATAATAATAATAAGGAAAAGACAACAAAAGACAAAAATGAGATAAAACAAATCAATCAGTCAAATTAAGGAGGGTTTATAGATTAAAAAAGTAATTTAATTAAAACTTATTTTGATTTGATGGATGTTAAATGGTACAAAATGTAATTGGGATACTTATAGCACAACTGAGAATTATATGCCATTTAAAATAAGTTAGGAGCACGATGTTCATAAGTCGTTTTAAGATTTGATAAAATTCCATCGGGAACAAAATTAAACATATCTTAGTGGGATGTGTTAAATGTAATTTTGTGTTTATTGTTTTCTACATTAAGAGTAAATCACATTTAGCAAAAGTGGTTATTTTTTTATAGTGTTAATCTTTACCAGGACTACACTTTTGACATATTTTACCCACATGATGTGTGTTTGGTGATGCATTTGGGCTTCTGATTCATTTCAAGGGATAATGTGCTTCACGGTTTTGCTATATTAGTAGGCACTACATTTTGATATATTTTGATTGACTTTTACAAAAGTTGGTTTCATGAATTGAATGTGACATAATATCCACTGATGCTTGTTGACTGATTTTACTATAGATTGATCGACTTATTGAGTTGAAAATTTCTTTTTCGTTGGTTTTAGAATACGACTTTTCTATTCAATTAAAATACATTATCAGCTTTAGCCGTATTGAGAACATGATTATTGCTCTTTGTATTATTGTGTATGGATTAGTTGTAAATAAGTACACTGTGGAAAAAATTTAAACAATTTTGTTGGAATTAAACTTTAATATTTTATGTATGATTTAGGTGGGTTAATTTATATTAGACTTTAATCATGGTGAACATTGATAGCCGGTTAAGAAGTTTAGTTGGTAAATAGTTATTACTAGTATTTTGATAAAATAAAAAGAAAAGTTCATTATTTACTTAAATATGTTGTTTTTGGAAATTTTGCTTTTGTAAATTAAAGAAAATAAATAGTATATGAAGATATTGAGTGGCTTTAAGAATTTTTTTCAAATTGATGTGATATCAGACTCTAGCTCCTTCGATGGTCTCGATGGTATGATCTTTGCAATGGCCTGAGATCACAACAATGAGGAGGATCGTTAGACGAGTCCCAGGGAGGGCGCTCTGACGATCAAGTTAGTGTTTGGAGGTTGGAAAATGAGAGTGAAACTAGTTGTAATGGGTAAATCAGTCGCGGGGGAGAAAGCTTTTTACCTGAAAGCCTTCCAGCCTTTTATACTGAATGGCGGATCCTTTTTCGACAGCAGATCCGCGTAGACATTGGATTATCCTCTGCAATGCTTTATTGGTGTAGGGACTAAGGTAGGTAGTGGCCCGTGCACTTACTTTTTGTCTCCTGCAAGTGTCAATCTGTCGCAGATTTCGCGGTCGTGGGGGGGGCCGTTGGGCGCCGCTTAATTCTGTCAGGTTTGCCAGCCAGCCGAGTTAGAGATGTGGCTTTGGTGACCGTTTGGTGAGTCGAAGGTGGATTGATCATGCTGGAGGGTGATACATTAACAACTACCGAGGGCTGGCGGGAGCCCTGGTGAGCGTTTAGGGGGGTTTGGGGCAGGCTAGTCAGTTGCAGGAATACGCTATCACATAATTTAGTGGTTTATTGTGGGGTGGGGGTGTTCAAGTATTCATATTAATACTTTATAGAAAAATATTAATGGAAGAATATACAATTTTGCATTAAATCCCTTTTTAAGAAGAATACATTTTCAAAGATTAAGGAACCCATGCTTGGATATATACTTTAGAGGTTGGATAACACATGATTGTAGATTTAATATATTTGAATATAGGATTGAAGATTTGTATAAGTTTTTGTGTATTATGTATGTACTTTTGTATTGGTTGGATTACGTTTGTATTTGGAATTTATTAAATGTTAATAATATTTTATTGGATGTTGTTGAGTATGACTTGACATTCATGGCTTCGAACCGAAGCTTGGTAATACAATACCTAGAATAAGGTTGTATAGAGTAGATGCTTGTCAGAAGTAAATGAATATATATAGAATGGATGATCATCAAAAGTAAAGAACTTGTTTGAATATGGGTCTAATTCGTAGCTAGGATGCATGTCAATAGTGAAGACTTGCTCTAGAAGGTTAATGCGAAGTTAGAGGACAATGTTACAGATCTAAGGATCGGATGTAGTATCTTTTGATGAGACTGTAAGACCCGTTATTAGGCAATTGTATCTTTATTAAATATATTGTTTTTAGGAGAAAAATGAAAGATAGCATCGCTAACTTAGGGCTAGCGACACTATATGTGGCCGAGTATCGTGCATGTGCATGATCGGGATAGCGATGCTATCTTTTAAAATAGTGGCGCAATCCGCCACAAAATGCAAAACTTCGCCCTAATCTCGGGATTGGGGCCCATAAAAGCATAAAGCCTTAAGGGGAACGTCATTTGCCACCCCAAAGGTCTGTGAAACCCTAAAATCGCCCATTTGGCCTCCATGATTTTTACTATTTAGCGAAGTTTGAAGCTTGTTAGAAGAGGGAGAAGGAGAGTGCGTGTTCTAGTAGGCTCTTGTAAGGAATAATAAACTACAACTTGGGATTTTTCTAGACTTTCGTAAGTGTTCAACCTCTGTTTCTTAAGTTATTTCCTTGGAAGTGATCATGGAGCCATTTTAATGGCTTATGGGGCAATGATGGTTACATTTTGTTGATTGGGGGATTTGGGGAGCTGGAGGATGAATCCTCTATCCTATGGAGCTCTTGAATCCTAGATTAATCCCAAACCTAGCCCTTGGAGTTCTTACATGGATGAACAAGCTTGGTTTTCACATTTTTGTACCTAGATATTGACCATGAGCTTGCATGGTGTAACGACCTAAAACACATATAAAAAAATTCTTTTAAGCCAAGATAGAATAAAACATACGTCCCAAATCATTCATTCAGTTAAACCATTCATTCGATTCATCAAAAGATAATAAGTGGTTTCATAATCCATAGTAAAATAACATCATAGCGGAAGTCAACAAAATAAATGCCAATGCCTGCGATCATGCCGTGCCCAAGCCTTCCGTGCCATAAGTACCTGAAACATTTTAAACTTAAAACCGTAAGCACATTGCTTAGTGAATTCCCCAGATTTTCCAATAATTCATAAACATCATTTTAACAATCATCACTCGACTCTTGGACTTGCCTCGATCCGTCGGAAATAATCGTCATCGACTTTCGTCGGCAAACATCGTCATCGGCCATCGCCGACAAACATCGTTATCGTCTTTCGTTGGCAAACATTGTCATCGGCTTTCGCCAACAAACATCGTCATCGGCTTTCGCCGGCAAACATCATCATCAACATCATAATCAAGACAGTGAGGAGACTCACCTGATTTGTCGCTAAGCTAAAGTAAGGAAAAGTCAGTGAAATCCCCCGAGCTTCCTATTATCCAAACATCCCATTAATTCAAGGTTTTTCATCTAGAAATCCCTAAGAAAAATTAACACTAGGGTTTCCTTAGAGTTTTTGACTCAAAAGTCCACCGACCAAGAAGTCAAAGTCAACAGTTCAACAAAAGTCAACTTCAGAAGATTAGTGTCGTTATTCCTCTAGGATTAGCCCCGCTAATCCCAACGTTCATCCCTTCTCTTCATTAAGTGCTTGATTCGTTCAGACAGAAGCTCCAACTTTCAGGAGTTATCACAAACAGTCCCTTAACTTATAAAAGTGTATCTTAAACCACCAATCCTAGCCAAACAAGCTCATGGTGACAAATTTAGTTCCAAAATGAAGATTAACAACTTAAAACTTCATCTAAAACCACATTAAGACTAGGCTAGGGGTTTTCTCAAGGATTTAGAGACTAAAGGAGAAGAACTCGTCCTTAGCCTCTTAATCTCACCCTCATCCAAGATATGGAGCCATCATTGTCTTGAAAAGCTTGGAGATGACTTCATAACTCCATTAACAACAAGAACTAAGGAAAAACAATGTTCTAAACACTTACAAAACACTACATTCCACCATCCATACACATTCATTGGTTAAACGCCGACAACCGACCATTCCTTTCGAAACCAATTAAACCTTCGAAAACAATATCAAAGTTCAAAAAGACAACCATTACACTAATATGGAAAATCTAAACTCGAAATCTTAACACTATAGAGGAGTGGCTTATGGCTTTTTGTCGATGTAGACCAAAATGACAACGTTGTTGAAGATGACGGTGAAGGATTTTCATGTACAACCATGCCACTTCGATGGAGATGATGGTGACTACTCAGGTGAAAATTATTATTAAGTGATAATAGATAATACAAAAAAGAAAAACAAATTAATTTTTTATGTGTGTAATGTTAAATTAAATGACAAATTAACTAATTTGTTATGTATCACCAGGTTTTTACCGGTGAAAATATCAAAACTTTTAATTGGTTGGAACTACAATACATAAGTGAAAGGGTCAACAAAGTTTATTTTCAACATGAGTATAAAAGTATGAATATATAACTAATAAATTTATTTGTTAAAAACATGCCAGTTTTTTTTCTTATTTCTGAAATGGGCCGGCCCAAACTAAAATTCCATCAGTGGAGCTTGGAGGCCTTCTGACCTCGTATATGTAACAAAGTATAAACCCTAGCTTCATATTCATCAGCGCCTCTAGCAACACGCACTGTGATTGTGCGAGGAGTGATCGAGAGAGCAGCAGCAGCTTCTGAAAATGAGCTACAAGGTTCGTGTTCTTGATGCGTATCTCTGTAATTGATTTCTTCATTATATTCCATGTTTTTATCATTTTCACCGGTTATCAATCGGTCATATTACGGTGTTTTTTCTTAGAATGCGATATTGTATGGGATAGTTAAAGGAATGCAGTCAATTGATTGTTTGTTCTGTTGTGTTCGTCGCAGTTCCATCAGTTTCAGGTTGTGGGCAGAGCCCTACCGACGGAGACAGATGAGAAACCGAAGATCTATCGGATGAAGCTGTGGGCCACGAATGAAGTTCGTGCCAAGAGCAAGTTCTGGTACTAATCAACAATGTCATTTGAGTTTTTCACTCTCGATTCAGCGAATCAGTTGTTATTAGTATCTATTTGTGCATTTAATTGTTTATAACATTGATTAATTATTGTTTGATGTCGGAAACAGGTACTTCTTGAGGAAGCTAAAGAAGGTGAAGAAGAGCAATGGTCAGATGCTTGCCATTAATGAGGTAATGTTTCACAAATCTATTTTGTTTGCGTTCTATGTTCTAGAGACGCTAAATATGACTACGAATTTCGTTTACGAAACCTTTTTGTGTATCGATCTGATATTTATTTTACTTTTACAGATTTTTGAGAAAAATCCGACAACCATTAAGAACTATGGCATTTGGCTGAGGTACCAATCGAGGACTGGTTACCATAATATGTACAAAGAGTACAGAGACACAACTCTCAATGGTGGTGTTGAGCAGATGTACACTGAGATGGCTTCTCGCCACAGGGTGCGTCACCATTGTATCCAGGTCATCAAGACAGCCACCATTCCAGCCAAGCTCTGCAAAAGAGAGTCAACAAAACAATTTCACAACTCAAAGATCAAGTTTCCATTGGTGTTCAAGAAGGTTAGACCCCCAACTAGAAAACTCAAGACCACATACAAAGCTTCAAGGCCTAATCTATTTGTCTGAGTGACCAGTCTCTTTGCATCGCTTTTTGTTTTACATTTGGAATTATATGTTAGTTACTTATCTTGGATATTTTGTTGTCTTAAATGGAGATTGGTGTTGTTGCTTTGAGAATTACATTTCGTCACAAAATGACATTTTGTTTTCCATAAACTAAGTTTCCAGTGTCTTTGTCTTGTTTACTTGTTCAGTATGATTGATCACAGTGACTTTGATTTGTCCATAATTGTCTAGCTACCAATCATTCAAGTATGACTTTGGTTTGGCTTAAACCAACATTTGGTCATCAGTAACAGAAGTCTATTTCATATTAGACTCCAGTTGAAGGAAATATTTACACAAGTGTACTTATATAAGCATATCAAAGTACATAAATTTAGATTAGCAGGTGAGCATCAATATTATCATAAAAACATCAACAGTATACTTTTCTCTCTTTAAATGCATTTGCTATATATTTAATTGATATATCGATGGAGTTTATGGATGGATGAATTTTGTGATATACGTTTATATTACCAAAATATAGCAATTCTTTTATCATGTGGTATCATTCTATTTGGTCTCCCTAACTTACAATGATTCATGCATATTGATACAATATTTATTGATATTTATATTAGTGGAGTTTGTGTATGGATAATCTTTGTACTATAGGCTTATAATACCAAAATATAGCAATTTTTTTTATCCTATGGTATCATTGTATTTGGTCTCCCAAACTTATAATGATTCATGCTTATTAATACAATCGCTTGTAAAAATTTCTTTAAAAAAAAAACCAGATCTATAAAGGAAAGGGTTAATGATTACTGTATACGTATTTACTCATTTAATTTCTTTTGTATACATGTGTGTAAAATAAAAATAGGTGATTAAATGTTAAAAAAAAAGGACCAACTGTTTACATAGTTTCACCAAGTGAAAAGTGAATCCTAGCACTATTGTTAGTTTTAAGAGCATGTCGCATCCACCTTCAAAAATAAGTTTTATTCAAATTTTAAACATATTTTTGTATAATCTCCCTCCATAACCCATTCTTTTTTCTTTTTTTTTTGTGAAATTAATAATATTATTTCACTCGTATTTTTTGGGGAATTAATAATATTATTTCAAATATGAAGTAATCCTATTCATTTGCACGAAAAGCGAAATGAAACTTTGACTTGTCATTTTTAGTTATTTGTTTTTTATTTTATTTCGAGTTTTAATTTGAATGTAATATATAATAAGTATTTACAACATCAAGTTATATATTAAATATTAATTCATTATAGTTATAAAAGTTAATATTTATGTGTTGAATTTTTATAGAAGTTTATGTATATTCTAAAAAAATAAAACATGATAACGTATATATGAATGATTTTTTTTTTGTTATAAGTTACTGAATTACAATAAAAAAGAGAATACTTATTTGTTAAAAACTAATAGGTGATTTTAACAATTTATGTAAATAGAGAATATATATTTTGAGATACAAATGGTATAAAAAATGGAGTTTGGTTGAAGATTGACTATTTTTTAACTATTTTTAATTCCAAAATCACATAAAAAATAGGAGTGAATTCGAGATGGTCATAGGGTAAAATGACAAAATCGCAAACTCCATGTTTAGACAATTATGGTTTGTCTACACTCTTGGCTCAAAACAGTCATTTCCGTTGAACTACAAAACTTACAAATATGAGAGTTGACTTTAATGAACATCAGCCTAACGTCATAGATACTACAAACCCAAAAAGCAAAAGTAGCAAAAAAATAATCAAAGCTCATATCAAATGAAGCAACAAAATACATTTTCGAAAAAAAAACATTGTTTAACTTAAAACAACAAACCAAATTACATCATTTGCAAAAGCTACGAACTCTCTGAAATCCTTTAACCCGATGCAAACCTCAAAATCTTGTCCAAACTCAAAATTTTATGCCTAAATCGTTATATCAACCAAGAAACCTTTTATAGCATGTTCTTAAGGTCATTTTGGCCAGAATTATCACATAAATCAACAATTATTTGATAAAACCTCTAACATGACTTGGTATTGCTCCATGGAAAGACAAAAGTCATGATCATATATCATGGTTTAAATGCAGAAAACGCCACAACAGAGTTATGTCCACCAAATCCAAACGAATTTGAAATTGCTGCACATAATATTAGAACCAAATGAGTCAACTCATATAACATCACGAATCATGACAAAAAAACAGTCGTATAAAAACCACAAAAAAACTCACCAACGTTGATTTCATGTTGTTGCTTTTGATTTGCAACTGTATCAAATTCAACCGCAGGCTCTGGATTCTATAATCACAAAAAGATAACTCGTGACATGACAAAAATTTAAATACAGAAAATACGAGTTAAATAATAAAAAGAAAAAACGTACAAATTGGTTTATGGTTGGATGTAACCACCCCGTTTGAATAGCTTTAATTGTAGCAATGGCTTCCAAACCTCCTGCTGCACCCAAGCAGTGTCCAATCATAGACTGAAACAAAAAAAAAAAAAAACAAAAAAAAATCCATCAATGGTGTTAATATTGACATATGAAGATTCCAAAGGACAAAAACGGTAATTCACCTTGGTTGAGTTCATTTTGATCCCGTCAGTGCTCTTGAATACCTTCTTTACAGCATTTACTTCGGCCAAATCACCCACCAATGTCGAAGTTGCATGTGCATTTATGTAGTTAACCTGAATCCCATATACACATTTCCATATTAAGCCATGTACCCAATAAGTCCAGAATAATTTCAACTAAAAAAAAGGAACAAACCTCCTCTGTTGACACACCCGCATCTACAAGACTAGTCTTAATGCAAGAAGAAACACCAAGTCCATCAGATCGTGGATCAGTCATATGATAAGCATCACAGTTTACTGCCCCTCCCAAATATTCAGCAAGTATCGGTGCATCCCTTTTCATTGCATGTTCCAAGCTCTCCATTACCTACACCATGTATTTTCAATTTTTTTACTTATTAAGGCATTGTACTTTGAAAAATCTACCAGATTGAAGTTGGATGTTATAATAAACAAATAAATCAAAATTCATTGCTATTTCTTCCATTTAACATACCAGAACACCGGCACCTTCACCCATAACAAACCCGTCTCTATCTTTGTCCCATGGCCTAGAAGCAGTTTGTGGATCATCATTTCTCTGAGAAAGTGCTCTACATGCCACAAAACCTCCCAAGCCGATTGGAATAATGGCAGCTTCAGTCCCACCAGCAATCATCATATCGGCTTCACCTCTGCGAATATGATTTGCAGCAGCATAAAAGCAATAATTGGAAGTAGCACATGCAGTTGAAATTGAGTAGTTTGGTCCCATAAATCCGACATCAATGGCAAGTAACGCTGAACCCATGTTTGTTATTGCATAAGGAATGAAAAATGGGGTGATTTTTCTGTAACCTCTTTCGATTAGAGACTGGACTCCATCGGAAAATACAGTAAGGCCTCCCATTCCTGTACCAACAAGCACACCGGCACGCTCCTTATCAATCTGCATAGATCAAATATGAAACAGAGCATAGTACATTCTAAGTAATTAATCGAAGAAATGAGAACTGTACCAGATTTGAGAAAATAGATCAGGATTAGTTTACGAACCTTAGAGCGTTTATCGCCACCAAGATCAGCATCTTCAAGAGCCTTTTTACCAGCAACAATGCAATACCGGAGGCAATCGTCAAGTCTCCGATCGTTTTTCCCATCGATATACCCATCGGATTTAAACCCACGAATCTGGCCACCGAATCGGGTCGGAAATTTGGAGGCGTCGAACCTGTCGATCAACCCGATTCCGCTCTCTCCGGCTAACAATTTCTCGTAGTAGGTGTCAACGTCGTTTCCAAATACGGAGACGAGACCCATACCGGTGATGACTACACGTTTTTTGGGGTCTGTTTCGCGTTTAGGTGCGGAGGCGGACATTACTATGGTGGTTCTGCGGGGGACTGGGAGGGGTTTGACATTGATGTGAAATGAATGGTGGCGGAGCGGGTCGAGAGGGGAGGCCCGGAGTTGGGTTGATTGGAGGAGAGCTTGAGCTTGCATGGTTGTTGATGGAGAGAAGGCGATGATGATGAATGGTGGAAGTACTAATAGCTACTTCAGTGTTCCATCGATACAACCGATGTGGAGGGGGTGGACGATGAGGATGACTGGGAGGCCGCGCGTGGTTTTTTTGCAAATCAAATGTTTTATAAATAAAGAATTTCAAAGTTCGAGTAAAATACAAAAATCGTTCATGTGTTTTGATAATCTCTCCAGATCAATATAATTATTCATTAAAATACTAAAATATCATATTTTGAAGATATATACATGATACATCTATTTGGTCATGTGTTTGGTTTTTTTATCATTTAACGGCCATCCAATTCACTAAAAAACCTAGTAAATATGTTTGTTATGGAATAATATTTAGTGAATGATCATTGGATTCTTTACATTATTCCGTATATCTCCATCATTAGTGAGTATCACTCACAAACATTATTAGGAATTTTATGAGGGGAAAATGACTTATAAGGGTAATTATGTTTCAAAAATGTTCAAAAAACACCATCCAAGTTTGGTTTGTTCAAAAAACACCATCCAAGTAAAGCCTTTGTACAAAAAATACCATCCAAGTAAGGCCTTTGTACAAAAAACACCAACGAACTACATGTTTTGTTCAAATTTTACCAGATGGTAACCGGCTCTTGCAGGTTAAACTGTTCATCTGTTATTGTGCAATGTCACTAAATATTAGGCTAAGTCATCCTTTAACGTGCAAGAGCCGGTTACCATTGGGTAAAATTTGAACAAAACATGTAGTTCGTTGGTGTTTTTTGTACAAAAGCCTTACTTGGATGGTGTTTTTTGTACAAAGGTCTTACTTGGATGGTGTTTTTTGAACAGACCAAACTTGGATGGTGTTTTTTGAACAGTTTTGAAACATAATTACCCTTATAAGTCATTTTCCCTTTTATGAGTGTAGTTATGTACCACCATAAAATGCATTCATAATAGAGCTCACATTTCATATTTTTGTTACTAGTATAAATAGTGAGTAATATATATTGGAAATTTGAGAGGTTTTTACCACAAGTGATTGAATAAACTTCTTTACAATCTCATATCCTATTTTATTTTTTAATATAGCTTCATATTTCATAACGCGTTATTAACACGACTCTGCCATAGAGTTCCAACTTCTTATTGTTCTTGCCATTTTCAGGTATGTGTATTTTATAAGTTCACATGTACAATGTTCATAAGTTATTTTATGGAATTTCTTAACTATTAATCCCTTAACATACAACTCTTTATTTTGATTAGTACTTTCATTATGACAAACCTTAGCAAACTTGAGTTTATGGCTCTTGACATCAGTAGAAAGAATTATTTATCATGGATCATTGATGCTGAAATCCACCTTGATGCTATGGGTATTGGAAACACCATAGAAACTGTAAATGCATTAAATGAAGCATCAAACCAAGATAAGACTAAGGTGATGATTTTCCTTTGCCACCATCTCAATAAAAGATTGAAAGTCGAATACCTCACTGTCAAAGATCCAACTTATCTTTGGAATAATCTCAATGAGAATAATGGTCATCAAAAAACAGTGGTACTTCCTAGAGCTCGTTTTGATTGGTTACACCTTCGGCTACAAGATTTTAAATATGTGAGTGAGTATAATTCAGCTATGTTCAAAATTACTTCTCAACTAAAATTATGTGGTGAGACTATAATTGATGAAGACATGCTAGAGAAAACTTTCACTATTTTTCATACCACTAACATGCTCATGCAACAGCAATACCGTGAGAAATGTTTTAAGAAATATTCTGAATTAATCTCATGTCTTCTTGTGGCTGAACAAAACAATGAGTTATTGATGAAAAATCACCAATCACGCCTAATTGGTTCTAGTACATTCCCTGAAGTGAATGCGTCATCATATAATCATAATGGTCGTGGGTCTAACCGTGGCCGTGGACACGGTGGAGGTTGTCATAATCATCGTCCCAATAATAACAATGATACAAGTAACCACCAGAAGTGGGAGAATAACAAAAGCCCACATCCTAATGATAAAAATGGTCAAGTTAAAAAGAATGTTGAAAATATTTGTCACCTATGTGTGGTATGACTGGTCATAGGTCTCGTACATGTCGCACTCCAAAGCATTTTGTTGATCTTTATCAAGCTTCTCTAAAATCTAAAGAGAAAAATACAGAAACCAATTTTGTTCAAATTGTTTTTCCTAAAGATCAACCAGAAATGACACATTTGAATGTTTCCGATTTTATTGTCTACCCGGAAGGGACAAGTGGTGTTATGGATGATGATGGAAGTAACCAGTTCTTCCCATAAAGAGATATAGATGTGCCGCCTTATAATGAAGTTGTTGGTTTTATAGTATCATTTTATTTTTGCATTATGTTTGTTTAGAGTGATTGTCATGGTCAAGATTAATATGTGGTTTTATTTTATGCCATTTATTATATTTTTATGTCATAGTTGCATCATGAGAAGTGAAGGCATCTTGATCTTCTCAAAATAATAAATATGACGTTATTTCTCTAAGTCGAATGTTTCTTATATTTGTTTTGTTTATTGAAGAGAAATATGGATATTTTCAAGAGAAACGAGGAAGATATATGTCTTGCAGACAGTGCAACAACGCATAACATTTTTAATAATAAAAAGTATTTTGCTTACTTATTAATTGGAGAAGCAAATGTTAATACAATAACGGGTAGTGCAAAATTGATTGAAGGCTCCGGAAAAGCAAATATAGTATTACCACAAGGGACAATAATTACAATTGATAATGCACTATTTTCACCTAAATCACCAAGAAATTTATTAAGTTTCAAGGATATTCGGTCTAACGGATATCATGTTGAAACAACTAATGATGGTAAAAAAAAGAGTATCTCAATATTACAAAAATGATATCGGGTAAGGAAAGTCTTTTGAAAAAAATTATCTATATTGTCCTCCGGATTGTATTATACAAAGATTAGAATGATTGAATTGAAAATAAAAGTTATGACAACACATTTAAAGTTTGGCATGACCGATTGGGCCATCCCAGATCAATGATGATGCGTAGAATAGTACTTCAAGTGGTCGTCCCTTGAAAAACCAGAAGATTTTTCAAGCTAAATGAATTGTCTGGTGTTGCATGCTCTCAAGGAAAATTAATTTCCCATCCATCATTGAACAAAGTTGGGTATGTATATCCTATTTTCTGAGAAAGAATTCAAGGGGATATATGTGGACCAATTCATCCACCATGTGGACCATTCAGATATTTAATGGTTTTAATTGACGCGTCTGCTAGACGGTCACACGTGTGCTTGTTGTCTAGTCGTAATCTTGCTTTTACAAGATTACTTGCACAAATAATCCGCCTAAGGGCACATTTTACCGACTACCTAATTAAGAAAATCCAACTTGACAATGCTAAGGAATTTTCATCACAAGCTTTTAATGACTATTGCATGTCGATTGGGATAACTATTGAACATCCTGTTGCACATGTTCATACGCAAAATGGTCTAGCGGAGTCGTTAATCAAACGCCTTCAATTAATTACAACACCACTACTAATGCATTCTAAACTTTGTACATCGACATGGGGACATGCAATTTTACATGCAGCATCATTTATAAGCATCAGACCAACAAGCTATCATAAGTTCTCCCGTATTAAACTGGTTTTTGGCCAGGAACCATTTATTTCTCATTTAAGGACATTCAAATATCCAATTTATGTACCCATTTCTCCACAACACTACACAAAAATGGGTCCTCAAAGAAAATGAGAATTTATCTTGGATATGAATCTCCATCCATAGTAAAATATTTAGAACGTCAACTGGAGATTTATTTACAGCTAGATTTGACGATTGTCATTTTGATGAATCGATTTTTCCAACATTGGGGGGGGGGGTGTCACACCCCGATCCTTGGCGGAATCGATCAAGGCGTGATATATTGTTCAAAGTCTCATGACAACTATGTTATAATATGATTAGATTCAATTAAGTACTAAGTATGCAAACAAGATCCACAACATACAAATACAAATCAAAATACAATAACATTTATTACATCAAATTTAAATAGTCTTGTGGGTTTCTAAGGTACACCCTACTTTTCATCAACTTCATTCTTCAAATCTGCATCATGGGTAAAAACAGGTCAACTGCGAGAGTTGGTGAGTAATCTAGTTTTATTAAAGAAAATTGTGAGTTTGAATAATTTTAAATTTGTTTTCTTTTGAAGTTGGCAAGCAACTGTTATTGAGATAACATTTTATAAATCAAAAATTGATTAACAAATGATAACAACAACAATAAGTCCTCACCCTATATATACATATATATGTATATATAGGATGGAGCATCTAATCATCATACACACACAACCACGTGCGATCAATCACCTTAGCGTCCCAAGGCGGGGTGGTCAACCCAATAGCGCTATTATTGTCCATAACGTACCTCAAGAATACGGGCATAGTCATGGAGATTAGACTAAAATGATAATGCACTACAAGTACATGTAGCGTAAACAAACAATAATTATACAAATAATGATTCAAGTATAAATGTCCCCAACAATGTCTCAATTGTGATAAAATAATAAAATGAAGTTGAAAACATATTAGAACCACATGATACACCCCAAAAGTATTGAAAATTATAAAATATGGGGTAGATTACTCACATTAGTCCAAACGGAATACGCGTGTTGTACGATAGACGGCTCGGGTCAAAACGACGTAGAACCTATTATAATTAATAGTTTTGGTTTAGGAACTACTAAACGGGAATGGAGTATTAATAAAAATAATTAGACACATATTCTTATATTAGATGAATTAACAATAATAAAATTTTGTTTTGAATATTAATGTATTCATAGGTTAGATGAATTTTAAATTGAATTAATTACTTTGCTTAATTAATTTATATTTTCACTTTAGGCAAGATTTTAATAATTTCTTATTAAAATAATAACTTGTCAAATTATAAGTATTTACAGATTTTATATATTATAAACAATTATTTATATGAAATAATCATTAAAAAGGCATTTTTACATGCTTAGATATTTAGGAAAATGGTTTTAAATACTAAACAGTAATGAAACATTCTGAAATTATCAGAAAATCATTATTTCATAAAATAGTAATTACTGTAAAATTTTCATATTTTTCTTAACTGCTTTAGTATTTATTTAGTATTTTAATAATTAAACCACAACAAAATTCGGGAAAAATAATAAATGATTCCCAAAAATTCTGGAAAATTAACCATAGTTTTCTAACAATATATTGAGCCTACTATAAATATGTTGTATATTTTGGACTATGGGAAGTATTTCTTATGTTTTTCATTATTAACTAATCAATAAAATCATAAATAATAGCAAAACGATTAAGGGAAATTCATCAAACTTTTTATTTATGATTATTATGTTATATGTGACATTCTGATAAGGTGTTATAATTTTTGGACATGTGTAGGTATTTATTATCAATTTAAACCATTAAACAATCATTAAATCAGTAAAATTAAGCAAACATTCTTAAAAAATTATGTAAATTTTGTCATGGAGTCTTTATAATGTTAATAAGGTTAGAAAAATATAACATCTAATTTTGGACCTAAATAACTATATTTTGCTATTTATTTATCTATAACAAAATAAAATACACAATAAGCATAAAACAGTAATATAAATGAATGAAACTTCATAAATCCACTTTAATCAATATATGGGTCATTGTAGAATTTTTCCAGAATTTATTGACAGTAAAAAGTATTTTATGTGAATTATTGCCCTATTATATTGCAATAATTATAGTAATTCAATAAAAATAAGTTATTTTCTGAAAATTTCCAGAACTTCTTATTTTATTGATGGGATTCTGAGAAAAATCAGGTTTATATATAAAATGAGTTTTAGATATTTTGGTGGATTTAATTTGTTTCATTAATGAATTTGAAACTTTTAACAACATACCTTGATGAATGCTTCAAGAGGGATTGAGATTTGAGTATGAGGGATTGTTCTTGGCTGGAAAATTGATATTTCTTGGAAGAATTTCGAGATTGAGAGTGAAAGAAAGAATAGAGAGGGTTTGAGTGGTGATGAGAATAATGTGTTGGGAGAAAAATGAAAGGAAAGATGATGGGAGGTGTGAGTGGGAGACCGTAGGAATAACTTTTGGCTTTTGGTGGTCTTCATAATTTCCCACTAGCACAAGCATCTCTATGTAATACACTAATTAATATAAGAATTTTATAAAATTTAATGTAGAGTTTATAAAAATAGAGTTTTATAAAAAAAATAGGTTATTATTTGATTATAACAATCTACTTTGATTTGAAGTTTAATTATAGCATTCAAGTTTGATTCTTTTAATTTAATTAGAGCATCATACTTTGATTTTATTTTAATATGGTATCATAATTTAATTTGATTATAGTTATAACGTTATACTATGCTATATTGCTATTAACGTCAATTTATATCGTATTGTATGGGTTTTGATCCTATTAGCATCAAGGAATCTTGAGTAGGGTTTATTAAATTTCCAATTGGGTTGGGTTGAACCGAATCCATTTTAGGCGGATGTCACAGTCTCCCCTACTTTAGGAAATTTCGTCCCGAAATTTAAGAAGAGAGTACCTTAAGAGAAAAGTTGCGGGTATTTGGTACGCATTTGATCCTCACGCTCCCATGTATACTCAGGTCCACGTGCTGACTGCCACCTGACCTTGACCAGGGGAATGCGACTTCTTTTGAGTTGCTTTTCCTTTCGGTCGGCAATTTCCAAGGGTTTCTCGATAAATTGCATTGTCTCGTCGATTTGGATATCCTCGAGAGGAACATGAAGGTTCTCGTCTACTAAACACTTCTTGAGGTTGGCTATATGAAATACTGGGTGAACTTTATTAAGCTCTATTGGTAGATCCAACTCGTAGGCTACTGGTCCAATCCTTTTCAGGATCTTAAACGGCCCTACGTAGCGGGGTGCCAATTTACCCTTGCGTCCAAATCGAACCACACCTTTCCATGGGGACACTTTTAACATGACCATGTCACCCACGGTAAATTCAAGCGGTTTGCGTCGCTTGTCGGCGTAACTCTTTTGTCGGCTACGAGCTGTGAGAAGGTTATTGCGAATCTGAGTGATTTTGTCGGTTGTTTCCTGGATAAGCTCAGGACCAACGATTGGAGAATCCACTGTTGCACGAATTACGTGGGACTCGCCAATTTCATGCCAGCAAATAGGAGATCGGCATTTACGGCCATACAATGCCTCAAATGGTGGCATCCCGATGCTAGAATGATAACTGTTATTATAGGAGAATTCCACCAACGGTAAATGAGAGTCCCAGTTTCCTCCGAAATCTAAGACACACTCCCTCAACATATCTTCGAGTGTTTGAATTGTCCTCTCAGATTGACCATCGGTCTGAGGATGATAGGCGGTACTGAGATCGAGGCGGGTTCCCATGGCTTCTTGAAGTGATTGCCAGAACCGAGAGAGAAATATCCCATCACGATCTGAAATGATGCTGAGAGGGATGCCATGCCGACTAACTATCTCGTCGATGTAAATCTGAGCAAGTTGTTCGACCTTGAAATGTTCACGGATGGGAAGGAAGTGAGCAGATTTAGTCAAACGGTCAACGATTACCCAAATGCTGTCATGTCCCTTTGTGGTACAGGGAAGTTTGGTTACGAAATCCATGGTGATCGCTTCCCATTTCCACTCGGGGATTTCCGGTTGGACCAATAGTCCAGAGGGTCGTTGATGTTCTGCTTTGACCCTGGAACATGTAAGACATTTGGCTACGAATAAAGCAATATCCTTTTTCATTCCCGACCACCAATAATTGGTTCTCAAGCCATGATACATCTTGTCAGCGCCCGGATGAATGGAATATCGAGTTTTATGGATTTCTTCCATCAGGAATGTACGAAGATTGTCGCGATCTGGGATCCAGATGCGATCTTGATAATAGAAAATACCATCAGACTTAGATTCCAACTCCCCATCAATTCCCGTGGGCATGTCATTTTCGGTAATTGCCGAGTGTTGGGCTCCTCGAATTCGGTCGCTGAGATTGGACAAGATAGGAGAACATATTAAATGAAATGCTTTGGCATGTTCTTTTCGACTTAACGCGTCGGCTACGACGTTCGCCTTTCCCGGATGATAGCGTATTTCACACTCGTAATCATTTAGGAGTTCGACCCATCGTGTTTGCCTCATATTGAGTTCCTTTTGATTAAGAATATGTTACAAGCTCTTATGGTCGGTGAAAATTACGCATTTAGTGCCGTAAAGGTAATGCCTCCAAATTTTAAGAGCGAAAACCACGGCACCGAGCTCCAAATCATGAGTCGTATAATTCCTTTCATGGATTTTGAGTTGTCGCAATGCGTAAGCTATAACCTTTCCCCTTTGCATCAAAACACAACCTAGACCGAGATTGGAGGCATCGCAGTATACCACGAAATCTTCGGATCCTTCAGGGAGTGTAAGAATTGGAGCGTCACACAATCTTTGTTTAAGAGTTTGGAAAGCGTATTCCTGCTTGGGTCCCCAATCAAATGGCGTACCCTTGCAAGTGAGCGAAGTAAGCGGTAAAGCGATCTTTGAGAAATTTGAAATGAAACGCCGGTAATATCCTGCTAAACCGAGGAATGACCGAATTTCCTTGGGGGTACGTGGGGCTTTCCAATTCTTGACTGCTTCAACTTTTGCGGGATCAACTAAAATACCCTTGTCACTTACAATATGACCGAGGAATTGTACCTCCTTTAACCAAAACTCGCATTTCGAAAACTTGGTATAGAGCCGATTTCCTTGCAACGTTTGGAGAGTTAGGCGAAGGTGTCTTTCATGCTCTGCCTTTGTCTTGGAGTAAATGAGGATGTCATCAATAAAGACGATAACAAAACGGTCGAGATAAGGTTTAAATACCTGATTCATCAAGTCCATGAATGCGGCAGGGGCATTTGTTAGGCCGAAAGGCATAACAGTGAACTCGTAATGACCATAGCGGGTTCGGAAAGCGGTTTTGGGGATGTCTTCTTCCCGTACTCGAAGTTGGTGATAACCCGAGCGAAGGTCGATTTTTGAGAAGCATGAAGCTCCTTGAAGCTGATCAAAAAGGTCGTCGATCCGAGGTAACGGATATCGGTTCTTGATGGTCAATTTATTTAACTCCCGATAATCGATACACATACGAAACGAACCATCTTTCTTTTTGATGAAGAGAACCGGGGCTCCCCAGGGTGAAGTACTAGGGCGGATAAATCCCTTATCGGTTAATTCTTGGAGCTGACTTGCCAATTCTTGCATCTCGGTTGGAGCCAACCGATATGGAGACTTGGCTATGGGAGCAGCTTCAGGAACGAGATCGATGCGGAACTCTAGCTCACGTACTGGAGGGAGTCCAGATACGTCATCGGGAAAGATGTCGGGAAAGTCTCGTACAATCGGAATATCTTCTATCTTCTTTTCTGTGACCTTTGTTTCCACCACATGGGCTAAGAAAGCCATGTATTCTTTACGTAGATATGATCGAGCTTGAGTACATGACATAAGACTAAGCTTTTTCGAACGAGTCTCGCCATAAATACGAAGACTTTGACCGTCGGCAAGAGGAATACGAATGAACTTCTCGAAACATACTATTTCAGCATGGTTTTGGGATAGCCAATCCATTCCCACGATGATGTCGAAGCTACCAAGTTCCATAGGAACTAAATTGACGGAAAATTTATGACCGCAAAAATCGAAAGTGCAATCTTGGATGACTGCATTGAGTGGAATGTATTTTCCATTGGCGACTTCTACGGTAAAGTGTTCATCAAGTATCGTGCGAGGTGTGTGAAGTATGGGTTCAAATTCCAAAGACACGAAACTTTTATCGGCACCTGAATCAAAAAGTACTGACGCGTAGCAGTCATTTATGAGAAACGTACCATTTACGACCTTGTTATCGGTCTGTGCTTGGGTTGCGGTAATGACAAATGCTCGGCCTTTGGGAGCTGGAACCTGCATTGTTGGATTTGCCTGGGCTTGAGTGTTAATGATATTGACAAGCCTAGGACACGCGTTTCTGAAATGGGTGGGGTCACCACAGTTGAAGCATGTTCCAGTTGGATACCGGGTTTGTGTTTGCTGATTTGAGGGTAGAGCGAATGGTCGCTGAGTTTTTGGTGCACGGCATGTGTCCGCCAAGTGGCCATAGCGACCACAAGTCGTACAAAGGCGACACGGGCTGGTGGACATATGGTGATAGTTACAATGGTTACAGAGGGGGTGAGGTCCGGTATACGGCTTTTTGTTTGGTTGGGTGACTTGGGTGATAGGAGCAGCAGGGGTAATAACAGCATGGTTGTGGTGATGGCTTTTCCGCTTCTTTTTGTCGTGTCGGTGTGAGGACTCGGACTTGACAATTAGGGGAGTCTCAGGGGTCGGCTTTTCAGTTGTCATCTTTGAACCCTTGCGTGGGAGGACACCATCGTTCATATTATCTTCGTTGAGTTGACCTGCTATTTCAATAGCGGATTCCAGAGTAGATGGCCTGCTGCTGGTCACCGAATCATGGATCTGGCGCGGTAACCCTTTAATGTAGCGGCGTATTGCAGTTTTCATAGGTTGAACCATGTGAGGTAGGAGTCTTGAAAGATCATAGAATCTATTAGTGTAGGTAGCGTTGTCTCCTCCCACCTGTTTCAGATTCCAGAATTCCTCCTCGAGAGTTTGCAATTCGCTATCCGGGCAGAACTTCTCTATCATGCGTTCCTTTAGTTTTGACCAGGTCATTCCCAAGGCAACAGCCTCTCCTTTTGCCCGTTTTTCTAGGTTCCACCATGAGAGAGCATGACCTTGGAGGCACCCTGTAGCGTGACGGACCATCAGGTCCTCAGGGCACTCGCTGTGGATGAAAGTACTCTCCATTTCTTCGATCCATGTAAGGAGTGCGGTGGCACCATCTATGCCTTTGAAGTAAGGCGGATTACAGCTACGAAAGTGCTTAAACGAGCAACGATGAGTGGTTGCTGGAGCTTGCGGCTGAAGAATTTGAAGATGGGTTGCAATTGTTGGGATGACATTTGCTACCTCCTTAGCGATAAGGGCGGCTAGCCTTCGGTTGTTACGAGCAGCGTATGGGGGTCGTAATGCCATCTATGAGAAACACGCATATGGACTTGTGAGTTATTTGTAAATTGATTATGGAAATTAAGTTTGTAGGCATTGTTGGGTAAAATGATTGTAAAACACTTGTTGGGCCATGGTTAGGAGTGTTGGGCACCTTTTGGGCTTTCCATGGGTACTAAATGTGAAGCATGTAGCAATTGCGTGGGCCCCCACAATACTAAGTTTTCACATGTTTTTCCCACTTCAAGGCCCATTAGGGAACTTAATAGTCCAATGAGTTGGCCATTTTGGAGTGTATCCTTTCGGATACGTTTGATAAGGTCGGGTATTTTGATGGCTCAAAAGTAATGTGAATGACGCGCTTTGGCCTATAGGTTTGGGAACTCTCGCCTTTGGTCCCCAGGTAAGCAAACTGGTCCCTCGGTTGATTGGGATGTATACGAATGCTTACCTAGTCAGGACTTTCGGGCTACCGGCACCTCCCCCTTCCAGTTACTACGCATCCATTACTTTGATCCTACCCAACTAGAGTGGATGACTTTTAATTTCCTATGAGCTCTAAGGAATATATATGTATATAAATTTTTATTTTGAAACCATTTGAGTATGTATGTTATTTTAAGAGAAAAAGGAGAAAATTCACAAGTGTATGCACACATATAAGTGTCGGGAATAATACCTAAGCACATAAGGGAGCAATTAGCACACAAAGGTATTCCTAGAATTTTCTAAGTGCGAATTGCATGCAGTTGTGTGTGCATTTTATAAACTAGCATACGAGAGGACCCTAGAGGCTATAGACTAGGTCAAGGCAATTAACCTAATTCCCTATAGTCAAGGGCTCTGATACCAATCTGTCACACCCCGATCCTTGGCGGAATCGATCAAGGCGTGATATATTGTTCAAAGTCTCATGACAACTATGTTATAATATGATTAGATTCAATTAAGTACTAAGTATGCAAACAAGATCCACAACATACAAATACAAATCAAAATACAATAACATTTATTACATCAAATTTAAATAGTCTTGTGGGTTTCTAAGGTACACCCTACTTTTCATCAACTTCATTCTTCAAATCTGCATCATGGGTAAAAACAGGTCAACTGCGAGAGTTGGTGAGTAATCTAGTTTTATTAAAGAAAATTGTGAGTTTGAATAATTTTAAATTTGTTTTCTTTTGAAGTTGGCAAGCAATTGTTATTGAGATAACATTTTATAAATCAAAAATTGATTAACAAATGATAACAACAACAATAAGTCCTCACCCTATATATACATATATATGTATATATAGGATGGAGCATCTAATCATCATACACACACAACCACGTGCGATCAATCACCTTAGCGTCCCAAGGCGGGGTGGTCAACCCAATAGCGCTATTATTGTCCATAACGTACCTCAAGAATACGAGCATAGTCATGGAGATTAGACTAAAATGATAATGCACTACAAGTACATGTAGCGTAAACAAACAATAATTATACAAATAATGATTCAAGTATAAATGTCCCCAACAATGTCTCAATTGTGATAAAATAATAAAATGAAGTTGAAAACATATTAGAACCACATGATACACCCCAAAAGTATTGAAAATTATAAAATATGGGGTAGATTACTCACATTAGTCCAAACGGAATACGCGTGTTGTACGATAGACGGCTCGGGTCAAAACGACGTGGAACCTATTATAATTAATAGTTTTGGTTTAGGAACTACTAAACGGGAATGGAGTATTAATAAAAATAATTAGACACATATTCTTATATTAGATGAATTAACAATAATAAAATTTTGTTTTGAATATTAATGTATTCATAGGTTAGATGAATTTTAAATTGAATTAATTACTTTGCTTAATTAATTTATATTTTCACTTTAGGCAAGATTTTAATAATTTCTTATTAAAATAATAACTTGTCAAATTATAAGTATTTACAGATTTTATATATTATAAACAATTATTTATATGAAATAATCATTAAAAAGGCATTTTTACATGCTTAGATATTTAGGAAAATGGTTTTAAATACTAAACAGTAATGAAACATTCTGAAATTATCAGAAAATCATTATTTCATAAAATAGTAATTACTGTAAAATTTTCATATTTTTCTTAACTGCTTTAGTATTTATTTAGTATTTTAATAATTAAACCACAACAAAATTCGGGAAAAATAATAAATGATTCCCAAAAATTCTGGAAAATTAACCATAGTTTTCTAACAATATATTGAGCCTACTATAAATATGTTGGATATTTTGGACTATGGGAAGTATTTCTTATGTTTTTCATTATTAACTAATCAATAAAATCATAAATAATAGCAAAACGATTAAGGGAAATTCATCAAACTTTTTATTTATGATTATTATGTTATATGTGACATTCTGATAAGGTGTTATAATTTTTGGACATGTGTAGGTATTTATTATCAATTTAAACCATTAAACAATCATTAAATCAGTAAAATTAAGCAAACATTCTTAAAAAAATATGTAAATTTTGTCATGGAGTCTTTATAATGTTAATAAGGTGCGAAAAATATAACATCTAATTTTGGACCTAAATAACTATATTTTGCTATTTATTTATCTATAACAAAATAAAATACACAATAAGCATAAAACAGTAATATAAATGAATGAAACTTCATAAATCCACTTTAATCAATATATGGGTCATTGTAGAATTTTTCCAGAATTTATTGACAGTAAAACGTATTTTATGTGAATTATTGCCCTATTATATTGCAATAATTATAGTAATTCAATAAAAATAAGTAATTTTCTGAAAATTTCCAGAACTTCTTATTTTATTGATGGGATTCTGAGAAAAATCAGGTTTATATATAAAATGAGTTTTAGATATTTTGGTGGATTTAATTTGTTTCATTAATGAATTTGAAACTTTTAACAACATACCTTGATGAATGCTTCAAGAGGGATGGAGATTTGAGTATGAGGGATTGTTCTTGGCTGGAAAATTGATATTTCTTGGAAGAATTTCGAGATTGAGAGTGAGAGAAAGAATAGAGAGGGTTTGAGTGGTGATGAGAATAATGTGTTGGGAGAAAAATGAAAGGAAAGATGATGGGAGGTGTGAGTGGGAGACCATGGGAATAACTTTTGGCTTTTGGTGGTCTTCATAATTTCCCACTAGCACAAGCATCTCTATGTAATACACTAATTAATATAAGAATTTTATAAAATTTAATGTAGAGTTTATAAAAATAGAGTTTTATAAAAAAAAATAGGTTATTATTTGATTATAACAATCTACTTTGATTTGAAGTTTAATTATAGCATTCAAGTTTGATTCTTTTAATTTAATTAGAGCATCATACTTTGATTTTATTTTAATATGGTATCATAATTTAATTTGATTATAGTTATAACGTTATACTATGCTATATTGCTATTAACGTCAATTTATATCGTATTGTATGGGTTTTGATCCTATTAGCGTCAAGGAATATTGAGTAGGGTTTATTAAATTTCCAATTGGGTTGGGTTGAACCGAATCCATTTTAGGCGGATGTCACAGGGGGGGGGGGGGAAATAAAGAGGTTGGAAAATAAAATCTTTTGAAATAAATTATCATTTTCAGTTTTAGATCCTCGTTCAAGGAAATGTGAACTTAAAGTGCAAAGGATAATTCATTTTCAAAATATAGCAAATCAATTGCCAGATGGATTTACTAACCTTAAGAGAGTAACAAAGTCTCACTTCAAATGAATCTAAGGCACGCCTGAAACGTGGAATACTAGCCGGTTCCAAAGATAAAATCCTAGAAAACGAAAGGGAGTCAACATAATTGATGGTCAAAAGAGAAAATGGAATCTCTTGAGAAGATTAGTGAAACTCTAAAAGAGCCCAATAACATAACAAAAGAAACTCATGTACCTAAAAATACTGAAAATGAAGAGATCTCAATAAATTACATCATGACAGGAATCAGATGGAATCGAAATAAGACAGACGTCAAGGATAATTTTGATAGGTTTTATTTACACTAGATTCAATTATCATGGCAGCAGAAGCAATCAAAATTAATTTATGGCAAACAACAATTACTAAAACCTACAAGGATCTTACCTAATGATATTAACAACTACAAAAGGATCAAGAAAAACCAACCTTGAGCAAAACCAATTTGCTAGAAGACCTTTGATGAAGAACAATTCCACAAGTGCCAAGGAAGGTAGTACCTAATAAAGAATATCTCTAATGGTTCACACCAAATGAGTCCAAATCAATTAAATTAATTAGGTACTTAAGAAAGCTCGCTATAGAGCCCTAAAGAGGGACTATAGATCCTTCTGAGAGAGAAAAGAAACTCTGAGTCTAACACCAAGAAAGGAGTCTTGCGAGATTTCCAGGAGGCCATGGGTATTTATAGCTGAAGGTTGCTTAAAGGATAAACTGGTTTGAATGATAACTAGATAAGGATAAATAATTAAATAATCCAATTTATCTAAAACCCAAACCTCCTTACCTATATAGCCATGAACGACAATTTGAAGGCTTATCCCTTCATAATTTTCGTCCCTTATTCCTTTATCCAACTATTGGGCAATTAATATTCAGTCCCTGTACTTTTAATTAATGCCAAATTAATTTCAAACTAGTTTCTAATTAATTATCATCACATGGCAAATTAATACACTATTTCTCTCTTTTTCTCTTTCTTTTAATTAACTCTAATACCATTTGGACTATAAAGGGCAACCCAAAAAGGACCCTACTATTATTGTAAAGTCGTTACCAATTAGTTATGACTTTGGACACTGTTCCAACAGTCTCTCACTTGTACAAGTCATCAACTACTATTGGTCATAAGTCTTCTGGTTAATTAGCAGAGCGTGCTTCCTTAGCCACTGCCGAACTCTGAATCATATTCTAAGAGACAACTCTTAGATAAGTGATCAAATATTCCTTTGTTCTACAAGATATCCTATGAACCTGAGACATGAATAAGAATCAATCTCAAGGTTCAAGATTATGTTTCCTGATTTCTGATTTATGATGAATTTATTTAAACTTCTGGATTGAACACATCAATCTAATACAGGTTGGGCCCAACACTATAATGTCAACATCAAATCATTGAGGGCCTATGATATCGCTTTTCCAGTTAAGGCAAAAAGAACAAATAAATTTTGACTACATAGCTCTAGTCAACTCATCATGTCATACACAAACATACATTTTATAACTCGCTGTTACTGTTGTGTATAGGTAAACCAATGCACAACAAAATTGTAAACTAAGACTCATGCATATCCGTTTGAAGAATAGAATATATTATCATCTTAGAATTATTTGTGATTGTATCCATGAAGTAATCTCTCTAAGTGTGGGTTCTGCAATACCTAAATCTCCATTTAACTACTCATGAGTGTTAGTTGCATCTTCATGCTATGTCCAATCTCCATTAGACATCAACTAATACTCCATGACGGTATTAAATAACTACTTACTTCCAAGAGTATGACTAACTGTGGAGGTTTGAGTAACTTAATACTCAGGAAGTGGATTTTAAACATGCAAAAAGAAACACAATAATAAATAATTGCAAAATGGTAGTTCACCAGCTTATAACATATATCCATTTTATTTATCATCAATTCAATTACAATTTATCATTGTTACAAATGTTTCAACTATTAACTAACTACTAAAACTGATATCATCTCTCATGCCTATGCTCCTAGCATGCTCATCGTGCTTAATTTTACTCAACGCCTTTGTGAAAGGATCAATTGAATTATCCTATGATGATACTCTATTCACTACGATGTCCCCGCTCTCCACCCTAAGACGAACATAATGGTATTCCTTAAGTATATGCCTTGATCTTCCATGATCCTTAGGTTCTTTAGTTAAAGAGAGTGCACCTTCATTATCACAGAAGATTTCAATGGGTTCTTGGATTGTTGGAACAACTCCAAGATCACCAATGAAGTTCTGTAACCAAGCCGCTTCCTTTGCAGCTTCACTAGCTGCAATATACTCAGACTCACAAGTAGAGTCTGCCACTGTTGCTTGTTTGGAACTCTTCCATGTCACTGCGCTTCCAGTCAACAAGAACACATAACCGGATTGTGAACAACTGTCATCTCTATCCATTTGGAAACTTGCATCACTATACCCACTCACTATGAGTTCATATTTTCCACCGAAGACCAAGAACATATCTTTCGGATTTCTTAAATACTTAAGAATATTCTTTACTGCTATACAATGACTTTCACCTAGATTGTCATGATATCGACTCACGATGCTCAAAGCAAATGAGACATCAGGACGAGTACATGTCATGGCTTACATGATCGATTCTATAGCCGAAGCATATGTGAATCAACTCATTTTGTCCAGCGCATCACTAGTGACGAGACATTAAGCTTTACTTTGCTTTATGCCATGATGTAAGGCTAAAGACCCTTTCTTGGATTCTTGCATATTGAACCTCTTCAATATCTTATCCAAATATGTACTTTAGCTAAGTCATATTAGACGTTTTGATCTATCTTTATAGATCCTTATTCCAAGTATGTATGTTGTATCTCCTAGATCCTCCATAACAAAACATTTCCCATGTCAGGCTTTTATACCTTCCAGAGTTGGGATATCATTTTCTATAAGTAGTATGCTATCCACATACAACACTAGAAAGACTACAACACTCATACTAGCTTTGACATATACGTATGACTCATTTTCACATCTAGAAAATCTAAACTCTTTGACCTTCTCATGAAAACAAAGATTCCAACTATGAGATGCTTGTTTAAGTCCATAAATTGACTTTTCAAGCTTGCACACTTTATTAGGATACTTGGCGTGTTCAAAACCATCTGGATGTGTCGTATACACATCCTACGAAAGTTTTCTGTTAAATAAAGCGGTTTTAACATCCATTTGTCATATCTCATAATCATAGAAGGCAGTTATGGAAAGCATTATCCTAATCGACATGATCTTAGCTACTGGTGAAAAGGTTTTCTCATAATCAATCTTTTGGGTTTGAGTATAGCCCTATGCCACCAACCTATATTTGAACGTATGTATATTCCCATCCATGTCAGTCTTCTTCTTAAAGATCCATTTACAACCCACCATTTTTCGACTGGGTGTGTGATCAACCAAATCCCAAACTGGGTTATCGTACATGGACTAAATCTCGCTATTCATTGCCTTTTTTCATTTGGCTGCCTTAGGGCCTGTCATCTCTTCTTTGTAGTTAGCTGGCTCATCTAAATTTACAAGTGTTTTATCACTAATAAATGTGTCCCCTTCCACAGTAACATGAAAACCATAAAACTCAGGAGGCATGCTAACTCTATCAGATCTGCGAAGAGGTAATGAATTGTCAACTGGCACAATAGGTGTTTCAGCCTCTGGTTGAGTTCTACTGTCAACTATAGGTCATTGGCTGACTCTTGAATTTCTTCAAGATCGATTGTACTCCTACTGTCCTCTTTGTATATAAGTCTGCTTTCTCGAAAGACTCCTCTTCGAGCTACAAACACCACGTTTTCACTAGGTCTGTAAAATAAATATCCAAAAGACTTTTGTGGATAACCAATGAATAGACACTTCTCGGCTCTGGCATCAAGTTTATCTTGGATTTCGTGCTAAATGAAAATCTCACAACCCCAGACCTTGATATGTGCGAGTGAATGACGCTTCCCACTCCATATTTCATGAGGTGTCTTAGAAACCTTCTTAGTTGGTACTAATGAACTAGTTTCCAACATTGCTCTCAAGTTCATATTTTGTGCAAGAGAAATTTATCAAAAGTCCTTATATTTTAGCTCTATATAGAAAAAAAGTACTTCATGATTTATTTTTTGTGATTTAATAATCTAAAACAACAAAATTTTGTGAAAACACCCATTTGATTCGTAATATTTAATAATTATTCTTGTACATTTTATTTTATGTTCTTCTATTATTAGCTACCTGATCTATTAATTTTTATAAACATTAGTTTTATCAACTAATTTATTAGATATCACCTATTTTTAGCTAGTTTCTCTAACATAAGGTCATCTCCAATGCATTGAACTCTTAAAAAGTTCAATGAAATGCCATGTAGGAAAGAGAAAACAAATTGAGTTGATTTTTTATTTAATAAAAATTAAAGTTCACACTATCTTTTCTGTAACGACCCAAAAATCTTGAATTTATATTCGAGATAATGCTTAAGGTAAAGATCAAAAAATTTTGAAAGTTTTAAAATAATATCGCGGGAAATGCAGTAAAACAGTAACAAAAAGTTATAAAATATTAGTTTATGTGAAGTTTGTATTGTAGTGTGTGAATAGTGAAATTTAGCCAAAAATGACAAATTGGTCATTTGATATGAAAATGACCATTATATTAAAGAAATGTAATATGGGGTTAATTTGGTAACAAATGAAATATACATTCTAAGAGTTTGGAGAAAAGTTGGGAAAAAGGGCAAATAAGTCTTTTGCCATGTTTTGGACCTTAGTATAAAAATAATTGTGTTTGTGGGTAAAAGTGTGAGAAATAGAAATTAGTGTAATAAAAGTTGGATGCTAGTGTTAAAAATATGAAGAATGGAAGTTCAGGGGCTGAAACGTCATTAAGCCAAAGTTGGAAAAATATATATATGAGAAAATATCTCATAAATGGCCATAATTTTAGAAGAGAGTTCTGGGAACTCTCTGGAAGAACCGAGAGCACGAGTTCAAGAAGATGAGCGAGGAATTGGAGTTGGAATGAAAGAATCAAGCAAAGGAAAGAAGATTTCCAAGT
This sequence comes from Cichorium intybus, assembly GCA_023525715.1. NCBI lineage: Eukaryota > Viridiplantae > Streptophyta > Magnoliopsida > Asterales > Asteraceae > Cichorium > Cichorium intybus. The sequence continues at coordinate 14,926,664 of CM042011.1, read as the reverse complement.
GGGTGGAGGTAAGAAATCAAGTTTATGAACTTGTTCTTAGTATTTTCTTCCCGGGTCAAAACTGAAATCTGGAAATTTTAATATATGAAATGGTTTTAATGGTTTCTCCCCCTATTAATGATCAAACTTCACGTAAACACACCTAATTCAAGAGGTGTTGTTGAAATCATGGAAAAACCCAATTCTTGGCTCAAGAACCCTAGCTCACGGGTCCTTGTGATCAAAGATGGTTTTAATGGTTTTCATGAAGTTCAATATACCATAAAAGATGGAAGAAATCAGTTGTAAGAGATAGTTTCAAGGAATTTTAGTTTTGGACTAAAAATGTTAAAAACGGGATTTCTATGATTTGTCACGGATTGGAATGATTCCATGGTTGGAAACTAAAAGCAAGTTGTTATTTAAGGCCTAGAAATGACCTTAAAATGATTAAGTCAAGTATTAAGAACTTAAGGTAAGGAATTAGTGCAACTGTAGTTTGGAAAATCGCCAAATAAGGCAACCTGCTTGTAGGTTGCGACGCGACCTACACCCTTGTCGCGACGCGAGGCGGCGCCAGGTTCACAATGCAGTGAGTCTCCTGCCAAGTGAGGTTGATTTTTGGGATTTGATGCTAGACTTGTCCGTTTGACCTCAAATTTTAAACATATGTCTATTATGGCCCAAAACTTCATGGAAAATTGTCGGAATCGAAATACGACCCTCCGAGGGTACTGTAGTAAAATACGTATAAAGTACGATTTAACTAAACTTGGTCATTCAAAAGTTATACACTTGTTTTGACCTTTAGTGGTATAATAAGGACTCTAATAAGTTATAGAGTCCATTAGAATATAAATTAATGTATGATATATTACATATAGGTGTAAGTCAAGTTATTGAGCATCATCAAAAGAGTATAAATACAAGGAACGTGTAGTCAATCTTCTAGCAATACATGAGGTGAGTACATGTAGTATTTTTACCCATTCTTGGGTACATGGCAAGTAAGTATTTTCAAGATTTCCTATAAAATTTCTATATGTGAAATTATATGCAAGAGTATTATTTCTAACTTGTTGTGAAAGTATAATGCTATATTTGAAGCTAAGTTTTGAACTACAAGTTATATTAAGTGAAAGTGTGCTGGTCTATGTACCAATTATGTGAAAGTATATTTTGAATACAAGTTATACATATTTGAAAGTATGGATAGGCATATAGCCATAATATGTTTAAGAAGTATGTTATGGTTACAAATTGTATATGTTTTCAAGTATGAATGGGTTTATAGCCATAAGATGTTTGGAAAGTATGATTTGGCATTAAGCCTAAAATGTTATAAAGACATGTTTTAAACATATGTTTTTGTGAAACGAAAGTTATGAATTTGGCATTCAGCCATAAAGACAAGAAATGGTGAAGTTTGGCAATTAGCCACTATGTAAGTAAGTAATGTTAAAGTAAGCAGAAAGTATTTTGTATGACTGGTAATTGTAGCAAGCAGCGTTAGTAAGGGAACTATGTTCCACCTACCCGGGTTAGGTAAGGGGTCTACTGGGGAAAAAGCCTCATCGTGAAGTAGATTGCCTAAGAATTCTATGGTGAGGATTGATCCGTTCTTTCTAGCCATAGAGACTTGGGGTATCACTCATGGTGATTAAAGCCCTAAGTATAAAAATCCAGCAAGCTTATAAAACCAGTCAAAGAAAGTAAGAAAAAAGCTATTTTTGTAAAGTATGTTATGAAGTGATTTTGAAAAGTAAAGAGTTATAGTATGTTGCTACTATAAAGTTTTGAAAGATGTTATTTTTGTAAAGTATGTTATGAAATGATTTCGAGAAGTAAAGAGTTATAGTATGTTATTACTATAAAGTTTTGACAGAAGTTTTATGTTATAAATTTACAAAAAAAATGGAAAAGAAGTTAAAGGTTTGAGTCTAAAACTCATGTATCTCACGAGACATTATTGTCTTACGTATTTTATGTTTTGTCATGTATTCCAGGTTAAGATGATATGCTATAATTGGATGAAGTTTAGCTGGAGTGGAGCTCAAATTAGCTCCTACTTTGGACTCAAGGTTTAATCATTTCTTGCTTACTATGGTTAGTTTTGATATGGATTTGTACACCCACTGTTTTAAGCATTTAAATTATCGGTTTTTGATAAACCGTATTTTTGTATTCATGAACTTTTATGAAAAACCATAGTATTTGCAAACAGTAGAAATGGGGTGTCACATTTTCATTAAACTCTATTTGTAGAGTTCAATGGGTGTTGAACTCTACCATCCATGTCATCGTATCGGTCATATATTAAAGTCAATTTAAACCCATTGAACCCACCATTAAACTCCCATCGGAGATTATCTAACATATGCATAATAATTTTTTATATTATTTTTAGCCTTTTATAGAAAGACCAAAGGACGTTGTTTCAAACAATGACATGAGGGTAAGACCATCTTCAACACACCTTTATTTTTTACTCTATTTTTGGAGTAAAAAATGGTGTAAAAATAGATCATCTCCAATCCATCTCAATTTTTCATATTACTTTTACTTCAAAAAGTATATTTCTAGTATTATTTTTCATTCATTTACATAAATTTTCAAAACATCCATTCTATTTATTGGCTTTTAACATATAATTATTCCAGATTTATATTATTCTACTGAAATATCCATATTTTGTATAATATATACATTTTGTATGTTTATAAAGTATGTTATCATGCTTTAACTTTTTTTAAATATACTTAAACTTTTATATGAATTCGATATATAAAAATTCAAATTTTGATAATTACAACTAATTAATATTATTTAATATATCATGATTATAAATAATTGTTATTACATTTAAAATAAACTAGAAATGCATAAAAATAAAAAATAAATGAGTACAAATAACAAGTGAAACATTAAATGTATTTTTAATGTAAATAAATAATGTTACTCTATATTTGAAGTAATATTATCTATATACATAAAATATAATAAGTTATAAAGATAAGTTGGAAGGAAAAAAAATTTAAAAATAATATAAACCTATTTATAGGGTTGAAGACTATTGCCATTCACGACCAAAAGGATGTTTGGTCGCCAACTTTTATTTAGAAAAAGGAAACAGGCGACTAAAGTCTAAAACCATCAACCGAGACTTTCCTCTTGGTTGCCGAATATATACTAAAGCCTTGCTTCTTTGGTCAGCTCCTATTTCCCATATATTTGACACTTGCAACTGTGTATGCATGATTTTATTTTCTATAATTTAAAACAAAAAGATAATAATAAAATTACTCTATTTTCACATAAAACAGAGATTATATTCCTTATAACATTAGTAAAAATTAAAATTTGCTTAAAATGTTAATATTCTTTAATAAAATATTTATTTGGTTTTGGTTGCTAAAAAAATTGGATTTAAATCCAATAGGTTGTGTAGGTGATTTTTTTTTTTTAATTTTTAATAGATAATTGAGTTGGTATTAGTTAGGCTGGTGGGAGTACCCCGTGATAGGGGGGACCGTGATGCCACCTGTGCAAGCCATCACGGCGTGCACATCGCCCAGTGTGTGCCGTGATGGCCGTGGTCATGGTGGATGGTGATGCTGTTCACGGAGAATCACGCGGGTTTTTAAATTTTTTTAATGCTCAAAGCCGTTCAACGACTATATATTCAAAAAAAAAAAATTTAAACCTAATTTTTTCCTATATATACATACACCTCTCATCCACACAAACTCACACAATTCTCATATATTCACACAAAATGGAATTTTTTAAAGAATTCGATTCGGACGACGACGAATTTATCAACACGTTTTTTAATGTTGTTGCGCACGGTGCCACTGAAGGGTCTTCAAACGTTAAACACACAAGAACCGCTATCAACCGAGATCGGCAAGCTGCACACGATCTTTTGGTACGTGACTATTTTGCTGATCCTCCTCTTTATGGTGACAAACATTTTAGACGTCGTTATCGTTTACCTAGAGAGTTATTTTTACGTATTAGCAACGCTTTAGAGGCGCGATATGATTATTTTAAGCAAAAACCCGATAGTAGAGGTAGAATGGGTTTTAGTTGTATACAAAAATGTTCGGCTGCACTTAGGTATTTAGCATTAGGCATAACAGCTGATGCAAGTGACGAGTATCTGAAATTGGCTGAGAGGACCGTAAGGGAAACTGTGGATTGGTTTTGTGCATGTGTTATTGACGTGTTTGGCAAAGAATATTTGCGTAAACCTATAGCTCGTGATATCGAGAAGTTATATGCGGCACATGAAGCGAGACATACCTGGTATGCTTGGTAGCCTTGATTGTATCCATTGGGCGTGGGAAAAATGTCCAACTGCGTGGAAAGGACAATTTACCCGAGGTGACGTAGGTGAGCCAACTATGATATTGGAAGCCGTTGCATCATTCGATTTGTGGATTTGACATGCGTACTTTGGGGCAGCCGGGTCCAACAATGACCGAAATGTTCTTAATCAATCTCCAATTTTCAATGATATTTGGACCGGGCGAGCTCATACTATGTCATTCACAGTGAACGGACATCAATACAAACACGACTACTATCTTTGTGATGGGATTTATCCAGATTACGCCACATTTGTGAAGACGTACGCGGTACCTCGAAGTGAAAAAGCAAAGATGTTTACACGAAGTGAAATGCAATTCATTCCCGAAACGCCCGAATATTTACAACAAGTACTCGAAGTTCAAAATTTCGAAACGTGCCAATATCTTCGTGAAGATTTAAGCGAGCATGTTTATCGAAACAGATTGGATGATGACGAATAGTTTTTTTTTAAATTTCCATGTAATGTTTTTTTTAAATTTCTATGTACTTTTTTTATTTTTAAATTTCTATGTAATGTTTTTTAATATTAATGTAATTTTTATGTTTAATATAATGTTATTTAAATTAAAAATTAGGTTTTTATTTATTTTTGAATTTTTTTAAATTAAAAAAGATGATGTGGTGTGATGAAATGTGATAGGTATAAAGTGTGTGTTGTGATTGAGTGTGATAGAATGTGATAGAGGTAAAATCTGATGTGGCGCTGATATGACACCCATCACATTTGTGCAATATAAGACCATTGGGAGTACCCATCACATTGCACAAATGTGATGGGTGCCACATCAGCGCCACGTCAGATTTTACCTTTATCACATTCTATCACACTCCATCACATTACCCCCTTTATACCCATCACATTTTCATCACACCACATCATTTTTTTTTTAATTTAAAAAAATTCAAAAATAAATAAAAACCTAATTTTTAATTTAAATAACATTAGATTAAACATAAAAATTACATTAATTTAAAAAACATTACATTGAAATTTAAAAATGAAAAAAATAACATAGAAATTTAAAAAACAACATTACATGGAAATTAAAAAAAAAAACTACTCGATATCATCCGATCTGTTTTGATAAACATGCTCGACTAAATCTTCACGGAGATATTGGCAAGTTTCGGAATTTTGAACATCCAGTACTTGTTGTAAGTATTCGGTCGTTCCGGGAATGAATTGCATTTCCGTGTTAACCGCATCGGCCTCGTCGTATGTGCAAATCGCTCTACCTTTATATTCAACAATCATATTATGCATAATGATGCACGCATACATAATTGTCTTCATCCTACCGTCGTCATGGATTTGTGAGGCATGTTTGATCACATGCCATTTTTGTTTGAGTACCCCAAATACCCTTTCTATGTCCTTCCTAGTCGATTCTTGTCTTCGTGTAAACAATTTTGCTTTTTCACTTCGAGGTACCGCATACGCCTTCACAAATGTCGCGTAATCTGGATAAATCCCATCACAAAGATAGTAGCCGTGTTTGTATTGATGTCCGTTCACTGTGAATGACATACTAGGAGCTCGCCCGGTCCAAATATCATTGAAAATTGGAGATTGATTAAGAACATTTCGGTCATTGTTGGACCCGGCTACCCCAAAGTACGCATGCCAAATCCACAAATCGAATGATGCAACGGCTTCCAATATCATAGTTGGCTCACCTACGTCGCCTCGGGTAAATTGTCATTTCCACGCAGTTGGACATTTTTCCCACGACCAATGGGTACAATCAAGGCTACCAAGCATACCAGGTAAACCATGTCTCGCTTCATGTGCCGCATATAACTTCTCGATATCACGAGATGTAGGTTTACGCAAATATTCTTTGCCAAACACGTCAATAACACATGCACAAAACCAATCCACAGTGTCCCTTATGGTCCTCTCAGCCAATTTTAGATACTCGTCACTAGCATCAGTTGTTATGCCTAATGCTAAATACCTAAGTGCAGCCGAACATTTTTGTATACAACTAAAACCCATTCTACCTCTACTATCGGGTTTTTTGCTTAAAATAATCATATCGCGCCTCTAAAGCGTTGCTAATACGTAAAAATAACTCTCTAGGTAAAAACGACGTCTAAAATGTTTGTCACCATACAGAGGAGGATCGGCAAAATAGTCACGTACCAAAAGATTGTGTGCAGCTTGCCGATCTCGGTTGATAGAGGTTCTGGTGTGTCTAACGTTTGAAGACCCTTCGGCGGCACCGTGCGCAACAACATTAAAAAACGTGTTGATAAATTCGCCGTCGTCCGAATCGAATTCTTCAAAAAATTCCATTTTGTGTGTATATATGTATATATGATATTGTGTGAGTTTAAGGATGAGAGGTGTATGTATATATAGGTGAAAATTTGGTTTAAATTTTTTTTTTTTTTTGGAAAATATAGCCGTTCAACGGCTGTTTTGGTTTTAATTTTTTTTTAATATAGCCGTGATACACCGTGAACCGCATCACCCTACACCACGACCACGGCCATCACGACACACACGGGGCGGTGTGCACGCCGTGATGGCTGGCTGATTTGGCATCACGGAGCCCCTATCACGGGGTACTCCCAACAGCCTAATGGATACTCCCACCAGCCTTATGACCGGGATAGTCTAATGACACGTCACATTGACTATTAGGCTATGCGGAATGTCTCACGCCCTCCTCCACGCCAATGACCTTCCACGTCAGCCACGCCCTCCTCCACGCCGTGGAGGAGATGGTCTCCACCGTTGTCCAAGAAGAGAGAGAGCGAGAGAAGAAGAGAGAGACAGAGAGAGAAGAAGAGAGAAACGGGCGTTGCTCAACGTTGCTGAACCCACGCCTGGCCACATCCGCTTCCGCCAGACCAGTTGATTCTTCATAAGTTAAGATCGAATTTTATGTAAGCGATTATGAAATTTACCACATATAATAATAGTTTCAAATCCTAAACCCTGATTGTTCTCCTGTTCATCTTTGCAGGCGAGAACTCTGAATTAATCAGGTATGTAACGATTAAGCAAGAGTCCGTTTCGGTAATTTACTCTCCAACAATCTGCATTTGAACACTTTTTTCTTGAAATTATGGATCTTTGCACATTTTTAAGTGAAAAAGATCTTTAGTACCAAGAACTCATAACATATATATGGATCGTTGAATTTAACGTTAACAATTTTAGTTTCTTGTTAATTAACTAGACGTTCGTCTATTTTTTCTTCAGTTTGTATTGTTGAGAGTTGTAAACTGATCATCTTTGCATCATCGAAACCCTAATTCAAGTTAAAATTGGAGTTTGTTTCTAAAGACGGAAAGTTCTTAGATACGAAAAACTTCATAACAATCTGTCTTGTTGGATTTGCAAAAATCTTGAGACGATTCTTAAGTTTTTATGTTTAATTTATCAGGAAGCAGAGAGATCTGAAAATGGATTCCACAAGCGACAACATTGATCGACTCAGCTGCTTGCATGAAGAGGTTCTTTCACACATACTCTCCCTAATGCCTACGAAATTTGCAGTGCGAACAAGCATATTATCCAAAAGATGGAGATACCATTGGACTTTGGTCAACAACCTTGACTTCGATGATGTTCACCCTGTCCACGGTTTAAATTGCTTTACAAATTTTGTAAATCGGGTGCTAGCGCTTTGTAAAACATCTCACATTAATTTATTTCGATTACACTGTTCTGAAATCTGGGTTCGAAAGGTAAGCCTTTCAAAGTGGATTAATGAAGCAGTCAGGTTAAATGTTCGTGAGCTTGACATACAAGTTATTCTTCTCCATTTGCCTTTGCCTTTGAGTATGTTCAATTGCAAGACGCTCACAAAATTAAGAATAGTTTGGGGGACCCACGATTGGGATGTTTGGGAATTTCCTTCTTCTGTCAAACTTCCTTGTTTAAAAGTCCTTGAAATCAGTGTTTTTAGTAAACCTTCCATCAATGCATTCAGACTGATTAGCGGTTGTCCAATACTTGAAAGTTTATCACTGGATGTAGACTATCCTAATGAAGAAGAAGATTACAAATTCAATATTCCTACCTTGAAGCGATTGAAATTAAGAACACGGAAAAGTATAATTCTTAACAAAGTTGTTTTGAATGTCCCGAATCTTGAATACCTTTTTGTTGGTGGGGTCGTGTCCTCACTTTTTGTGATGGAAGATTTGTCTTCTCTTGTTGAGGCAACTGCAACTGTTTCAGTTTTTGATGAAAGATTTAATCATCTGAAGCTTGATCTTCTTAAAGGAATCAGTGGAGCTAAATCAATTTCATGGTCCACTTCAACTGTTGATGTTAGTTCCCTTTCAAACACTTAAATTTATTAAGAAGATGCTGTGTTCATCTTTAAATTTGTTATTTTTTAGTAATTTTTCTACTTTTCATCTCTAATTTTGTCTTTTGTTGAAGGTTCCATTGAATTCATCTGTGCCTAAATTTCCCAATTTGAAACACTTGGAGTTGAAGAGTTCTTTCTCTTCAGGATGGTTGTCACTCTTTCAATTTCTTGAAAGCGCTTCTGAGTTGGAGCATTTGTGTATTGAAGAGGTAATTTGGTTGCTTCTAAGCTGTACATGTTTTGTTTTATGTTTCCTAACTTATTTTTTCACACATAACAAAAGCGTGAAGAATCTTGTTGGATTGAGCCGCAGTCAGTTCCCACATGTTTGCTTTCAAACCTTAGAACCATGAAAATAACAAGATGCAAGGGGCGCAAGTGTGATATAAAGTTCCTTAAATACATGTTGGGGAATGCGGAGGTTTTGAAGACACTAACAATCACATGTGAAAACGTGCCACTAAAGGAAGAAATGTGTGCAGAATTGTTGAAGTTTCCAAGGGCTTCAAGGTGTTGTGAGATTCATTTTATTGGAAATGGGTCGTATTCTGCAGGTAACTAGTTTTTGTCCAAAGAAGAATACTTTTGTTGTGTGTTTTGTTTCGCATGTGTGGTAACTGGTAAGTGACGCGAGGACAGTCGAGTATATGTATATATACATTTCGCTCTTTCGCTTTAGTCATCTTTTGGTCTTTTGATGTTCCATTTTTATAATAAACGTAAGGATGATTCGTTTACAATTTGCACTTGAAATCCTAATGTGCCTGCTTGTTTAGTTGATTCTATAGCCTTTCTTCATGCTCATGACAAACTCACGAAAACAGATGGATCAAAATTGCAACCAAGGTCCATTTAAACTAGAACTAAAGGGGCAAAACGAAAACTTCAAAAAGAACCATGTAAACCACTTTAATTTGGTTTTCAAACTTTGTCATATGGTTTTCAAACCCGGTCAAGAAACACTACATAACATGACACAAATCAGCCTAGTAAAACATAACCCGGTGAAAACCCAGTCAAGAAAAGAACTATAGTAGAAACGCAATAAATCAGTGCTTGATTATTTAATAAATGCTATAAGATAATATTTTTGACGCGTTCTTCAAATTAATAATTTGCTAATTATTCCATATATATTGCATATTACATGAATAATTTAGGATCGTTTCTTGAAAAATGACTCAATTGTCTTTTGTTATTTGTTGAAATAAATTTCACATTGAACCGTCTCTAATTTTCATTATCATCATAAGAAGCATAATGATTTTCTATACATTGTACACAAGAAGCATAATAAGATGGAAGATTGAAGGGTTCTTCAAATTGAGCCTTTTGGGTGGAAATTTGAAAAGTGTTTGTAAAAGAGTATTTTATAAATTAATAAAATATTAATTAATATAATTTAGATATTATTAATTTATCGATTCGTTAATAACCTTTTTTAATTAATAATTTTTGGTCACGTATTAATTTATAGAATTTCTGTTCCCAAAACTCCTAACTTAGTTGTGTAATGTGTAAACCGATTAAAGACCTACAAAAGTGGTCGACTAAAAGGGTGTAAAACCCAACCGCTTTGTAGGAAAACCGACCAAGAAATTTAAATGACCATTGTATTTTGAAAATTTATTTACCGAAATAGTGTACTTTCAAAAATATTTACCAAATAAGTATAATTTTAAATATTTATGGTTTTTTCAGTTTTTATTATAATTTCACTGTTTAAATATTTATAATTTTTCAGCTTTTGTTTTATTTACACTGTTTTTAATGTTTGTTTTTGACATTTTTTTAAAAAAAATTTTGTAAGTAATTTTTATCATTTTTTTTTCAAAAACTATTTTTACCATTCATTTTAAATAAACATGCTAGATTGTTTATATTGTTCATTTTTAAATAACAATGCTAGATTGAATCGATAACCAATGTCATAGGTATAACGTTTTCCGGTACAAAATCAATATCATATGTATAACGTTTCCGGTACAAAATCAATGTCATAGACACACCGTTTTTCGGTACAAAACCAACGTTTTCTTACAAAAAAATAATTCTAAATAGCTTGACGATAACAACTATCTGCAAAAAAATAAAAATAAAAAATAAGATGTAAATCATACCAATAAACCAAAACAAAAAATTATTGAATTTCTTTATTCTTTACCTCGGCTTAGACGGTCATTTTTTTTGGATTGTGACCATTTTGTTTACTAATTCCACAAAGGTATGCATTTCTTCCTTCTTTAATGTCCATTCCATTTCGTGGTTTTGTTGAGCGGGGACGACCTTTTTTATTTCGTAAGAGCTCTAAATTTGGAAGCAATTCTACAAACAATGATTGTGGCCCACGTATCACAATACTTTTCAATTGAGTAACATTTATCAGTATATTTCCAACTATTCAAAGAAAGATTGGTACATACACTCAACACATGAGAACAAGGATATATAAACACTTCCCACTTACCATCTCTCTTGTAAAATCATTAGTACTCACCGATTGTGACACAATCCAATTGCCATCACTAGTCATATTTGTTTCCTCTATACTAGTAAAGGTTAAAGGTACCTCAAATGATTCTTCATCATCTTCTTCTCCAATGCCATTTTCTTCTAACATGGCATTTGCATCGGCTTCATCGTCACTCATGATTGCATTGCTCGCATCTTGAGTGATTCTATAGAAATCATCATTCTAAATCATCTCTGATATTACATTAGCATTCATCTATAGAAAAACAAAATCAGAATACACAATCAAAATCAGAATAACTAGAAATCAGACCTGGAATTCAAGAACTGAAAAAAACATCCATCAACTTCCGAATTCAAGAACTTCCAAATACAAAATCAAAATCAGATCAACATCCATCAACTTCCGAATTCAAGAACTGAAAAAAACGATGATGATTGACTAGAAATAAAACCTGGAAGTCGTGGAAGACGCGAAACAGTGCAACACCCGAAAACCAGACCTCAAAGTCGTGGAACTTCGAAATACAAAGGTCGATGGTCGGAGGCGACCTGGAAGACGGCGGCTGGGTGGGGCGGAGGAGGGCGCCGATGGTCGGAGGCGACCTGGAAGTCGTGGACGTCGTAAGCGGGTTTTAGGGCATGCAGTTTTAATTTCCAGCATATTCCGATTTTCATTAGATTACACCCTTTTGGTAATTATTTTCGAAATTACACCATTTTAGTAAATATTTTTAAAATCAACACTCTTATGAAAAAAAAAACTCGAAATTTCATAACCCCCAAAAGCTTCCGGCCTTCCGCCACAATACATAACAATTCTCATATTACCAAAAAAGATAATATGGATCCCTAGACAAAGATATTTTTTTTAAAACACGGTCTTTTATAATTCTCTCCAAAAATTTTACTATTTCTTTTTTAAAATATTATTCTTTTAACTTTTTTGTACAATTCCTTAATTTATTTTCTTTTTAACTTATAAAGAGATGACTTGCTAATTTCAGTAGATTTCGGTCGCAGTGAAAAAAATACATTTAATAAGTAAATTTCTTGTCGCAGTGAATATATATGCATTCAGTTTTGTTTACAAGTATATTAATATAGCTTAACCTCATTATATTTTTTTAGTGTTCCCGCTGTAGCACGTATGTACAACTCTTAGTTCTTCACAATTTTTGAAAGCTCGGTGGCTTATTAAATTTGTCTATTTTAAGTTCTTTACTAGATCATTATTTAATATATTGGGCCTTGGGAAGACGTCGGCCTAGATTATGTATTTGGGCTTCTAGTGACACTAACAAGTAACAAGTAACATCTGATAGTCTTCGCACACGAACAATATCTATATCAGAAGGCTCTCTCTTTAAAAGATACTTTCATATTTCCATATTTTTGATAAAACATGGAAACAACCCCACCGTCAGTCACCGGCAACTCCTAAAAATGTTGGCATCTGGTGGTGGGGCCCTTAATATCATAATAATTATAAGCGTAAATTACATATTTGGTCCCTGTGCTTTACCAAAACTAACACTGAGCATCCAAGTATTGGATTTACACTAGATGAGTCACCAAAGTTTCGTTAAACCGACACATTGGTCTCTGGTCTATATAAAAAGACTTTTTTGCCCTTTTCATTTTCATTTTTTTTTTCTTTTTACCCTTTTGTTTTTTTTAATAAATAGAAAATAAAAAACCACCCCACCCACCACACCCACCCCTACACCCCACCCCACCCACCTCTCTCTCTCTCTCTCTCTCTCTCTCTCTCTCTCTCTCTCTCTCTCCTTGTTCATCATCTCCATCAAGAACGAAAATTACCGTATCTCGAATCTTTTGGCATCATCTCCTACGTGGCATCAAAGTAATTGGTTGAGGTTTACAGATATATGCATCTACAATAAAAAATCCAAATCTCCAAATCAAGAGATTGTAAAAATTAAGCCGATAAAAGTAGAAGCACCGCAAGGGGAACAACTGATTAAGAAAGAAATACAGCAAAAACCCTCGTTTTTGGAAGAAGATCTAGCTTCGATTCATCAGTCACCATGAACGATCTCTTATCTGTAAGTTTCTCTTCCGAAAATTTATCCCTACTGATTTCGTAGTAATGGGAAATTTAAATTATTGAGCAGCAAAAGCTGCATTGTTCACAGCTATAGGGATTCAACGAGAAGCAGGGGACACAGGCTAAATGTTGTCGGCGATAGTGTTTGTCACGAGAAGGTGGGTGGGGTGGGGTGGCCAAAGGGGTGGGGTGGGTTTTTTTAATTATTAATTATTTAATTATAAAAAGAATATAAATAAAAAGATAAAAGAAATAAGAAAGGGTAAGAAAGTAATTTCACATGGACCTGTAAACTATTTCGATACCTCAGGGACCTTTTTGTAGGTTTTTGCAAACCTTAGTGACCTGTATAGTGAAAATCGGATACTTGAGTTCTCTCTGTTAGTTTTCGGATACTTCAGAGAGTGTTTATGTAATTTACTCTAATTATAATAACAAAAGGCAACAAAATGTAACCAAAAGACACAACCTCGTTTCCACTACACTCTAAAGTAACCAAAATTATAAGTTACTCTTAATCTAACAAATGTCAATCAATGGCGGCGTAATTCTGGCAAAAGTTGGTTTAGTTAGCTGTAGAATCAATGTGACCACTTCTTAACAAAACGAATCTCACAAAAACTGGAAGCACGTGGAAACTTCAACAACTGAGCACACATCAGCATTTCATCCGACGGGGGCCAGATTTCTGATGTGATAGTTAGTATCTTCAAAACCTTTGCATTCGCCAACAAGTATTCTAGAAACATTATATCACACTCTCTCTTCTTGAAACTTATAAATTTCATGGTTCTAAGATGCGAAAGCATACAGCCGGGAACTGACGGTGGCTCCTTCCAGCAAAATCCTTCCGGCTTTTGTTTTATCAAAAACAAGAAAAACACTCAAAAATTATGTGTGGAAAATTAAGTTAGAAAAAAATAAGTCAAATCTTAGAAACAGCCTAGTTACCTCTTCAATACATAAATACTCCAGCGCACAAGAGCGTTGAAGAACTTCAAACATTAAAAACCATCCAAAACATGAAAACCCCTTAAACTCCAAGCGCTTCAAATAGTTAAATTTGGGTAGAGGGATATTCAATGGGACCTTCAACAAAAGACAAAATTAGTGTTTAATGAAATGAAAATAAGAATGTAACAAATAGAAAAAGTAAAAAATTGAATCTTACACCAATAGTTGAAGTGGACCATGAAAGTGATTTAGCTTCACTCAATCCCTTTAAAAGCTCAATCATCAAATGCTTATATCCCACTTCAGAAAACGAAACAGTTGCCTCAACATGAGACGGAAAATCTTCCATCACAAAATACGAACACAAAACCCCACTGAGAATTAGGTATTCAAGATTCGGGACATTCAAGACAACCTTGCTGATATCTGACGTGTATCTCGGTGTTCTTAGTTCAAATCGCTTCAAAGTAGGAATAGTGAAGTTGTACTCTTCTGTGTCGTCACCCCATCTTAGTGCTTCTAGAGATAAACATAAACTTTCAAGTACTGGGCACCCATTTATGAGTTTGTATACGTGGACAAAAGGTTCACGAAACACACTGATGTCAAGGGTTTTCACACAAGGAAGTATGACTCCAGGTGGAACGTTTAAAACATCCGAACCAGATCCACCCACGGCTAATTTTAATTTTGTGAGTGTCTTGCATGTGAAGAGACTAAGAGGTAACTCGCGCATGGTAACTTGTATGTCAAGTTCACAAACGTTTAACCGAACGGCTTCATTAATCCACTTTGGCACGTATGGGTTTCCAACCAAAAATTTGAAAAACTGTAACCGGAATAATTTGAGTTGGGATGTTTTACAAAGGTTTAGAACTCGATCCACGAAACTCAAAAAGCTATCAGGACTATGGACGTGGTCAATTTGATGGAAGTTAAGGCTATGAACCAACGTCCAACAATATCTCCATCTTTTGGATAAAATGCTTGTTCCCACTGCTGATTTTGTAGGCGTTAAAGAAAGTATGTGTGCAAGAAGCTCGTCAGGCAAAGGGCTAAGTCTATCCACATTCGAACTTTTGGAACTCATTTTTTAGCCTCTTCACTTCCTAATAATTTAAACACACAAATTTCAGAATTCTTAGGTATGCTGTCAAATTTAATACTTTTTCATATATCATCGCAAATCCAACAATCCAAATGGCTGTCAAAAAGATCCTCATACTTAGTAGAAACTATGTAAAGTTCTGTAAGTGCAAACTGTTTATAAGCAAATCGTCATTCAGTAACATACTCCTGATTAAAATTAAATTAGGGTTCCTTGATGCAAACGTGATTAATGGAGGATGAACAATAAGATTGAGGTAAAAATAGAAAAACGTAGAAGCATTTATAGTTTATGAGATGAAACTATTCCGGTAAAATTAACAAAATAGTTTGATATGTTTGCGTTCGAATCAACAATTTATACTTGTCATAAAGTTCTTGGGCCGTCACATGTTTTTCACATAAAATTATCCAGAGGTCCATATCAATTTTGATAGAAAAAAATGTTAAATTGAAGATCTTTCGAGAGTTCGTAAATTACCTGCAAAGATGAACACGAAAAGCATGCAAGGGATAGGATCTGATACTATTATTATATTATTTAATAGAATAGTTAAACTGCTTACATAAAACTCGTCTTATTAGGTTATGAAGAATCCAATAGCTGTGGCGGAAGTGGAAGCACCCAAAACCCTAATTTAAAAGGGAAAATTTCATATATACCCTAAAATACTAACAAAATATCATATTTGCCCTAGGAAATTTCTAAATATCAAATATACCCAATATAAATCTTGATAATATCTAATTTACCCTAATTCTTATTTTTGATATTTTTAATTAATTTTATAATGTTTTTTGTTATTTAAAACAATTTTAAACATAAATATAATCTTGATTTGTCCATTATACCCTTACATGCATAGAAAATCTTGGAAACTAGATCATATCACGTAAAAAAGAAAATCACGTAATTGACTTCAACGAGATACCACAATCACGTAATCGACTACACGTCTGGCGCCATTGTAGCCGTCTTCAACCTAGTTCGATGACAGATTCTTGAGATTGGGACAATTAGGATCAAGAGTTCATCAATTGGGACAATCAGGATCAGACTTCATCAGGTAATTGATTGTGTTACTCGGTTTTTTATTGTGGTATTCGGTTTTTTGATTGTGCTTGTCATTGTTTGATTGTTCATGTTCACGGGTGTTGATCGATTATTTGATTGTGCTAGTCGATTTTTGTATTGTGCTGTAGTATATCTATTGTTACTTGGCTGATTTTTTGTGATTAAATTGTTGATTGTTAAAGTTAGTCTAGTTCATCAAGTTTTTATTCGAGTTCTTGTGATTGCTTGTTCAATTGTCAATAGTTGGTTGATTGTTACTTGGTTGAATGATAGAAGTCCATTGTGATCCAATATGGTAGTATATTGATGGTTAAGTGTATGCACATGTACAAAGTTTTCAAGTTGTCAAGTGAATAATTGGAAATAGTAAATTAATGTAACTCTCTTGGACTTCTATCTAATTTTGTTGTGAGTGCTTTTCATCACCAGGGACGATTTCTTGGAATTGGTACCTATTTTCTTAGATGGAAGATACTTTAGACATTACCCTTGATGACACCTCGAGGCCGATTTCTTGGAATTGGTACCTTTTCATCACCAGGGACGATTTCTTGGAATTGGTACCCGCATCTCAAGGTTTTGATCAAAGTGAAACATCCACGTCTAAAAGGTTACTCTAATTTCTGTATTGTTATCGTAATTTCATAAATAGATATTGATACATATATAATGCTAATAATATTCTTATGTTTTTATTTATTTTAGGAGTCGTGGCAAGAATACAAAATCACGTGGTAGCGTTGGAGTTTCGGAGACGATGTGAAAAAAGTCATCAAAGTAGTTGGTCATTTTGACAATTTTATTATTCTTAGTTACAAATGTTCTTACTTTTGTTAGTTAAACATTATTTGTTGATTTGTGTGGAAATATTGCTAATTATGGTCAAAAATCAAAGTACATTGCTATTTTGGGTTCATGAATATAAGTACATTGCTTTGGAATGAAACCGTCTTGATTATGATAGTCATGTTTGTTAGTAGGTTGCTAATTATGGTCAAAAATCAAAGTACGTTGCTATTTTGGGTTCATGAATATAAGTACATTGCTTTGGAATGAAACCGCTTTGATTATGGTAGTCATGTTTGTTAGTAGGTTGCTAATTATGGTCAAAAATCAAAGTGCGTTGCTATTTTGGGTTCATGAATATATGTACATTGCCTTGGAATGAAACCGTTTTGATTATGGTAGTCATGTTAGTAGGTTGTTATTTATGGTCAAAAATCAAAGTACGTTGCTATTTTGGGTTAAAGAATATAATACATTGCTTTAGAATGAAATTGTTTTGATTATGGTTTGCCATTATGATTACAGTACTTTTACATGAGGGAAAAAAAGAGAAACTTTACATGAGGGAAAAAAAAGAAAAAATTGACTAATATCTCACTAGTTTTTACCATTCACTAGACATACACATGGTTAATACTAGAACAACATTTTTTTCCATTCACTAAATCCGCATATCCAATTGTATCGACCATTGTCACGTGGGCCGGTATCCTCAAAGCTAAAAAACACTTAAATTTGTTTGCAATCCTGCAATGATACACAGCCGAAGCACTATTACAATTCCAACGAATTCAATGGGAATCAGAAATAACTTTAATAGTATGAAATGTTGCCAACAATAAGGAAAAAAAAATTTAACCTGACTTGGTGCATACCATGGTATTGCCTTTGCCCCATATTCCAATTAAAACTGGTGCTGATGCCACAAAGACTCAATACCTGGTCTGGAATTTTAGAGTGCTTCATAGTAGTAACCTGGTAAATCTATGGTTGTATATACATAATTACAGGATATTTTGGAATTGAACATATTAAATTAAGCTCGCAAGCATGGATATGTCACCGGCTTGGTTATCAGAAACTGTAAGCAATACTTCTAGTTTGTGTGTATAGACTTATCAGGAAAGAGGTGCGCAGAAACTTCACAATTATCGACCAATCCTGCAATGGTACACACCTGAAAGGAAAAAACTTTATAGCAAAACATAATCAGGATGCGTGAGAGAGAAAAGAGAGAGAGACTAACTGAGACAATTTAACAAACACGTGGTGGGCAAACTGTAATCAATCCATTCGTTCACGGTAGTATCATTGGCTCAATCATACGGTCAATCAACCACAACAAATTTGGTTAAAGAAGAGATAGAAGACAAGAATCTAAGAACTAATTTCTACAAACCGTGATGAATGTGGAATCTGCAAAGAACCGATTCAAAGGATCTCAGGAGCTTCACTCGAAATCGTGATGAAGCTTGATTCGATCGTGATGAATGTGGAATTACAGGGAGGAATTACTTTCGCACAAAGAATCGATTCAAAGGGTGTGAGCTTGACTCGAAATCATGATGAAATTGATGAAATTTTCGGAGTCCTCTTGTTTCTTCGTACCGATTGCAGAGAGCCAGAGATGACTGAATAGAGACGACTGAATGGTATTTACGCTTAAAAGCATCAATGAAGGGTATAATTGTCCCTTAACATGTTAATATAATTAATAGGATTTTAAGTAATAAAAAATAAATTATAAAATGCTAAAATTAATATTTAGGGTAAATTTGATATTATAGAAATTAATAATGGGTATATATGATATTTAGATATTTCATTGGGTATATATGATATTTTCTTATTAATTTAGGGTATATATGAAATTTTCCCAATTTAAAAACTGAAAAAGGTTTTACCCAATTCATAGGAAGTTTAAAAGACAACAAAAAGTTATGTAACTTTGTTTACCCTTTATTTTCAAGAAAATTAAAATGCATAGTTGTAAAAATGGTCCCGCTTTCATTGATTTTTATTTAAAAAGTTTTTTATTTTTCCCAAAGAAATAAGTATTTTATATTTGTATGTTGGTGCAGATTTGGGTTTTATCACGTGTACAATGACTATTTGAACTTTGACAAAACTTCATAAATGATATTTGTGGTTTCTTAGATTTACTTGTTTAGTTCTTAATTTTTTTTTTTTGTAAGTGGATAGTCGCTATGGTTTGTAAAAATATCATGGGGAGTCCTTCACTTTCACACTGTCTAATAGGTCCTTTAAGTGAGACCACGTATGAGGTATGCGAGGGAAAAATAGACATTTCCTTTGGGGTTTGGAATCAAATGCATGAAATGACTACATGTCGCAACATATTTCAGGTCCAAAGCGAGGGAAACCATCAAAGTACACCCCTTCCCGAGAGACCCACCTTTCATCTTCTTCCATCTAGAGTTTCAATTAGCTGCCACACGATCAATCATTTAGGGTTAACTCAGGGCAAAATTAAGAATGGTTCTCACTATTTGGAATGGGCGTGGAAAGTATTCACAAGAACCTAACTTGGAGAAGCAATACAATATGGCTTCTACAATGATGGGAATTTATTTTTGTTAGAATGAGTTCATCAAACACTCACATGGATTTTACCCTTTTACTTATTTTTTATCGCAGAAGGTTTTAATAACTATCTTTCGTGAAAGATACACCATGGTGGTATATTTGCTAAGCACCATGGCAGAAAATACATTGATGGTACCGTGTCCGATGGTAATGTGTCCTTCATAGACTACGTTGACACTGGCCTATTTTCAGTGTATATGCTTAATGATATGTTTCAATAGCTAGGTTACACAAATGGTCAAATATGGTACCACCATATTTATATCCTTGATGTCCCATTATATTGTGGCTTATAGCCTTTAGGGGACTATGATGTTCTTAAGATGGCTACATTGTAAGACCCTAATCCCAAAAAGTTCAAGTTCAACACGAAAAAGAAAGCAAGTTTCAGATTTGGGTTGGATGTGAGGTTAGCGCCGCTAACCTTGATATTAGCGATACTAATGTCATGGTTAGCGACGCTAACATCCCTTTAGCGACACTAATGTATGTCTGGTGAGTCGGTTCGCACGTTGTGCTGCCTATGATTAGGAAGGATAAAGTTTGGAACTTTATGCCTTTAAGTTTTGATTTAGAACCATTAAGTTGGTTTAGAGAGTAAGTCAAACTCACTTTGGTGATTTTATTTAGTTTTGGACTTGGATCTTGTTCTTGAGCTCGTATGGTCATGTTTGGATGGTAAAGTTAGGATTTTTATAGATTTAGGGTATGTTTGGAAGGTCCCTGGAAGATTTGAGTCATTAGCTGCATGTATTAAGAGCTTAATAGATTTTTGAGACTGTTTATAGTTAGCGACGCTATCTAGGGAAGATAGCGGGGTTAACTGCCTATGGACCGTTGACTTCAACTTTGACCTTTGACTGTTGACTAGTTTGACTTTTGGTCAAACTTAAGGGTTTGGGGTACCAGTCTTAGAGGTTTATCCTGTTAAGGGTTTATGAAGTTCTAAGTAATGTTTACCCTTGTTAGGGAGGTCGTAATATCGGGATCTGAGGACACTCGCGTGGAGTGCTGTCTAGCTTGCGATTGCGGATCAGGCGAGTCTTCTCACTATACTACGGGTGAAGTTGCATGTGTTGGTAGCTTTAATTACTATGTGTGGTAATGTGTGTTAGCCAGGCGTACCTTACGTTATTTGACTGTATGATTGGTGATAGGAACCCGATGGGTTAGTCTGTATGTTTAGACTGTTGTGCTTGTATGTGACAGTCGTTGGATTCGTTCTGGCGACTGAAGAATGAGTTGATAGATCCGAGGGTTGCTGCATGATCAAGGACGATGAATAACCGGTCATACTTGGGCACCCGAAGATCAAAGAATGAGTTGATAAATCCGGGAGTTGCTGCACGATAAATGTTGATGCATGACCGGTCGTACCTGGGCACTCGAGGATGTTTAATGGTGAAAGGATGATGCATGACCGGTCGTTCTTGAAAGGTTTTCTGCAACCATGAACTAAATAACCTAAGTTCACATGCAACCTAGAAAAGATCTATGTTTTCTTACTTTGAATATGTAACTAATTCCTAAAGGCCAAACAAAAATTAACTAAAAAGAATAAATCAGAAAACTAACCTTTAGTTTTAATCTTGAAGCTAAGCAGCACAAGTGTCCTGCCTCAAATGAGATCACACCTAGGGAGCCAGAGGGTGGACGAAAATTCCAGAGAGAAATTTAGAAAAGAGCACTTATAATGAGGTCTAGGGTTCCCTATTTATAGGGAACCAAGTGGCAAAACTAGAAACCCTAGCCACAGCCCATTTTCCGGATTATCTGTACGCGCGCCGCGGCCAGATCGTTTGCGCGCCGCGCGCCGCAATTCAACTATTGAATTCGTACGAATATGTACGCGTGTCGCGGCCTTTACATTGGCGCGCCGCGCGCCGCAATTCAACTATTGAATTTGTACGACTTTAATCCCTGACCTCCTGATTAATCTAATTAATGCCACAGAAATTAATCAAATTAATTTCTGATTAATTATTAATCAATCAACATAGTTTCTAATTAATATATTATCACTTTAATATATTAACAAACCATATCTTTTATTTCTATTGATTTATTAATCCCATAATAAACCAACCTTTCTCTCTACCGAACTTTCTATCAAACCTCCAGCTATGAGGGCAACCCAAATGGACTTTGCTTCTATTAATTAGGTAAATACAAATTATTAGTCATGGCTTAGACACCTAATCCAACAGTCTCCCACTTGGATAAGTCTATGACTATAATTACCAATTTAACCTCTAATTAATCAGCAAACTGTAGCTTCCTAGAAACTGCTGCCGAACTCTGACATAGTCAGTTCTGTCCATAGATAAGTGATCAAATGATCCTTCGTCCAACAAGATATTTTCAGACATGAGACATGGATTGAGATCAATCTCTGTCTGACACACTGTTTCCCGATTTCCGATTTTGCTTATGACTTTCAGACTTCTAATTGAACGAATCAATTCAGTCCTGGCTGGCCAGCGCTTCAGTCAACTTCAAAATCATCGAGTGGCCAACAGATATCTGTTTCTCGTCTAGGTCAAGGGACGAATAAGTTTCGACTAATATGTTATATCTTTTACCCGACAAATCACTCACAACAGCACGTTTTATAACATCGAGTTACCGATGCGTTTTCGTACTATCCATGAACAACCGCCTTGCAAATTATAACTCATATCTCTCCACTTTAAGACCATAAGATATTATCGTCTCAACATTGCTCGTGATATAATCCATGAAGCAATCCATTGAGCGCGTGTTTATCCAATACTCAAATCTCCATTTTCAAGTACTCATGAACGTTGCAGCAATCTTATTGCTATGTCTAACTCCTTAGACAATCTACAAACCAATTCATGACAGTCTTCCTTCATACTTACTCCCTAAGAGTATGAACGACTGTGGATATTTGAATAATCCAATTATTCAGGAAGTAAAACATGCAAAAGCGAAACATAAAATCTGACTGGCAGCTACTCCTGCTAATTACCAAGTCTCCACGAGGTAATCACCAAGTCGGATTTATCATAACTATTATCGGTTTCTTATTCTCTTTTAAACTTTCAATTCAAGCATTTTATATCTATGTCTATGACCTTTTTCACTCTTTCTATGTATCTAAGTGTCTAACACTTATACACTTTATTGCAGATGATCCTATCGGATACTCTTCCGATGATATCTCAATTTGTCATTTTGTGTCATTCTCTCTCACAACTCCATTCCGGTGATGTGTACCGTGACTGCCCATGGTTCTCGGGTCTTTAGTCTACATGACTACACCCTAAGACAATTTCGAGGTGTCATGATGTGCCGGTAAACCACACGCGCTCCATCAGAAACCAACAAAAATTCTTTAACCATAAAGTCCTACAGCACCACGTTCTGGTGTAAACAATTACCGATTTGAAAAACCCTTTCAAATCAATCACCCTAATCATTTCCCAATGATTTCTCACGCCTGTTCAAAAAATCCATTCAGTATTCTCAGCCAGGCAATATCCTGAATCCAACTTACAATGCTCTAAGCATTAAGTCATCAGGATATGTTCATAACACTTCTGATTTGTCCAAGAGGTTCGAGGAACCTGATGTAATCTCATTCCAAGCCCTTTCGGAATCCTAAGATTACCAATAATCCTTGTGTCATGATTTCCGGAAACCATTTCCTTTCAGGGACTCTTTCTTATGCATCTTGAATCCCATCAAGATCATATTCTCAACGGCTAAGTCAATACTGACAGTCTCATCTATCTGATAGATGTCTGTGAACTACGTGAGTATGCTGCACCTTCTTTGTTTCTTTCATGCCAATTCATTACACTTTGCAATGACAAGAAATCCATTCCTGGGGTTATGCATCTTGAATCTCATCAAGATCATATTGGCAGAATTCTGATCTATCTAATAGATGTTCACAACCACCTGAGTATGTTGTATCTCTTAAAAGTCTTTCATAGCGAACCGTTTCTTAACACCAAGTCATTACACTTTGTAATGATAAGAGACGTTTCCTAGAACCAGTATGTAGCCCACATACAATGATAGCAGATAACAACGATGCTCCCACTGGCTTTGAGACCGTTATATGACTCTTTCGGACTATTCACAAAATCCAGAACTTATGGCACATTTTGCGAAACCCAAATCCAAACCTTTCCGACATATTAAAGGAAATCTTTCAGGCTATTCACAAAATCCAAACCTTTTGGCCTATTTTGAGAATCTGAATATCCTTTCTTGCGAGATTCCCATGGGACGAATCCCGGGGCCATGTACCTTTTATAATGGCATGCTCTATGTGAGTCCATATTAGTGTGCCGGTAAACCACACACGCTCCACTAACGACTCACACTATGCCACGCAGAATCCTCTCGGATTACATCTTCTATTGAGAGTGCTTCTCTCAGAATCAATTCCTTGACTCCAAGTGATGACTCATTCAACCAGATGTTCTGTAAGTACATTTCTATGTTCCCTTCTTTTGAT
Organism: Cichorium intybus; assembly: GCA_023525715.1. Taxonomy (NCBI): domain Eukaryota; kingdom Viridiplantae; phylum Streptophyta; class Magnoliopsida; order Asterales; family Asteraceae; genus Cichorium; species Cichorium intybus. The sequence goes on along the minus strand of CM042011.1, from coordinate 14,902,413 downwards.
GATTCAATTACTCCCACTGGTTCCTAGACCAGTTGTAAAGATCAATCAAACTGTCACATAGACTGTGTCTCGCGGTAAGGTTCTCTTATTTGGCAGCAATCGGGCTCACCAATGCTTCCAGCAGTCGAATTACTTATCCGTACCATCTTTAGTGTTTTACCACTACTCGGTATATTACCCGGATCATAACTCCTGATGACGGTGACAATAACTACTGGTCAAGCGAAGAGAGGGTATGTGACGTGCACGCAGAGGTCGTCATGCGGTCAAAAATAAGAGATAACCTAACATTCACTAGTATAGTGGAGTCAGGGTCGATCCACAGGAGCTACGTGGTTAGCCTAGATGAGAGATTACCAACTAATAGTGTCACAGCTATAGTCGGAAGAACTAATTTCTATCTTTCTACCTCGAAACAATATTCCAACACTCAAGCCAAATTTAGCCAAGCTCAAATGACCTAGTTACTTTCTGAACTCAGAAGTACATCTCTGAATCAGAAGCAATTGAAGGCATTCAAACTAGCAAAAACCAAGCAAAGCATAAACTAGCTAATAACCAACAGTTCTATGAGACAGTTAATAGCCAAGGTTTAATGCCTAACCTAACCGAGTTAGCTACTGTTTTCAGCAAGGGAAACAGTCCCAACCAAGTCACAAACAAAATCCACACACAAACAAACAACCAAAACACAAACTAACATCCAAAATACCGAAAAATCAATATTTAATGTAACCGAATGATTTCATTCACTCAAACCAATATCCAACATCAAATCAGTAACCAAACACTACTAAAAACAGAACCCTAAGCTGAAGATCAATGGTTGTCACACCCAAAGATTCAACTCAAAGCTTACAAATGTTTAACTAAAATGAAATAAAATCTAAAACATGAAAATACCAAATGATAGCTTCTGAAATGGAATCCTCGAGTCAAAGAGCTTCTAGGTCGATGTTTACACCCGGTCTTTGCTCGGGTTTTCGGCTGGAAATGCCTCTATTTATAGTTGCAAATTTCCCGTGACCGCGCCGCGTATAAGTGAAATCCGCGGCGCGCGTACTTATCCGTTCCCCGTTTTTTCGTCATTCAAATGTGTTCCACCGCCTTACGCCCGCGTCGCGCAGAAGATAAATCCGCGGCGCGCGTACGTCTTCTCTTGATTTTTCATTCTTTCCATACTCTTTCCTTTTGTACACCTTTAGTCCATGTTTCTGTTCTTTTTTCTCCAGACAAGTCCTGACACGACAAGTGAGAATACCCATGCATATTTGATATAATTTTACCAAGAACAGGGCTCAACAACGCCTAAAATACTTGATATCACTAGGCGTTGTCAAACACCCCACACTTGTGCCTTGCTTGTCCCCAAGCAAGAGAGTTTTTAACAAATTATAATAGAGAATCGAACAATTTTTGACTGTGTTTAGTTTCAAAGTTTATTGCTCTTTGAGTTAGAATGGAATAGTTCGTGAAAACATAATTGAGTTGTTCTTTGGAATTCATGGCTTTCTAAAGAACCCTTGATTACAAACTTTCTGTCCACAATGAAGTGTACTTACTCGTTCAGATTCTAAAGGCCATTAAGGAATTGTCCATGACTTTCGATGTTGTCCGTGTAGCGAGCTTTCAGAAATACCATCCCAGACCAGACGATCTTAGGTGGTAAGGTGCATAAGGCCCACCCATTTTAGACCTACCGGCTCGAACAACAAAGGCCACTGACTGACTTTTCCTTCCTAAATTCCAATCCTAAAACGGCTCAATCTTCTAAACTCGTAGAACTCAACTTATTTGACTAACTAATAGTATGATCACAAATAAATAGTATTTCTTGAAAAATACTAATGCTATCACAATCACAAACCATTCATTTCAAAATTGTAATTCATTAAAAATTTTGAAAAATATTGCTAAAAATTGAAAAATTGATCATTTCTGCAAAAATTTCAAAAATATCTCTTTCGACCGTCCACACCCCACACTTAAAATCGTACAACGTCCCCGTTGTACAAAAATTATTTCAAAGCAAGGGAGAAAGAGTTACCCCTTTTTGGACGATAAACTGCTTGGTGCTCAATATCACAGGTATAATGCGTACAAAAAGATCCCCGATTCATATGCTGGAGTTGTAGCGCTACAGTAGGACACGCCGGTGGTCAAGACAAGTGGAGGGGGCACGGTGACCCCACACTTGTCTGAGACAACTCCCTCTCAGATTGGTATATCATGCACAACTTAACAAATAAATTAAAACACACATGACAGAAAAAATAATATACAGATAGATGTGTCATAAGTTTATACATATATCCCAAAAAATAAAAAGAAAGAAAGAAAAAGAAACATCAATCAATACCCGGTGGCCTGGAGGGTCCAGCCTCGTGATCATGAGACCTGGCTGGGAATGGTCGGGGGCGCTGGCCCTGCGCTGATGCGATCTGAAGAAGTACCTCCCCGATCCACTCGAGCTGGTCCTCGATCCGCGTGACTCTGGCCTCCAGCCGGCTGAGGGCTGGTGAGTCATCCTGCTGTGGCTGCGGTTGTGCAGGCTGGGGTGCCTGAGAAGGCTCGATCGGTGCCCGGATGAACTGCCCCGGGCGCTGCTGCTCAATGAGCCGCATCCTCTCCAGCGTGCGTGCTGTAGTGCGCGATGGAGGCAGAGCGGTCAAGGAAGCTACCACGGGGGCAGTGAGAATACCATATGAGTGGGCCAGGCGGGTAATGAAGTACCCCTGGCTAGTGGGCTGCTGGAGGAGGCGCCGGTCGCGTGGGTGGAGAGAGCGATCGCAAGGGCGTAGGGGAGATGGAGGAATCGGGACGGGTCGAGGAGGATCCACAAATACGTCATGTCGTCGCCCGACACCTTCTCGCCCCCCTCCCGATGCATGATGGAGGTGGAGACGATCCGGTGCATGAGACGGTGAAGTGGGTCGCGGAGGTGACTCTCCCTCGAAGTCCCTGCCTCGTACATCACATTGGACAGCGGTGTCCAAACCTCCATGTTGGGAGGGCGCTCCGGCTCCCCCTGAATGCACGACCCGAAGAATCGGGTGAAATAGCGATGCTGGAGGTCCTGCTCAGTATAGATACCTGTGCGCCTCCCAAACTCCCGGAGGTTGCACTCCCTGTGCACACCTCCCAAACGAAAACGCACCAGTCTGGAGCGTGGGTCCCCCGCCCGTGGTGCGAACTGGATAGTGGAGATGAACTACAGTAGCAACTCCGTGTAGACCACGTCCTCGTCCGTGGCCATAATCCTGTCCCAACCACGGCAGGTGAACGATGCCTCCTCGTGGGTCCAGGTGCGGTGCAGAAACGGCTCGATCGCATCCCAAAGCCCTGCATCCCTCAGGATATCTCGGTCGATAACTGTCGCCTCAAGGACCCGGCGACGAATCAATGCATCCCTCCGCGAGATATACTCCACTGAACTGTCAAGTCCCGCGGGAAACTGGAGGAAGGCGTGGTCCAATCTGAACATCATCTGCAAAAGAAAATATAGCCACAAAACAAAAATTTTTTGCAAAATCAGTCCCTTTTCTTCCCCACCGCACCGCGGCGCGGCCCAAGAGCAATGGCGCGGCGCGGCGTACGCCTGTTTTGAAAACCCGGGATCAAATCCCCATTTTAACCTGCTATATCTCATTTTAATCATACCACAAGGTAGCCTAAGTGCCGACTAGCTCATCTAGGGTGTCCATTTGGCAAAACAAACAACCGATGGGCTAGCATTAGTGATTCTAAGTTTTTGAACTTTTTGGAATAAAACCCTAAAATTAACTACCTAATAACTAGTTTAAACAGCTGATAGATAGTTAAAAGAGCGTACCTTGGTAGTAGAAACACAATAAGCAAGAAAAAAATGCAAGAAATTTTTGATCACCAGAGCTCCGAGTCGTGTGATTTGAGTTGTGAGCCGCGGCTCACCGTATAAGGGCAAAAACCGTCTGATCGTTTCCCGCGGCGCGCATTTCTCGTTTCCGCGACGCGCGTGTCGCCAAATCAACCCCTGCGCATCGGGTTGAGTTTCGAACCCGCGTCGCGCAATTCAAAAATCCGCGGCGCGGTCTTGAAGATTTCAAAACTTTTCACACGACCCCACACTTGCTTCAGACCACTAATACCTGCAAAAGATTGATGTATTTTCTAAATTAATCCTAAGAAATATAAAACCTACTTATGACACGATGGGTTGCCTCCCAACAAGCGCTAAGTTTAACGTCTTCAGCCAGACGTGTTGTTCCTGCTACAGCTACGGTGGATCGTATGCCTTCTTTCCTTGCTGCTTTTCAGTCACCACCGTTCTTTCGCTGACCCACTGCCCCTCAAACTTTCCTGGGTCGAATGGCTTGTTGGTTCTCTTATTGCTGCCCAGTTGTTGCTTTCTAGTTAACTCCCGTAAATGCTTGGAGGTAGCTTTGAACCTCCAAGCTCGATCCTTTCTTCTGCATCTCTTCAAGGTCAAAGGCTTGACATGAAGCGCGCCCAGTGCTGCTCCCAGTAGTTGTGCTGTGCCTCGTTTGTTGCTTTCATATTGCGTGTTATTTTCATTTTGCAATTTTGGCTTGCAGTACCAATAAAAATTTTCCAATCGAATGGGATCGGAAGGCAACATATCAGGATGCTTCCATATGTCCTCATCGTTGGTATTAATTACATCTAATCTTCCATTCATGAATGGATCATGAGTGGTGATAAAATCATGTTTATTATTGTTTTCAAATTTCAATTCGTCAACATCAACTTCTTGATCATCGTCCAACAGGTGGATCGGAACCAAGAGTGAGTGACTGGTTTGATCTGATGGTTGTATAAAGTCACCCATCACCAGATCCTTACTTTCAAAAGACTCAAAATTTTCAAAAATTCTAGGTTCGGGGGTAGTATTGTCATCTACACCCCCTTCCCCAATAGTATCAAAAACTTCAACAATTTCGGGAGTCATTGGGCTGGGGTCTGTACTGTCACTTACAGCCTCCTCCACAACATCCTCATCAATCAAATCGTCTGGTGATGGTATGGGTTCACACATCACCAGATCAACATTATTAACATTTTCAAAAGCATCAAACATATCAAAAGCTGTTGAGTCAGAGGTAGCATTGTCACCTACAACCTCTTCCTCAACAACATTTTCGACCATCTCAGTGGTCTCTTGACTTTCCCACGGTGTATGCCCTTCCATCACATATTCAGGTGATGCAAGTTCACACACATTATCATTGGTATAAAAATCACTCACCTCCGGTTCTGGCGAAGGTGGTGAACATTTCCAACTTTCCTCTAACCTATCTAAAGAATCTTGCACTTTTTCAAGAGCTTCAGCCTGGTCCTTCTGCTCATGGTAGTTGTTATACATGAATACCCAAAGTTGGGCCCAAGTTACAGAATTCTCAAGCTGAGATGACTCCTCGGTCCGCCATCCATTGTCATCGAATGATCCATTGTAGCAACCATCCTCGTAATAGGTGTCGGCCGGATTTTCATAATGTTCATAATATTGATCCGAGTACATGTAATCACCCATTATAAGGATGTACACATACCAAAATTCAGCAAACTAAAATCAAACATCAAAAATCAGAAACTAAGTCCTACAACTCACCTAACCTAAGCGCACAGCTCCCCGGCAACGACGCCAAAATTTGACGTGCACGCAGAGGTCGTCATGCGGTCAAAAATAAGAGATAACCTAACATTCACTAGTATAGTGGAGTCAGGGTCGATCCACAGGAGCTACGTGGTTAGCCTAGATGAGAGATTACCAACTAATAGTGTCACAGCTATAGTCGGAAGAACTAATTTCTATCTTTCTACCTCGAAACAATATTCCAACACTCAAGCCAAATTTAGCCAAGCTCAAATGACCTAGTTACTTTCTGAACTCAGAAGTACATCTCTGAATCAGAAGCAATTGAAGGCATTCAAACTAGCAAAAACCAAGCAAAGCATAAACTAGCTAATAACCAACAGTTCTATGAGACAGTTAATAGCCAAGGTTTAATGCCTAACCTAACCGAGTTAGCTACTGTTTTCAGCAAGGGAAACAGTCCCAACCAAGTCACAAACAAAATCCACACACAAACAAACAACCAAAACACAAACTAACATCCAAAATACCGAAAAATCAATATTTAATGTAACCGAATGATTTCATTCACTCAAACCAATATCCAACATCAAATCAGTAACCAAACACTACTAAAAACAGAACCCTAAGCTGAAGATCAATGGTTGTCACACCCAAAGATTCAACTCAAAGCTTACAAATGTTTAACTAAAATGAAATAAAATCTAAAACATGAAAATACCAAATGATAGCTTCTGAAATGGAATCCTCGAGTCAAAGAGCTTCTAGGTCGATGTTTACACCCGGTCTTTGCTCGGGTTTTCGGCTGGAAATGCCTCTATTTATAGTTGCAAATTTCCCGTGACCGCGCCGCGCATAAGTGAAATCCGCGGCGCGCGTACTTATCCGTTCCCCGTTTTTTCGTCATTCAAATGTGTTCCACCGCCTTACGCCCGCGTCGCGCAGAAGATAAATCCGCGGCGCACGTACGTCTTCTCTTGATTTTTCATTCTTTCCACACTTTTTCCTTTTGTACACCTTTAGTCCCTGTTTCTGTTCTTTTTTCTCCAGACAAGTCCTGACACGAAAAGTGAGAATACCCATGCATATTTGATATAATTTTACCAAGAACAGGGCTCAACAACGCCTAAAATACTTGATATCACTAGGCGTTGTCAGTATGTCAGGTTTAACAGGAATCTAATTCCTGGTTAAGTCCCAGTGGTGACTAAAAGGTTCTTTCACTTGGATAAACCCTGAACTCATTCAGGATTATTCTTACTCCCACTGTTTCCTTAGAACTTGAGTTCTTTCTAAAAGTACTCTTCTTTCAGAGGATAACCGGAGTGGCCAATGAAACGACATTGCTGATCAGTTTCAGGCTTGTCATGAGATTCAGACGAATGCTACATGACCCTGGACTTTCTATGTACTAGTGGGACGATCCCAGCTTTACATTTCAGACAGTGTCAACATAACCTACTTAGTCTAAGATGTGGTCGGAATATGGCTTCTGCTGTCTGACTGGTTGAATATTCAATTCATTGAAATATTAGTCGGAAATGTATCTAGTGTATCTTATACACCGAGGATCAAAACTATTTCGATCAATGCTCCATCATCTTCCCTAAGACACATTATAACCATTAGTGTTCTTGGAATAGGATAAACTGTGAAACATTTTCTCAGTCTATGTTGTTACTCAGGTTCTGTTGATCTTATACTTCCTTCGAAATCCTTGAATACTTCAAGGTTCCAATCAATCGCTTATTCCGATAAACAAAGCCATATTTGTCAAACCATTTGGCAAATATCATGAAGCATAACTAATCGTGTTCTGTTTGAAGATTCAAGCAATACACAGTAACTTATGTGTCTGTTGCTCAAAATCTTAATACCTTTACAGTTCCATGTAAATTTATGACTTTGTTAATATTGTTCAAGACATGCAATCATCACCTGACTCCAAGTCAATTGATTCCAAAATCCTATCCATTGGATCTTTGGGCGATTTCTTTCTTGCCACAATTAATTTTATTAAGCACTCAATTCATCATGTGACTCTAAGTCAAATGATTCCAAAGTCCTGTCCAACTGGACCTTTGGTTGAAGTGATTCTCATAAAATTCATTTTAACAATCATAAAGAACACAATTTACAAGTCCAATCCCATTGGATGTATCAACATTCAAGTTATTACCATTTATGCCATTAACACATTCACACAAACATTTCGAGGATAATTAAAACAACCATTTTAAAAAAAATATTTTCATTAAACCAGAATTATCCTCAGAACAATGTACAATGCGAATCTATGTTAAATGTATCTATAAACCAATAACAAGAACAAATATCTAGCTTAACTCAAAAACCGCACGAGCTCCAGATCCAATCTGAATATGCTCCTGTGCGACACCATCCCGCATCCTCCAGAGTTCGTGCATACAGAGCAAATGTGTGAAACACATCCTGTATCAAGGAAATGAGGATAAGGTGTTCTGAATTCTAAGATATTTATGAGTTTGCCAAACGGTTTGGCTTTGGAGCATTTTCCAATCTTTTCGTGACTGTGTCCCACCTTGTGGATTCCCAGTTTGAAACATCGAACAATCGGTCCAGGCGATCTGGATCATTTCTTGATGCACCTTAATACTGGAGTCAATCCTGAAGCAGCTGAATTAACGGAACTATGCTTCTCCATGAACGATTCATACAGAGTCGACATTGAATGCACTTCCACGATTGTCTTATCCGGTTACCCTTTCTGTTCATCTGGATGAACAGATTAGCGAGTTGAGCTAATGCTTAACTCCCGATCACAAAGGGAAACCAGTTTTATACTGTTCGCCTATGTATCCCTCAATCTCGGGAACACGCAAACTGGTGCTACTTCCTTCTAGCTTGCAACTTCAAGCTCTTTGAAGATCCTAGTTCGTTCCCTTTATTCAACCAGTTCACGGAACCTTTCCTGAACTAGCTGTGCTAACTTATCAGACCCCAGGAATTCTAAATCCCTGCGGAACTCAGGGTTAATGATCAATAGCATAAGGCAACGAACTTCCTTGGACTCAATAGTCAAGGAGTCATGCTCATCACAAGCTGCTGTGTGATGTCATGTATAGGAGCGGACACTCAGTCGGATATGGTTTGCCAGCAAAAATAAGAACTATTCTCTAATTGCAAAACCATATCACATAGTTCATGCCAGTCAGCCTTACCATACTAAACAGGTGCTTTCTGAAGCTCTCAGAAATGGGTGAAGGAGGAGAAGGAGGAGAATGACATTTTCTTCAGACATATATAAAATTTGAATTTATTCGTTTAATTAATCCTTTTAAATAATTACCCAATGTATATTATTTAACAAGGCTAGGATCCAAAATACCCCAACTATGCTGTGAAGAGGGATGCCGTAGTCACAACACAGTGGTCATTAAGGTAGATAACTTTTATCAATTTCAGTCTTATGAAATTCCTAGATCTGTGAGATTCATTGAACTGTTCAATGGCATGTTTAATCTCGGATATGCCCCACCGTTTGTGACTGGGATTCCGAGGATCACAAATCGGGTGTGAATAACCATGCAAATTAGCTTGGTACTCTCGGGGTCCATTATCATCTCAAATTAATGTGCCGGTTAACCACACACGCTCCATCAACAATGATAACACCCGAGAAACCCATTGCCACTCTTTATGAACCCCCATTGGTGTGCCGGTAACCCACACACGCTCCACCAACGTTTCATAAAGTGCAATGTGCAATTTCATGGGTTAGCATCAAATTCACATTTTTTCTAAAGTAACTAGATTGGGAATTCTTGTACGGGTTCTAGTACTTTGATCATTATACTTTTAATGACTAAGCGGTCCTATCAAAACTGTTCGGCTAACGACCCTCCACTGATCAGGCGAGCGGTGGGTGAGAGTGAACACCCATTAGACCGCCATTTTATAGGCAGTCTCCTTATACCCACTTTATAGACCAGCTTCGTGAATGAGGCCTACTAATGATTTGACTAACCAATTTATCTTATACATATATTATTAACCTTTAATAATATATATAAGATGTATTTTAAATCTTTTAAAGTATTCCTGGTTTATCTTTTAATTTCCTGAAATTTAACTATTAAATTTCAAATTAAATTAAACCTTTAATTTGATTTAATTTATCTTTTAATTAAACTATTAATTAAATTAATTAAATCTAGATATTTTAAACCTTTTAAAATATTTTAGGATTTATCCTTTAATTTTTCGAAATTTAACCATTAAATCAAAATTAAATTAAATCCCTTGAATTATCTTTTAATTAAACAATTAATTAAATTAATTCAAATGTAGATAGGTTTTTCCAAATTAATCAAATCAATTTAAACCTATCTTAAACCCCTAATTATCGAATTCAAACAAACTGGGTTTAAGGTTATCTATTTAATTAACCAATTAAAGTTACCAAAAATAGAAAGCCTTCTAAACCCAAAGCAGAAAATCGAAAAAGAAGGGGGAAGGGGCTAGGGTTTCAAAAACCCTAAACCCCAAAATCGAAATCAGGCCCAAAAGATTTATAAACAATAAACCCTAATTAGGAAAACTATTACAACCATTCAATAAGAAAACAACCAAATGCTCTGATACCACTGAAAGGTTTTCTGCAACCATGAACTAAATAACCTAAGTTCACATGCAACCTAGAAAAGATCTATGTTTTCTTAATTTGAACATGTAACTAATTCCTAAAGGCCAAACAAAAATTAACTAAAAAGAATAAATCAGAAAACTAACCTTTAGTTTTAATCTTGAAGCTAAGCAGCACAAGTGTCCTGCCTCAAATGAGATCACACCCAGGGAGCCAGAGGGTGGACGAAAATTCCAGAGAGAATTTTAGAAATGAGCACTTATAATGAGGTCTAGGGTTCCCTATTTATAGGGAACCAAGTGGCAAAGCTAGAAACCCTAGCCGCAGCCCATTTTCCGGATTATCTGTACGTGCGCCGCGGCCAGATCGTTTGCGCGCCGCGCGCCGCAATTCAACTATTGAATTTGTACGAATATGTACGCGTGTCGCGGCCTTTACATTGGCGCGCCGAGCGCCGCAATTCAACTATTGAATTTGTACGACTTTAATCCCTGACCTCCTGATTAATCTAATTAATGCCACAGAAATTAATCCAATTAATTTCTGATTAATTATTAATCAATCAACATAGTTTCTAATTAATATATTATCACTTTAATATATTAACAAACCATATCTTTTATTTCTATTGATTTATTAATCCCATAATAAACCAACCTTTCTCTCTACCGAACTTTCTATCAAACCTCCAGCTATGAGGGCAACCCAAATAGACTTTGCTTCTATTAATTAGGTAAATACAAATTATTAGTCATGGCTTAGACACCTAATCCAACAATTCTTGGATGTCATATGTGACTTATGTGTTTGAATGGAATAGATTGTGTGGTATTTTGGGGAACTCACTAAGCTTTGTGCTTACTCTTTCACTCTAACTGTTTTTCAGGTATTTGCTGGCTTGAGCTTGGAGCACAGCATGACTGTACCGCATCTGAGGTTTTGATAATCAAGTACTTTGTTGGATAATGTTTGCAATTTTTTTGTTAAATACAATCTTATTTGATTTAAATACTAAGTTTTAATTAGATGGCCTTTATTTTATAAACTGTTTCATGTACTTTACCCGTTTTAAAACGATGATTTTTACTCTGGATTTTGGGACGTTACTGTCACACCCCGATCCTTGGCGGAATCGATCAAGGCGTGATATATTGTTCAAAGTCTCATGACAACTATGTTATAATATGATTAGATTCAATTAAGTACTAAGTATGCAAACAAGATCCACAACATACAAATACAAATCCAAATACAACAACATTTATTACATCAAATTTAAATAGTCTTGTGGGTTTCTAAGGTACACCCTACTTTTCATCAACTTCATTCTTCAAATCTGCATCATGGGTAAAAACAGGTCAACTACGAGAGTTGGTGAGTAATCTAGTTTTATTAAAGAAAATTGTGAGTTTGAATAATTTGAAATTTGTTTTCTTTTGAAGTTGGCAAGCAACTGTTATTGAGATAACAATTTATAAATCAAAAATTGATTAACAAATGATAACAACAACAATAAGTCCTCACCCTATATATACATATATATGTATATATATAGGATGGAGCATCTAATCATCATACACACTCAACCACGTGCAATCAATCACCTTAGCGTCCCAAGGCGGGGTGGTCAACCCAATAGCGCTATTATTGTCCATAACGTACCTCAAGAATACGGGCATAGTCATGGAGATTAGACTAAATGTGGTAATGCACTACAAGTACATGTAGCGTAAACAAACAATAATTATACAAATACTGATTCACGTATAAATGTCCCAACAATGTCTCAATGGTGAAAAAATAATAAAATGAAGTTGGAACATATTGAAACCACATGATACACCCCAAAAGTATTGAAAATTATAAAATATGGGGTAGATTACTCACATTAGTCCAAACGGAATACGCGTGTCGTACGATAGACGGCTCGGGTCAAAATGTCGTAGAACCTAATATAATTAATAGTTTTGACTTAGGAATCGATAAACCGGAATGAAGTATTAATAAAAATAATTAGACACATATTCTTATATTAGATGAATTAACAATAATCCAAATTTGTTTTGAATATTAATGTATTCATATGTTAAATGAATTTTAAATTGAATTGATTACTTTGCTTAATTAATTTATATTTTCACTTTAGGCAAGATTTTAATAATTTCTTATTAAAATAATAACTTGTCAAATTATAAGTATTTACAGATTTTATATATTATAAATAATTATTTATATGAAATAATCATTAAAAAGGCATTTTTACATGCTTAGATATTTAGGAAAATGGTTTTAAATACTAAACAGTAATGAAACATTCTGAAATTATCATAAAATCATTATTTCATAAAATAGTAATTACTGTAAAATTTTCATATTTTTCTTAACTGCTTTAGTATTTATTTAGTATTTTAATGATTAAACAACAACAAAATTCGGGAAAAATAACAAATGATTCCCAAAAATTCTGGAAAAATAACCATAGTTTTCTAACATTATATTGAGCCCACTGTAAATGTTTTGGATATTTATGACTATGGGATGTATTTCTTATGTTTTTCATTATTAACTAATAAATAAAATCATAAATAATAGGAAAATATTAAGATAAATTCATTAAACTTTTTATTTATGATTAACATGTTATATAGTATATTCTGATAAGGTTTTATAATTTTTGGACATGTGTAGCTATTTATTATCAATTTAAACCATTAAATAATCATTAAATCAGGATAAATAAGCAAACATTCTTAATAAAATCTGTAAATTTTGTCATGGAGTCTTTAAAATGCTAATAAGGTGCGAAAAATATAAAATCTAGTTTTTAACATACATAACTATATTTTGCAATTTATTTATCTAAAACATAATAAAATACACAATAAGCATCAAACAGTAATATAAATGCATGAAACTTCATAAATCCACTTTACTTAATATATGGGTTGTTCCAAAAGTTTCCCAGAATTTATTTACTGAAAAAAGTATTTTATATGAATTATTGCCCTATTTTATTGCAATAATTATAGTAATTCAATAAAAATAAGTTATTTTCTGAAAATTTCTAGAACTTCTTATTTTATTGATGGGATCCTGAGAAAAATTATTTTTATGCATAAAATGAGTTTTAGATAGTTTGGTGGATTTAATTTGTTTCATTCATGAATTTGAGACTTTTAACAACATACCTTGATGAATGCTTCAAGAGGGATGAAGATTTGAGTATATTGGAGTGTTCTTGGCTGAAATATGAAGATTTCTAGGAGGAATTTCGAGATTGAGAGTGAGAGAAAGAATAGATATGGTTTGAGTGGTGATGAGAATAATGTGTTGGGAGAAAAATGAAAGGAAAGATGATGGAAGGTGTGAGTGGGAGACAATGGGAATAACCTTTTGCTTTTGGTGGTCTTCATAATTTTCCACTAACACAAGCATCTTTTGTATAATATATTAATTAATATAAGAGTTTTATAAAATTTAATGTAGAGTTTATAAAAATAGAGTTTTATAAAAGATAGGTTATTATTTGATTATAACAATCTACTTTGATTTGAAGTTTAATTATAGCATTCAAGTTTGATTCTTTTAATTTAATTAGAGCATCATAATTTGATTTAATTTAATATGGTATCATAATTTAATTTGATTATAGTTATAACGTTATACTATGTTATATTGCTATTAACGTCAATTTATATCGTAGTGTATGGGTTTTGATCCTATTAGCGTCAAGTAATCTTGAGTAGGGTTTATTAAATTTCCAATTGGGTTGGGTTGACCCGAATCCATTTTAGGCGGATGTCACAGTTACATACATACATCCCTAGATATAGACAATTAAGTGTGTATATTGAACATCGATATACCCGAGTACGAACTTATTTTATGTCTCCCACAAAAGTTGTGATTGAGGAGTTGATTGAACCTATTTCACCAGAGTTGAATATGACAATACCTAGTAAAAAAGAAGCAGGTTCGCATAGTAGGAAACTTTATTTAGATGTGGATGAGGGCCATGATTATTCCAAGTCTATTATACCATATAGAATTTCCCAAGACAGCCAGCGTAGTCAAGTTCATATTGTTAAGATTAAGGAAGAGTATGTAAGTGTGCTAAAGATATCAAAATTAGACCAAAATGGAGTCCTAGGCAATTAAGTCCCAACTAAAAATGTTGATTGTGTAGTCTAAGTGAATAAGTCCTTAGTTATGATCTTGATGCCGGAAGGCAAGGTTGTTAAGTCCCTAATTATAATCTTGATAGGGACTGCAAAGTGAATAAGTCCTTCGTTACAATGTTGTTTGTGAAGCCTAAGGTGAACAAGTCCCTAATTACAATGTTGTTGGTGGATTCCAAGGTGTAGAAATCCAAGCTATTGCAGACCATATTAATGATTTTGATCTATTTTTGGAACTATATCAGACGATTATTCATTGATAGCTGAATTTGATGTTGAATTCAATGTTGGTAGTGGAGTTCAAGCTAAAGAATATGTGGACAGTAAGGATAGTGATAATGAAGTGGATGAAGATTAACATAGTGTAAATGTAAGTAGTGAATATAGTGACTTCCTTGTAGATGAGACAAACATTATATGTTATGTAGAGGTTGACATGAGCGAGTTCCACGATATTGTGGATGAATATGAACATGGGATTATGAGTTCATCTACAAGAAATGATGTATCTAACATTTTACTTGAATGTTTGGATGTTATAGAAAACGATGACTTTGGCTTTGTAGGTTTTCAATGTGATGAGAGGAAGAAAATGCTTAAAGAGTTTACTAGACCTACAAATGTTCACATGGGGAGATTTATAAGAGTGCATTTAGGGTGGGTCAGACCATCAAGAAAAAGATAGATGTTAAAAGCTTCATTAGCTTGCACTTTGTACAAACAAGGTGAGCCATTTACTTAGCTAAATATGACAAAATAAGGGTAAGGGTCAAATGCAAATGGGTTGTAGGCCAGTCGGGTACTTGTGGTGGGCCACCTACTAGGAGCAAAAGTGAATGGGATGGGTAAAGCTGTAATTGACAAAAAAGTTGTAAGAACCACACCTGAATATGTATTTGTACTTGTGCTTCAAACTTATGTTAGTGAAATAAAATTTGAACATAGGGGTAATTTGGTCAATTTTGGTAAAAACTACGTGGTATCAATATTTTATGATTTGAACATGCAATATTGAGTGTTTGCACCATAGTGTAAAAGTTTGGGGGATTTAAAGTCATATCTTGGGGGATAGCTAAAATTCATTGGATAAGAGGTTCCTGCCCATTTTTACACGACGCGACCATGTAAGGGTCGTAGTGTGATCCATAGTGCATTGCCATTATATGCGAAACTTTGGAAAGTAGGTTACCATGTCTGGTCTGCATGAGATTTGATGTTAAATTTTGTCGTAACTCACACGACGCTACGCGTACCGGATCGCGACAATACTCCTCAAGGGAGGTCCAGAATCGTGATGCAATTTCTGTAACATCCATGTTTTGGGCCTAGAAGTTTGGAGCTCAAATCGATAAAATAAAATTTAATTTGGAAATAAATAGATAAAAAGATTTTCAAATTACTAAACGCTCCATAATCCGTTTCTTTAAATATCTACTTCTTACATATATGATTTTAAATATTACAATTTTATAAGAATTATACAATTAATTACCACTTTGACGTTTAACTTATTCATATTAAATTAAAAGGGCAATTTGGTAACTATGCAAATAAAACATAGTACTTTAGTAATGAGTTTTATTGTTAAGGATAATGAATCTGCTACTTGGCCTAAAAATCATTATCATAACATATTAGACGTTTTATTATATGTTAGACGTCAAAGGGTGACTTCGTAAATTTTAATTTAGAAAAGACGAGAACCTTACGTATAGGGCATTCGAGTAAATTCATGCAATTGATGAAATATATACAAGTTAGTAAATTAGACATAAGTTGGAGGTAGTTATTGGAAGGGTATTTTTGTAATTTTTCTAGAAAAGCCAAATGAGATATTGAGAGGTGCATTAAGGTAATTTCACCAAGGCAAGCATCATGTGCTATAGCAATTTCAACAAAATAGAAGCCAGTTTCCATGCATTCGTTGGTTGACTAGTAAGTCCACACCACTATCGCATCATTTCATTTAGTTGGTATTCTGTTCTATAGCGGAGGGATTGAAAATATTTCAGGGGACGGAGAGAGGTTGTTGCAGAAGAGAGCTTTACTAATCAACTGAAAAACTTATGGTTGTGATGTAAATATCTTTATCAAGGTTTCCATGCAATAATGTTGTCTCACATCTAGCTGCTCTAGATGTAAGTATTCTACAACAACAATACCGAGTATCAATCTAATTGTGGTCATCTTTGCAATCGGTGAGAATATATCATTGCAATCAATTCCAATCTTTTATTGAGACCCTTTCACCTATCTGACATTGTACCTCTTTCTCTTATCAATTTCATATTTGAACCTAAATACTTACTTAATTTACATCGCTTTCTTTCCTACTTGTAACTCGACTAAAGACCGAGTAAAAGTTACCCATGCTTAGTCTCTGTAACTGCAATGAGGTCAAATGGTAGATCAGACTCCAAAACTCAACAATCTTCCATTTGGAGGTTGATCAATGAATTTTCTACCATCCAAGTTTTGTAACCTCCATCCCTATCTCTAATCCATGCCTTCTCTTTGAGTATCTAGAAGGCTAATTGAAGCCATACACTCTTTTGGGAGTGGGACCCATACTTAATCATCGTGGAGGCAATGATGACAAAAAATAGATCAGACTCCACAACACATGTTTTGGATGAACCAAGAAGCACAATAAAACACTAAACAAATACAAAGTATATGGTTGGAAACCATAAGGCACCAACTCTTATAGTCATAATATTAATGAGGAATAGACCATGGTAACAAAGAGATAAGACACTTTAGACTGAATAAAGCTCTATTTTTTAAGTATTCTACAAGAGTCCCAAAGGAACTGAAAAACGGCAAATTTTCCCGAGGAAAAATAAAATTTTCATAAAGAATAGTTAAGGGTCATCTTAAAAAAACCCCTCATCATTAACATACGATGTCCCATCAATTTGGGTTTCTTTATATATATATATATATATATATATATATATATATATATATATATATATATATATATATATATATATATATATATATATATATATATATATATATATATATATATATATATAAATTGGATTGATTCCTACTATTTCTTCCTACCTTTGTTCCTACTCTTATTATTGGGCCATTTGTCATCTTTTTAATACACCCATTATATTTTATCTAAAATACCTAATATACCCTTAATAAGTAATTGAAAATTTAAAAGCCAAATAAAAACCAGAATCACACGTTTCCTTTAACCCTTAAACCTTTTGCTTCTTTTTTTATTTATTTAAATAGCACTAGGGGTGAGCAAAAACCGAACCGCAAAAAAATATAACCGAAAAAACCGAAACCGAAAAACTGAAACCGAAGCGAAAACCGATGGTGTGGTTTATACTTTTTCAAAAACCGCAAAATTGCAGTGCGGTGCGGTTTTTATTTTTGGAAAAACCGCAAATAACCGAACAGCACCGATTACCATGTATTAAATAATTACATAATACATGTATTATTTACTTATTATTAAGTTTAAATATGACATTATAGATTAAATAAAAAAGTGAGTTTGAACGACAATTTCATTTTGTATTTTTTAGTGGCAATTCCATTTGTCATTTTCACGAATTGTAAGTTATAAACTTTAGTTATTTCATGATTTAATATATTAAGTACAAAGAAACAAATGAGTTCTATTTTGTATTTTGATAGCGGCAATATACTAAATATATAGTCAAAATAATAAAAATTTTATTAAAACTACGTCGATTTTGAACTTCTGCGGTTTTACAACCTCACCATAGGAATAAAACGCACACCACTATATTATGCGATTAATAACCGAAACCGCACCAAATAAAACCGCACCGCATGGAAAAACCGCAAAACCTCAAATTGAGGTTTTAGGTTTTCAAAAACCGTATAATGCGGTTTGCGGTTCGGTTTTGACCAAAAACTGCACCAAACCGCACCATGCTCACCCCTAAATCGCACCTTTCCTTTAAACTACATTTTGCTTTTATTTATTTATTGATTATAATTATTTTAAAAAGAGGAGTATCTAACCTTTTTTTTCCTTTAAATTTCCGTTCAATTCATATTTTCCTTAAAACCTTTAAACCTTTTTTTCTTTGTTTTCATTTAAACCTGTTTCAGTTCATGTTTTCCTTTTAACCTTTAAATTTTTTTTTCTTGTTTTCATTTAAATATTTTTTTTCCTGTTTTAAAAGGAGATGTAAGATCAAACTTTTTTTCCTGTTTTAAAAAGAGACATAAGATCAAGCATTTTTTCCTGTTTTAAAAAGAGAAATAAAATCAAACCATTCAAACACAAAATATGTAGTATAAATCGCTACATGTCTAAACCGGTACATTAAGATCAAACCATTCAAACACAAAATACGTAGTCTAAATTGCTACATGTTCAAACCGGTAAATTAAGATCAAACCATTCAAACACAAAATACGTAGTCTAAATTGCTACATGTTCAAACCGGTACATTAAGATCAAACTGGAACTTTGGTTTATCATTATAAGAAATTGCTTCATGCTCATGACTTGCGGTCTTCGTCTTCCGTTTTTTCTTCA
The DNA here is from genome assembly GCA_023525715.1 of Cichorium intybus. NCBI lineage: Eukaryota > Viridiplantae > Streptophyta > Magnoliopsida > Asterales > Asteraceae > Cichorium > Cichorium intybus. Next base: position 14,883,475 of record CM042011.1, on the reverse strand, counting down.
TAACCTTTTATACTCTCGATTCCTTTCTCTTGGTAGGTGGCCGACCTTTACTACGTACTTGCAATGGTGGTAACAATTTTGTAGTCGAGTCTGAAACATGAACATCTTCGGATGTCAAATTTACGTTACTATTACAACCCCAAGCCAAACCATCATTCAACTTTTCTTTAGCCATATTTATACAACTCATCAAGTATTCATACTTTTTGCGAGTATTAGCAATATGCGCAACCTCGTAAAAGTTGGAACACAATTTGTCAAAATGTTTAGTTTTCTCATCACTCATCAAATTTTCACAACAATTTATCACTAAATAGTGACCATGCTTCACATCTTTCCTCCACCGAGTAAGAATATACCGTTGATGAATTTCTTTAACACCCTTCTCAATGAATATCTTCACCATATGTTTATAAATAATTCCTCGAAACTCAAACAAATGACAAGAGCATTGCATATCACATGTAATCTCATCATAACTAACACTATAGAAGTGAATAGTAAGTTGACAATTGGCATGCTCTATTTGTCTTAGGCACATATACACCTCCTCTCGCACATCCAAGTGAATAGTAAGTTGTAGCACTATTTCCCTTTGTTCTTGTACTAAGTTTCCGAAAACCAAATCCACTTTCATAGGCATATTTTTTAAAATAATCATAAAGTTAATTTTCTGAATCAAACATCATTCCAACTTTAGGAATGTTTTGATCATCTTCATCCGTGTTTGTAAATTCAGTAGGTTGATTATCTTGAGGATTGAGTTTTTTTTGTCCTTCAAATGTATTTCTATCCTCCATAATTAAGTCAGACATCTGAAAATATGAAATAAAGAACCAAAGAATAAAATCATCAAATTTATACAGGAAGAAAAGGAATGAAGGTTACATATGAAATAACTTTTAAGGAATGAAGGTTACATATGAAATAATAATAACTTTTAATAAATAACATGTAACAAAATTGCAAACAGAGGATGTGTGTGAACTGTGAACAGTAGCGAGATGTGTAGTCAACTTAAAGCAAAAAAGGTTGATTTGAAACAAACACATAACAAAATGCAAACACCAATCAAATTGTTTCCCTAATAAGATATGGATGACAATGGTACAACAAATCAAGAACTTGCTGTGCAGACACGTACTTCACAAAAATTGGATATTAAGCAAACACGTACTTCACAGAAATCGCATATCAAGAAATTGAAATTAATTAAAATGGATGCAAGATTGCATTCCCATATCAAGAAATAGAAAAGCAAAATTGCAATTGCATATCAAGAAATAGAAAAGTAAAATTGCAATCGCATATCCAAAAACCGCATATCCAAAAATCGCACAAACAGGAGCTGATTAACAAGCAACGTTTCATAGAAATTGAAATTAAAATGGATGCAAGAATTATGGTTGAACCTGGGAATCGATTAAACATGGACGATCGACCACTAGATGAACAAGAAGACGAAGAGGTTTGCGAGGATTTTGACGTACATGCTGTTGCCGATTACGCATCTATTTTTCTGATTTTTATTTGGCTTTTAATTTTTCAATTACTCATTAAGGTATATTAGGTATTTTATATAAAATATAATGGGTGTATTAAAAAGATGACAAATGGCCCAATAATAAGAGTAGAAACAAAGGTAGGAAGAAATAGTAGGAATCAATCCAATTTCTCATATATATATATATATATATATATATATATATATATATATATATATATATATATATATATATATATATATATATATATATATATATATATATATATAATGATTTTTTTGATTACTTTGTTTTTTTATAATTTTATAACTATTATTAATTATTTTTATTTAATATAAATACTTAGTTTGTTATTTATAATTTAAATTTTATTCTAACTTTTTGACGTTTAGTCCGAATACGTTTTCTAATGTGTTTTTTTTAACGTTTTGTTCGTTGGTATCGTTTAACGTCGTAATTTAGTTTTGTTTTCTAATTTTTGACATTTTGTTTGAATACATTGTTATATGTTTTGTTCGTTTATATCGGTGGAAAGTTATTAAATAATGTTGATTAGGCTTATGAGTTTACATTTTCTAATTTTTGACGTTTTGTTTGAAAACATTTTATATAATTTGTTCGTTTATATCGTTTATATGTTTTGTTCGTTTCTAATTTTTGACCTTTTTTTAATATATTTTCTAATTTTTATAATTTTTGATGTATTAATTTTCTATTTTTCTAATTTTTGACGTTTTATATCGGTGGAAACCACAATTTCCACAATTTCCATCATTTCTATCATCGATATAGAACGTCAAAAATTAAAAAATTAGAAAATTAATACATCAAAATTAAAAAAATTAGAAAATATATTCAAACAAAACGTAAAAAATTAGAAAAAAATTAGAAATGAACAAAACATAAACCATATAAAAATGTTTCAAACAAAACGTCAAAAAATTAGAAAATGCAAACTCATAAGTCTAATCAACATTATTTAATAACTTTCCACCGATATAAACGAACAAAACATATAACAATGTATTCAAACAAAACGTCAAAAATTAGAAAAAAAAAATACCAAATTACAACGTTAAATGATACCAAAGAACAAAACGTTAAAGAAAAACACATTAGAAAACATATTCGAACTAAACGTCAAAAATTTAGAATAATATTTAAATTATAAATACCAAAATAAGTACTTATATTAAATAAAAACAATTAATAATAGTTATAAAATTACAAAAAAACAAAATAATTAAAAAACATCATAATTAATATATATATATATATATATATATATATATATATATATATATATATATATATATATATATATATATATATATATATATATATATATATATATATATATATATATATATATATATATATATATATATATAGAGTTAGGATCAAATGTGGAACACAAATATTGTGTGATCGTGTGAGACAATATCAGCCATTAGATGAAAATAATGAATGGTTAAGATGATAATGGCATGATCGTAATTACTTGAATAAAAATTAATTATTTTTAATTAAATAAAATCAATAAGGGTAAACTAGTCAAATTTACCAATGACAAATTTTGGAATGTGCGGATATTTAGGGATTAGAATTTAATTAGTTATATTGCATAATCGTAGTTTCCATTCTTAGAATTCTTACCTATTTGTATCATTTTTTTATTTACAACCATATTTAATTATTTAACAATGTATTTGTTCGTATTCTTACAGAATTTAGATTAAAATACTTGCATAGAAATTAAAAACGCAGGTATATAATATTTTTGAAAAATATACTCGACATTCAATATTAAATAATAATATATAAAATATTCTTGAAGAATATACAAAAATTGTATATCAAGTATTAAAAACATAAATGACGATGTACACATTCTATGATAATGAAGCATAAACCATCAATTTCAAAATGCATTCTGATGATCTTGTTTTTTAAGCCCAGTCTTCAAATTTTGAAAGAATATATTGTTGTCCACCACATTCATTCTGAAAGAATATTGCGTATTTTATTAGCTCAATCTTCAAATTCTGATAGAATCAAAAGAATGAAGTTCATCAACTTTATTATTCGTTTTTATCTGATTTTTGCTGCCTGAAAGAAGCATAAACCAACTATCATTATTACAGATCTAATTAATAACACAAATTTTATAATTAACGTTGATAATACCCATTTGAAATAACATCCCTATATCATGTGAAATATACATTCTGAAAGAATTTGCTAATGTATATATCATGTGAAATATACATTCTGAAAGAATTTGCTAATGTTACAAGTTATAACCAACGACCGAATGTGGTTTCGGTCATTCATACTTAAAGAATTATAATGGTGCTTGTATAGCTACAAAAAACAAAATGAGATGGAACATAATAATGGAACGTAACTTCTCTTATCATGCCTGTTCATTTACCTTATAGCCATATGAATATATCATTATCATGGCTGTTATGATCATTGTTAGACACAAATTTTGTAGTATGAGTATTGTTTACGTTTTAGTCACGAAAATTAAATTAGAATATGACCAAACATCTTATAGGCACAACTTCTTTTCATTATTTTATTTACCCATTAGCCACATTGATATATTTTCACCATAACCTTTTATATCATTTAGACACAAAAATTTCAGCATGACTAATGTTTATTATTTAGACACGCAAACTGGAATAAACCATTAGACTACTAATGTATAATGGATAGAAAATGTTTTATCCATGTGAAATGTTATTTGTTTAAAAAGTTGTGTATGAATCCAAACAAGTATTTACTTATTAGTTTCGTGGCTAATTTGGAACTTACAATACTACGTGTGTAATTTTTGAATATTTCTTCTCACTGTTAATGGGTTAGTGGTGGTGCCGAATAGATGAAAGTCGTCGTATTTTATGTTTAATCACGGTACAAATAAACAAATTGGCCATATACGTTTATCACATGTGGTTTCGATTCATTTGTTATTTCATTCTAGCTTTCCAATTCACAAATCAACACCCACTTCAACAATTCATATTCTTAATAATCTAGGAATTAGGGTTCTAAAGGAGAAATACAACTTTACCTTTAATTTTCTGGTGAGAAGAAGGAATTAGGGCTTGAGACTTGTTCTAAAAGTGAAATTGGACCCATGGGGTCATCCCCGACCACTGATGTCGTCACCGGTGGTCCAGCCATCGGCTTCTTCGCGTCTCCGGCCACCTCCAGCAGCGATCGTCACCGGTAACGGCGATCCCGCTGCTGCCGCTTCGACTTTCCTATGCTCGATCTCGCCTTCAATCTCAACCCTTGCTTCGTTTCTCCTAATCATCGTCGCTTCTGTCTCACGATTTCGTTTTCCTGAGCAAAATCACGATCGACTTGTGTGTTTTTCCATTCTCTTAAACACGCTATTTTCTTTTGTCACCAGTCAACCTAATTACGTATAAGAAGAGGGACAGAGAGAAAAATAAGGAGGTAATCATGGAATTGTTAGTTAATTACCAAAACTCGTGGAAAATTTAAAATATTATTAATTAATTATTATGTTAATTTACCTTGATGCCCTTTACAAATGATTGGACCACAATCTCTCATACAATCACACAATACTTGTTGTTCACATATAAACCTCTATATATATATATATATATATATATATATATATATATATATATATATATATATATATATATATATATATATATATATATATATATATATATATATATATATATATATATAAAGAAACGCAAATTGATGAGACATCATCAGTTAATGATGAAGGGTTTTTTTTTACCAATACCCATAGTTAAACTTGGTAGCCCGCTGCTAATCCCACCCAAGGACTGGAGCAACTCGGGTCACACCATATAACAAGATGTTTCAACTTTCGAATATGATAGAATTTGAAGATTTATATTTAAACAATAGAAAGTAATTCTGATAAATACATATTAACAAATTATGGTAGACAATTACCCGTTTTTTCTCCTTGATTATCGATAAAAAATTCTTTTTCATAATTATCATTATACTACAATATAAATATTAAATGAATTGAAATATACTCCCTCAACCGCGTTTTGCCCTCGCCGTCTCGAAATACTCCCTTTTGCTGTCTGTCGCCACCGAGTCGCCGTCTATCACCCACCTCGCCGTAAGCTAATTTATTTTCTTATGAGTTTTTCACTTTTTTGTGCATCTGTTATGCATTCTTAAAGTGTCAGCATCTGGATTATTCGTAGTCAATGTTGAATGCTTCTATTTGTAGTCAATGTACGGTTTACACTTTACATTCGTTATCAGTGCGTAAGCTTCCTTGTTTTTGTTTCTTGAAATATATTATTACCATATTTTGTGTTAGGTAATGCTTTCTGAAACCACTATCCTTTGTTACAAAATCCAACAAGTGTTTGAGATATTTAAGTAAAACAATTATAAAACTAAGTTATTCTTTGTTAAAAAGTGGCTTGACCTTTAGGCGACTCTTCCACCACAGCAATTGATCAGCGATTCCACTTCCTTATGAATTTTATTACATATGATAATATTTTTAAAAAACTGAATCCTTATTGATTTTATTGTTAATCTTTGTAGGTGAGGATTCTCCGTTAATTAATCAGGTTTGCATCATCCCGAGCTTACGTTTAAACAAGTGTCATATCTGTATATATGACAGTTTAATCTCAAACGATCTGCATTTTAACACTTATTTTCTTAAATTTGACTTGTATCTTTGCATGTGTATAAATAAAAAAGATCTTTAAGCACAAAGAACTTTATGATAAATATTTGGATCTTTGATTTAACTATAAACAGTTCCAATTTCTCGTTAATTTTGCTTAATGTAGTTATCGATCCCTGTTTGTTAATGTGTACTTCAATCTTATAGTTCATCTTAATTTGAAGGTAAGTTCTTGGTTTGCATCATCGAACCTTAATTAAGTTTACGTGGGATATTTTCTTGAAGGACGTTTACATTCACTCTTTTTTCCTTGAAGTTGATATGAATACTCTCCTACTTTTAATGGAAAAGGTTTGTAAGTACCAAGAACTCTAATTAAACAGTCATTTGCAATGAATGGTCAAAGAATTTGAGTGGATTCTGAAATTTGTGTGTTTAAATCGTTAGGAAATGAAGAGGTTGAGAATGAGTTCCGGGCGTGGGAATGTAGATAGGCTTAGCTCTTTGCCTGAAGAGCTTCTTTCACATATACTCTCTTTAATGCCTACGAAATTTGCTGTGCGAACAAGCACTTTATCCAAAAGATGGAGGTACCATTGGACGTTTGTCACAAACCTTGACTTTGATGATATGCACCCCGTGCATGGTTTAGATTGTTTTTTGAAATTTGTGGATCGAGTATTGAAGCTTTGCAAAACTTCCCAAGTTAAACTATTCCGGTTAAGTTTTTCTCGATATGTGGTGCCAAAGTCAAGCGTGTCAATGTGGATCAATGAAGCAATTAAGTTGAATGTTTGTGAGCTTGACATTAAAGTTACGATGCGTGAGTTGCCTCCCAACCTGTTCTCTTGCAAGTCACTCACAAAATTAAGATTAGATGCGAGTTGTGTTGATTTGACTGTTCCGTTTCCGGTGATACTTCCCCGTCTGAAAACCCTTGACATTAGTATTAAAAATAGGCCTTCTCTCAACGCATTCAGAGTCATCCAAGGCTGTCCAGTGCTTGAAAGTTTATCTCTTTTAATAAGATTGTCTGATTATGAAGACTGCAAGTTCAATATCCCTACTTTAAAGAAACTGGAACTAACAACATATGGTCAAGCACCGGTAATCAACAAAATTGTTTTGAATCTCCCTAATCTTGAATATCTCGGTGTTGATGGGTGTTTGAGGTCAGCTTTTGTGATGGAAGATTTGTCATCTCTGGTTGAGGTAACTGTTTCTTGTGATAATCACCATAAGAAATGTCTGCTAGCCGAGCTTCTAAAAGGAATAAGTGGAGTTAAATCACTTGTATTGTGCGGTCCAGCTCTTGATGTAAGATTCCTTTTAAATAATCCACCATGCATTATATTTCTTTCTTCTTTCGTACAAACAAAGGCTTTTTAATTAAGAGCATGCCATGCATGTTCGGCTTTTTATTTTGTCATCTGTTAGTAATATGCTTTACATTTAGAATGATTCTTATTGTTTTCAATCTAATCACTAGTTTTGCCTTTTGTTGAATGTTGAAGGACGTATTGAAGTCACCTCTGCCCAAATTTCCCAATTTGAGGCACTTGGAATTGAAGGGTTCTACTCGGACTACATTGTTGCACGTCTTTACAGAGCTTGGAAGCTCTTCCGAGTTGCAGCCTATACGTTTTGAAGAGGTAAATGGGCTGTTTCTAAGCTTTGATATGTCTTATTCTATGCATAGTTATTTTTCCATCGCATAACATTGGGTTCTCTATCTGGTTTTGATATAAATCAAAAGCGCGAAATATATTATTCAATTGAGCCGCAGTCACTTCCCACTTGGATGCTTACAAGCCTTAGAACCCTGAAAATTACAAGATGTAAGGGGCGGAATTGTGATATAGAGTTCCTTAAATACATGTTGGGGAATGCGGAGGTTTTGAAGACGCTGACAATCACATGCGAAAGCTTGCGCATGAAGGATGAAATGCAGTTGTGTGCACGCTTGTTAACGTTTCCTAGGGCTTCTAGATATTGTCAGATTCATATTGTTGGGAAATGGCTTAATACTAGAGCTAACTAGTTAACAATGGTCCCCTGCAGCAAATACACGTAGTTCATATTATTAGATTTCTACAAAATGTAAAAAAAGGATTAGAGTACGTTGGATAGATTGCCTATAAAAAGCCTATATGTTTTGATTTTTTTCTTGTAATTGTTTTGGTGGCTACTTTCTTACTAATTTTGATTTAATAATATTCGTTTGATTGGAACCAATATTATTATTTAATCAAAATGGGTTAAATAACCCGATTAAATCAATTAAATAACCAGATTTTATGTTGATAGCCAGGTCATATGTGACACATTAGTAGAGTCCGGTTGTAAACAGGATCATATATGATAAAAGAGTCTGATTCATATTAAAAAAGGGTACTATGTGACGTGTCCCACGTACCTTTTTGTTGTAATGATCAAAACAAAACGCTCTAACCAAGATAGCAACCACAAACATAGGGATCGACCGTTCGACTATCTTTGTTATTTTGCTACCATTTTACTATTTTAGTGTGGATTTCTCAGTGAAATTTAGATTGGTTGTATTTGTAAAATGTAAACCAAACAATGTCTCCAAATTATTTCAATTTTGTATTAACAATGATTATACAAGTTTCTAACCTCAATTCATCATTTTAACAACGTATATCAAACTAATATTATAATATTAACTTTCATGTCAACCACCCCTTTATGATTTTATACGCCTCCATCTCTAATTTTGACCCATGCATGTATGGTTTTGGCACATCTACCTCTTTTCATATTCTAGGCCAGTTCAAACGGCATATAGACCTACGTTGTAATTTTAACCTTTCCAATTTTGTTATTTTTCCATGAATAGCAAGGAAGAATAAGTCATATGAATCATACATGATTTTATTTGGTGTAGTTGATTTATATATATATACATGACGTGAATGAAAATGGACCAAAAAAAGACCCAACCTAATGTATAGACGCACATCGTGATGGTCATTGTATCAATCATCACACATGGAAAACCAAACACAGTACTGTAACTCATTACATGAATACAAATAGTCTTCTTCGGAAAAAAACTAGTTACCTGTGGAATTAAGCCATTTCCCAACAAAATGAATCTCACAATGCCTAGAGGCCCTTGGAAACTTCAACAAGCGTGCACACAATGCCATTTCATCCCTCATACGCAAGATTCCGCATGTAATTGTAAGTGTCTTCAAAACCTCCGCATTCCTCAACATGTACTCTAGGAACCGTATGTCGCACTCTCGCCCCATGCATCTTGTAATTTTCATGGTTATAAGTTTCGAGAGCATACAAGTGGGAACTCGCTGTGGTTCGATCCAGTAAGATTCGTTGGGCTTTTGTTTTATCACATAGAAAACCAGATGTTATGCGTTGAAAAATAACTTAGGAAACGTAGAATATGACATGTCAAAGCTTAGAAACACCGGAAATTACCTCTTCAATACATAAATGCTCCAACGTGGAAGAGGTTTCAAGAAATTGAATAGCTAGCAACCATCGGGAACAAAAACCCTTCAATTCCAAGCGCTTCAAATTGGGAAGTTTGGGCAGAGGTAAATTCTCTCGGACCTTCAACAAAAGGCAAAATTAGTTATGTATAATTTACTAATAAATAAGTCGAACATGACATGCTTTTCATGAAAAAGCATGGAGGAAAGGAAAAAAATTGAATCATGGTATCTTACATCAAGAATTGGAGTGGACCATGAAAGTATTTTAGCTCCACTTATTACTTTTAGAAGCTCAATGTGCAAAGGGTTACGTATTACATAAGTAAGAAAAACAGTTGCCTCGACCAAAGATGACAAATCTTTCATCACAAAAAGAAAGACCAAACTCCCACCAACAAAAAGGTATTCAAGATTAGGGAGTTTCAAAAAAACTTTGTTGGTTCTAAGTGGTACGGTGTTTGTTTTTATTTCCAATCGCTTCAAAGTGAGGATGTTGAAATTGTAGTCTTCCTCATCACATGATGTTATCGTGAGAGATAAACTTTCAAGCACAGGGCAGCCACGGATAAGTTTGAATGTGTTGATAGAATTATGTTTAGTTTTAACCAGTGTTGTAAAAGTCGGCCTAGGCGGCCGCCTAGGCGGCGCCTAGGCGCTAGGCGGTCCAGAACTGCACACGTTTAGTGCTATGCGGCTTAATTAGTCGGGCGTGGTCAACATCGGTCAAAGGCGGGCTAGGCGGTCAAAGGCGGTCAAATGCGGGCAAATACGGGCTAGGCGCTTGTGAAAATTTTTGAGTTCCTCACACATTTGACCTAATCGATCCCGCCTCTCGTCTCCCACTCTCCCTCCCATTTTCTCGTCAGTCGTCTCCCTCCCAAGTCCCAATCGATCCTTCCTCCCTGGTTCCCTTTTTCCATTATTCGATTCAGCTTGCGTTCCTCTGCCTCCGGCTTCATCAGGTTCGTTATCGCGAGACATGATTCAGTTTGATTCGTTATCGGCTTCATCAGGTTCGTTTCGGTTTGATTTCGTTTCGTTTCACCTGATTTCTTTTTTGATGTTCGATTTGATATTCGTTTTTGATTTTCGGTTTGATGTGATTTCGTTTTGTTTCACCGGATTACAGATTTGTTAAGCACACTTGTCGATTTCGATCGAATTTAGCAGATTTGTTTGTAGAGGTTTCGAATTCAGGTTATTCCGACAATGATTGCAGGTTATCGTAAGTTATTCCGACAATAGTTGCAGGTCATCAGAGGTGGTGGTAAAGCTTCGCCTCCGGTAATCATCTGATACAAGTTGCAGGTCTACTTGTATTTCCGACAGGTCAAGTATTGATATTGATTCTACTTGTATTTCCGACAGGTCAAGTAAACCTTGCTGACTTTCAAGTGGTTGAATTGTGGTTGAATTGTCATGTATGCAGGTTTGATTTCGTATGCAGGTTTGCTTTCCTTTTGATTTCGTATGCAGGTTTGATGTCGTTTAATGCAGGTTTAATGTATGCATGTTTGATTTCGTATGCAGGTTTAATGTATGCAGGTTTGATGTATCTTACCTGGATCTAATTAGCATCAATTTCTATAATACCAGTGATTAGTGAAGTATCTTACCTGGATCTAGGTATGTATCTCTACGTATCTGTATTTATGTATCTAGGTGTCCGTGTATACGTGTATCTCTAATGTATTTTCTGGCTTTTGGTACATTTTTCTTAGAATATGTGGCAAATATGATCTAAACAAGTGCAAAAACAGCATTGTACTTTCATTGAGATTTTTATTATAGCATTGTACTTTCATTGGTATCCTAAATCTTACTAGTAATTTATATATATTATTTAAAAAAATAAAATTTATTACAATTAATACTCCCCGCCTAGGCGCCGACTAGTCCTCGCCTAGATCGACTAGTCCTAGGCCCCAGTCGACCGCCCACCTACCGCCTGGCGACTTCTACAACCTTGGTTTTAACAGTGATGTCAAGGGTTTTCAGAGCAGGAAGTATGACTAGAGAAGGAACAACAAAACCACGCATATTAGTTGAAGCTAAGCTTAATTTTGTGAGTGTCTTGCAAGTGAACAGGCTGAGAGGCAACTCAAACAGCCTAACTTTTATGAGAAGCTCACAAACGTTTAACTTAACTGCTTTATCAATCCACTTTGACACACTTGAAGGCGGCACCGGATATCGAGAAGAATTTAACTGGAATGATTTAACTTTGGAAGTTTCGCAAAGATTCAACACTCGATCCACAAATTTTGAAAAGCAGTCCAAACCATTGAAGGGGTGTCTATCGTCAAAATCAAGGTTTGTGACCATCATCCAACAGTACCTCCATCTTTTCGATAAAATGCTTGTTTGCACAGCAAATTTTGTAGGCATTAAAGAGAGTATATGTGAAACAACCTCTTCAGGCAAAGAGCTAAGTCTATCTTCATTCCCACCACTGTAACTCATTTCTCAGTCTTCACTTCCTGAAGAATTACAAACAATTTTCAGAATCTTCTCAAGGCCCAATATCAAATTTCATACACATTTATTTATCCGCAGACCCAACTATCCAAATGAATGTATCAATGTTCTTGGTAGTGAACCTTTTCCACAAAAGGAGGCAAAAATCCATATCGGTTTCAAGGAAAAAAGAGTGTGAAAGTAAATTGTCGTTCAAAAACCAAACTCCTACGTAAACTTAAATCAGGGTTCAATAATGCACACCAAACTCACCTCAAAAGATGAACAATGTTATTGAATTAAAAATAGGCATACGTGGATTTGAAACTATATTTGGAATTGTTCAAGTTAAATTCAAAAATCCAAATATCTGTTGTAATATTGTTCTTCGTTTTTGCATATCTTTTTCATTTAAACACAAGCAAAGATCGATGTGAATTTCAAAAAAATAAGTGTTATAAGTTTGATTGCTTTAGACTAAACACTCTCATACGATACGAAACCCAAAATATCGTAATAATGTATTTCAAGAAGAAACAAGGAAGCACGAATGTATAATTACTACGAACACAAACACCAACAATAAATCCACACATAGAGGGGTTTATTAAAGATTACCCTAAATAAATCCAACATAGACTACAATGAAGGCGGTCAACATTGACTGTGAATAATCAGATGCATAATGCTTAACGGATCCCAACACACGATAACAGAAGAAAAATGCTTACGGCAAGGGAGGCGATAGACGGCGACTCGGTGGTGGCAGACGGCAAAGGTGGTATTTCGAGACGGCGGAGGCACAACGCGGTTGACGGTGTGGATTTTTTACTTCCAATGTGGCAATTTACGAGAAGATTCTGGAAGATCTTGGTATCGATATTGAGAAAATTTGGTTGTTGAATTCTTTGATCCACGCTGTTTCGTTAATTTGACAGAGAAATATTTCAGGGGTGGTAAGTGTAAATTTGTCTATCTTTTATAATTCTGTAAGTATGTCAATCAGTCAATGCGAGTATGCGACTATGTGTTACTGTGTGCATGTGACTCTGTGGCTGCGTGAGCGTGTAAAAATAGCATCCTACTGTGTAAGTGTGACTGATATTGCAAAAATTGAATTTGAGTACTTGATTTGGAGCTTTCAAATTGTTGATATCGAAAGTTGGTTCAAGATATGAACTAAATTGTAAATTTTCTATGATTTGTATAAAATTTAGGATGTTAATTTTTGTTTGTGTTGGGATATAACAAAACAAGTAAGGCACTTCGACAAAACGATAAACGATTTCGGCAAAACACGCGGAAATAAAAATGGAGAATAACGGCAAACAAAAAAATGAAAATCGGAACACAATATTTAACGTGGTTCGGTCACGGAATCACGACCTACGTCCACGGGCAAACGAGAGAGAGGATTTTTATATCACCAAAGAAATTACAATCATACAAGGCCTAAACTGCACTTGTAATCTGATTACTCACAATATTGTATCACTCAAATTTTTGGCTGCCAAATAAAGGCTCTGCACAAAATACCTCACAATATATCTCTTTGGAATTTTTAGCTCACAAGAGTTTCTAATGTTTCCTCTTGATTTGTTGCTAGTTGTTGGTGCATGAAATATGGTGAACATGAAGGCTATTTATAGCTTGTTTTCACCAACTCAATGAATAAAGAATTCATTTCTTAAACACCATATTTGAATTCCTTCCTTCATGTATGTAAGGAATGATCTCACCATTTGTTGACTAAAAGAAAAGCCTCCATTCTTCTAACAATCTCCCACTTGGAGGCTTCAACAACTTGGTCATTCTCTGACATCCAATTCCTGCAACATGTTTCCAATCTCTCTCGTTCCTGCCATCCCTTCTTTTCAAACTTCTAGAAGGCCAGTTGAAGTCATACAAAACTTCAACTTGTCTGTGGTAACCACCTTGGTGAACATATCTGCTTGATTCTTCGTTCCAAGGATTTTCTTCAGATTCAAAGTTCCATCATTGATTAACTCTCGAATGAAATGGTACCTCATCTGAATGTGTTTCGTTCTACTATGAAACACCGGATTCTTTGCTAGGTGAACTGCACTCTGGTTGTCACAATGCAGTACACAATCCCCCTGTTGCATTCCAAGTTCTGATAGGAAGTTCTTCAACCATATAAGCTCCTTGGCTGCTTCTGCAATAGCCATGTATTCTGCTTCTGTGGTTGAAAGAGCAACACTCTTCTGTAACCTAGACATCCAACTGATTGCGGTACCTCCAATTGTGAAAACGTAACCTGTTGTGCTCTTACCCGAATCCACACATCCACCCAAATCCGCATCGGCAAACCCTTCTAAGACTACCCCCTTTCTCCTGAAACATAGGGCAATCTCAGCTGTTCCTTTCAAGTAGCGTAACAGCCACTTTACTCCTTCCCAATGCTCTTTTCCTGGATTTGACATAAACCTGCTTACTACTCCCACTGCATGAGCAATATCTGGTCTTGTGCATACCATTGCATACATCAAACTACCAACTGCAGATGCATAAGGAACTTTAGCCATCTGTTCTTTGTCTTCTTCCGTCTTTGGGGATTGCTTCTTTGAGAGTTTTAACTGACTTCCCAAAGGTGTACTTCTGGCCTTGGCATCTGCCATACTGAACTTTTCTAAAACTTTCTTAATGTACTTCGTTTGTGAAAGTTTTAATGTACCGATAACTCTGTCCCTGGCTATGCTCATGCCCAATATCTGCTTAGCAGCCCCTAGGTCCTTCATCTCGAACTCTCTGGACAACTGCTTCTTAAGCTTGTTGATCTCCTGCATGTCGGATCCAGCTATCAACATGTCATCAACATATAATAACAGGATGATGTAAGAGGAGTTGAATTTCTTCAAGTAGCAACAGTGATCCATCTCACATCTGTGATACCCACTCCTTTGCATGAAGCTATCAAACTTCAAGTACCACTGTCTTGGAGCTTGCTTCAATCCATACAGACTTTTCTTCAGTTTACACACCAGATTTTCCTTACCAACTATGGGAAAACCTTCTGGTTGTACCATGTAGATGTCTTCTTCCAGGTCACCATGGAGAAAAGCTGTTTTCACATCTAGCTGCTCTAGATGGAGATCTTCAGAGGCTACAATACCCAAGACCATTCTGATTGTAGTCATCTTCACAACTGGAGAGAAGATCTCATTATAATCGACTCCTCTTTTCTGTTGGAACCCCTTGACCACTAATCGTGCCTTGTATCTTTTACTGCCATCGATCTCATCCTTTACCCGGAACACCCATTTGTTCTGCAGTGCTTTCTTCCCTGCTGGGAGCTTGACTAAGGACCAAGTCTGGTTCTTGTCAAGTGAGCTCAATTCGTCTTCCATAGCCTTCTTCCACTGTATGGAATCTTTCATCCTTAAGGCCTCTGGATAAGACTCAGGTTCACCATTCTCTGTCAGCAATAAGTAATTTGCTGAAGGAGAATACCTGACTGGAGGTCTTCGTACTCTAGTGGATCTACGAACAGTAGGAGTTGAGGTCTCTGCATCATCTGCAACCCCGTCTTCAGAACTACTGTCATCTGTGCTCCCACTATCTCCATATACATCAGAGCTCCCACTGCTTCCTGAACTTTCACCTATCTCTGGAGTACTGATAGGTTTCACAACGTCATCTTCAGAGATCTCTTCGAACTCGACTTGATTTTCTGCTTTCTCTGGTTGTTTGTTTCTGCCTGAGCTCTCTGCAAGTTCATCTTTATATAGGACATTCTCGTTGAACACCACATCCCGGCTTCTGATAACCTTTTTATTTTGGTTATCCCAGAAACGGTACCCCATGTCATCCAACCCATAGCCTATAAAAGTGCATTTTCTTGCCTTGGCCTCAAGCTTGTCTCTGTCTGAGTCCTTAACTTTGACATAAGAGACACAACCGAAAACCTTCAAGTGTTTGAGTGTAATCTCACGACCTTGCCATTCCTCTTCTGGAATCTTGAACCCTATGGGGACTGAGGGTCCTCTGTTGATTAAATATGCCGCTGTGTTGACCGCATCTGCCCAGAACATCTTGGGTAAACCTGCATGCAGTCTCATGCTCTTAGCCCTTTCGTTCAATGTACGGTTCATCCTCTCAGCTACTCCATTCTGCTGAGGTGTCTCTGGAACCGTCTTCTGCATTCTGATTCCTTGGTCAGCACAGTAATCAACAAATTCTTTGCTACTATATTCGCCCCCATTATCAGATCTGAAACACTTGATCTTCAAGTCTGTTTCATTTTCCACAGTAGCCTTCCATTTCTTGAAAGTGCTGAAAACTTCAGATTTATGCTTCAAGAAATAAACCCAAACCTTCCTTGTGCAATCGTCTATGAACGTGACATAGTATCGGGATCCTCCCACTGAAGAAACTGAAGTGGGACCGTAGACATCTGAATGAACTAGCTCCAGCTTCATGGACTTGGGCTGATGACCCACCTTCTTGAAAGTGACTTTCTTTTGTTTGCCAAGAACACATGGCTCACAGAAAACGACTTTCACAGTCTTCAGCTCTGGTATTCTTCCTTTGGAAACTAGCATCTTCATTCCCTTCTCACTCATATGCCCAAGTCTTTGGTGCCATAGAGTAGATGCCCCAACTTCTTCAACAGCGTGTGCTTCGGCATCAGAAACTTCCACCATATAAAGTGTACCCCGCTTCTGTCCTCTAGCAACAACTAGATTTCCCTTTGTCACCTTCCACTGATGATCACCAAATGTAACATGGTGACCTTCATCATCAAGCTGCCCCACGGATATTAACATCCTCTTTAAGTCAGGAATGAACTTGACATTCTTCAAAGTCCAATCTGTACCTAAAGTTGTCTTGAGGACCACATCCCCAACACCTGTAATATCCAGGCTCTTGTTGTCTGCTAGTCTGACTTTTCCTTTGTACTGCCGGAAATTTTGCATTACTTCTCTGGAATGACTAGCATGGAACGACGCACCGGAATCCATGATCCAGGATTCTGTTGAGTTTTCAACACAGCAAATGAGCGCATCATCTTCAGAATCTACTGCCATATTGACTTCCTTCTTGCCTTTGTCTGTCGAAGGCTTTGGGCACTGATTTCTGAAATGACCATTCTCTTTGCAGTTCCAACAGGTAACATCAGTCCTGTTTTTCTGACCACCTCTCTTTCTTGACTTCGATCTTCCTCTACCACCGCCTCCTTTATTGGACCTTCTTCCTCTGTCTTCTGTACTTAGGAGACTACTGGAAGATTCTCCGGCACTCCGTCTTCGCACATCCCTCCAAGGATTAAGTCGCGAATACCTTCGAATGACAGCTTAGCACCTCCGGCTGAACTGCTAACTGCTGTTACTGTACCGGACCAACTCTCAGGCAACGAAGATAATAACAGCAACGCCTGGACTTCGTCTTCGAATCCAATATCAACAGATATCAATCTTGATATTATTGAGTTGAATTCATTCACATGGTCTGTCACCGAGCCGCCTTCTTTCATCTTCAGATTCACCAATTGCCGGATCAAGAAAACCTTATTTGCCGCTGAAGGTTTTTCGTACATATTAGACAGCGCATTTATCAGATTGAAGGTTGTCTTTACACTGACAATATTGTATGCTACATTCTTTGCCAATGATAACCTTATAACTCCAAGTGCCTGCCGATCTAATAAGTCCCATTCTTCCTGCGCCATCGTTTCAGGTTTTATTCCGAACAGTGGTAGGTGTAATTTTTTCTGGTAGAGATAATCTTCGATTTGCATTCTCCAAAATCCGAAATCGTGACCTTCGAATTTTTCGATCCTAACTTTCCCATCTTCAGCCATAGCTCGAAAAATAATATTTTATAAGGCCAATCGAAAACTCGTTTCTGATGTGGAAGATCAGACTAAGCTGCAACCACAGAGCATACGCGAGATACGACTTCCTTTAAACCCGGAGCTCTGATACCAGTTTGTTGGGATATAACAAAACAAGTAAGGCACTTCGACAAAACGATAAACGATTTCGGCAAAACACGCGGAAATAAAAATGGAGAATAACGGCAAACAAAAAAATGAAAATCGGAACACAATATTTAACGTGGTTCGGTCACGGAATCACGACCTACGTCCACGGGCAAACGAGAGAGAGGATTTTTATATCACCAAAGAAATTACAATCATACAAGGCCTAAACTGCACTTGTAATCTGATTACTCACAATATTGTATCACTCAAATTTTTGGCTGCCAAATAAAGGCTCTGCACAAAATACCTCACAATATATCTCTTTGGAATTTTTAGCTCACAAGAGTTTCTAATGTTTCCTCTTGATTTGTTGCTAGTTGTTGGTGCATGAAATATGGTGAACATGAAGGCTATTTATAGCTTGTTTTCACCAACTCAATGAATAAAGAATTCATTTCTTAAACACCATATTTGAATTCCTTCCTTCATGTATGTAAGGAATGATCTCACCATTTGTTGACTAAAAGAAAAGCCTCCATTCTTCTAACAGTTTGTATATGATTCTCAAGATGTGATTTTCAGATGGATTGCCTGATTCAATTATCAAACAACATTTGTTAAAAATCAGGTACAAATTCAAGCTTTAATGATTTATAAATCAATTTTTGTCACGAGTTACCTAATATTCTTCTTTTTCATCCAAGTTAGGTTAATATAGACTTTTACCCCACTTTGGCGACTCCGGGACCAAAATTGTTATGAAACATCAAAATAAGGACCGAATTTGCAACATGTTTGCTTTAGGGATCAAAACCGGAAAAAAAAACCTAAACTCAGGTGCCAAAATTGTAATTCATGTGAGTGTATAAATATGATTGAAGGAAAACAATTAAAAGAAGAAACCAACCATTAGTATCCCCTACATAGGGAGACTGCTGAAGAGACCGTAGACCTGAACTTTCAATTCGTGGATGACAGCATGTTGCTTTGACTGTATATAATACACATAATTCTTTCTCGTGGAGTTATTTTAATTATTTTATTTTATCATGCTTCATACTTTCATTTCCTTTTATTATAACATTGTTCCTACATTTCTTTTTTTCCTTATAAAGGCATTAGCACTTTGAAAAATCAACCCTTGTTTTACAATGTTTATTAACTAAGTCCTGATCTTTTGTTTCATGAGATTTGACAAACTTGGTTTTAAAATTTTGAACACGTTCTTAGGTATCAGCAGAACATGGCTCTTCTACTATTTGTTCATATATGTCAACAGCCTCTTGAAAACTATCACTAATTTATCTTGACAACTTGAGAAACAATTTGACCATTTATGATCCTTGTAACTCAGGTGTGTGAAGTGGTCAAATTTTTTATAATTTTCTTGATGTTTTCTAATACAGTGGCAGCCGAATTTCTTTCTTTAAAAAGAATTAGATTCAACTGTTGACTTCTAAGCAGGTTTTGAATTTTGGAAGTTCAAGAATTTTGAACTTGAGATCAGAAAGCATGTGTTCATGTTTTAATTTTAGTTCATATCTTTCTTGGTGAGATTTTTCAAGATCGAGACATACATAATCAAACATCAAGTTTTTCTCATCATCAAAATAGTTCACACATTTACACGGAGGATGGATCCAAATTAAGGGCAATGTTGTTCTTTGTAGGTTGAGTCAGTCTTTGCCATGAGACACTCATCGTTTTTTCAATCCCTTCTTCATCAGATGATGTTTCTTCAACTTCCCATTTAACTGTTTCAACACGAAGAACCATTGATCCAAGATTTTGTTTTTTAAAAGAAGAAACGAATCTCTTATTATTTTTTTTTTTTGCTTCATATGAATCGTCCTTTTGATCAGGAATCTTCACTTTGCAATCTCTAGCAAAGTGTCTAGTGTTACCATGTTTGTAACACTTATCACCATTTAAGTATTTTGGCCTTTCAATGTGTGGAATTGGATCAGCTTCAGAGTGTTTGGGTTTAGAGTTGAATTGCCTTTGATTTGGTATGAACTTCCGGGTGTTTTGAAGCTTTTAAACTACTTCGCTAGTCATGAAAGCAAACGACACGTCTCTCCAGCTCTCTATCACGTCCCTAACATTCTCTTTCATCTGTACATTGTTCTATTCATGATTTATTAAGGTTCCAAAGAGACTCTGATGATCCATAGTCTTTATTTTCTCACTATTTTTAAGGATATCAATATTATGTTCCCAGCTTTCATCAAGTGAGTCAAGAAACTTGTTAACAAGAACCGAGTTACGCTTGTGATGTTAAACTTTCTAAGATCGTTAATCAAACAATTGAATCAGTTACACTTACGGGTTAGAGTTTCATTCCTTTGAGCTATATATATATATATATATATATATATATATATATATATATATATATATATATATATATATATATATATATATATATATATATATATATATATATATATATATATATACCATTTGATCAAAAATTTCATTTGATTTGCACAGACCTCCTTAATTCCTTAATTCCTTCATAGGTAATCTTCAACATGTCCAACATATCTTTAGCAGAGATGCAATTTTCAACCATATGGTATATTTCATATGGAAAAGCATAACAGATTGACTCTTGCTCTAACATCAAGAGTTGATGCTATGTTGAAATTAGATGAATGTTGAAATTCGAATTGGTTGATATGCCATGCAATGGGTTCAAAAACACCTAGGAATTTTATTTATATGATTAAGGAGTTGAGAAATAGTGAATCCATATTGATTATACTATTTGATGACAAAGATGATGAATAATAACAATTGACTTTTCTGTTTTGGCTCAAACCTAATCATAAAAGAAAATTATAACAGTTGATGCTATTGGAACATTGCAAAGTAGCTGATGCTATTTGGTACATTGCAAAGTACCTTATAATCAAGTCGGACCCATGATAGGACTAAAAGTACATGAATTGGAATAGGAGGATTTTGACAGCTTTGACTTTTCTGTCAAAGCCAAACAGTGAATTAAAATCAAATTACTTGGAATTTGCTTCATATATGTAGAAATTGCGTTTGGGTTCGGGAAATGCTACAAGTATAGAGCTAGCAACACCGAATAGCCAAGCTACTTAAGTTATTTAGCTTAATGATAATCACTTGACTAAGAATGAAATTCCAAGTTTATGGCTGAAAAAACTAGTACAAGTATAATATATGGGACTAATTTTGATGTTGGAATAAAACACTAAAATTTGAATATATATTGCTCAATCGATTAAAAGGTATGAGTTGGCTTTATGACAAATTATTACAATGGGTTTCCAAGACTAATAATGCAAGTGGGCCAAATCTTGTATAATATTGGAAATCAATGAATTGTGATGAAAATGATTTTATCAAACTCGGCATTTGAAACGTAATTGTATGTTATTAGAAGTGCTAATAACATAAAAACCACTACAGTTTGGTCAAAATCCGGTTTAAGCACTATATTTTTTTTTATTCTAAAAAAATCATTCATACTTTCAAAAAAATTCGTAAAAACCACTCATATTTTCAAAAAGATACATTGCGACCACTATAACAAATTAAAGCCATTATTGTATGTTGCCAAATCGGAACACTTCTTACCCCCGTCGCATTCAAAATGTAGTGGATTCAATTGGACACTCTATGCATTCACAACATGGTCGAAGAGTTGTAGTTACGAAAACTAAAATTATATGTAGACAACATTATGTATCATTTTCACTGCAATGAAGTTTCAATATTTGCTTAAAATGTTGATATGAAACTTTTCACATAACCTTTCGATGAAAAAAATCGTTAAAAGTTATAAAATAAAATGAACAGTGGTAAAAATGAATTTTTTTGAAAGTATGAGTGATTTTTATAGAACAAAAAGAAATATGGTGGTTAAACCAGAATTTTGCTCAAATTACGGTGGTTTTTATGTTATTAACCCTTATTAGAAACCTAAAAGTATGACTTGAAGGTTCATTATATATGTTGGAATTGGAATGAAGTTGTGTGTTTCAACTTTAATGGGACAATTCTAGGTTTGTATTTTAGAATGTATGTAATTGGAATAAGTTCAAGAATAATTGACGATTAATATGTGTTTAGTTGTGTAATAAATCACTAATATTTTATTTAATCAATAATGAAAAGGGCGCTCGAAAAAGATCAAGGTCAAGAGTAATAAGGATTAGTCTAGCTAGCTACTAAGATTAGTACTTGACGCTAATTTTCTTACATGGGGCATATGTCATAAAATTATTTTGCGATGTCTTGCTATGAATTGAATGCTTATGATCCTACCTTAAACGTGATTTTAATATAAAAATTCAAGTAAATTGCTACGGATTGAAAAATACTTTGACTATACTTTTAGTAGTACATTGTTACCACTTGAAAATTATTTTCTATGACTTGAATAAATGGAAATTGCTGATACAATACTCGATTTTGGGAAAAGTAAATTGAGAATTTATTGTTGAATAAATTATTATTGGTTTATGGCATTTATATTGGGTTTTGTTAAGCTATTTGCTTTTGCAATTGTTTTGCCTTGCATTGTTTATCGAGTGACCCATTTGTGATTTGAATTTGCTATAAAGCTTTGTTATTTTCATTTTTGAGCTAATAAATGCTTGCATGTGTATTATTACAGTAGTCCACCAAACTTTTTATTTTGCATCTATTTGGTCCCTTAGGTTTTTCCCTTGCTCTTTAGAGGCTTAAGGTTTCAAAAACCGGCCAATATGAAAAAAAATCTGAATATATTTGAAGAAGTTCAAGGACCATTTAGATGCATTTTTAAAACGTTGTGAAGGTACTGTAGCAAATTCTTTTGTTACAATAACCCACGGGTGACCAATTACACTCGGTTGTATAAACATTAAGCCCCTACACAGCAAGAAAAAAACTTAAGGGACCAAATAGATGTACAATTAAAAGTTCGATGGGTTACTGTAGCATTATCCATTTGGAAAATTGCCTGTTTGTAGAGTCACTTGAATGTGAATCGATATTTGTGAACATGGATCAGGACCAGTTTCGTATGTATTGTAGTCATTGGATATTGGATATTGTCTAGACACTTGAGGCATTACTAGGATGGTACCTCCCTTCACACAATAATGGCCTATCCCCGCAACGAGACCCGTTCCAGACAAGGTAGAAACCTTGGGAACACAGATCAGAGACAATATGGAAGGTGGGGTCTGAAATACGAAACAAATATCCACACATTTTCGAATTAATTTCAAGGTCGAAATTCTTACAAGGGAGAGAGAGTTGTAACACTCTTGTGTTAAAAAAAAAAAAAAACATATTGAGGTAATGCTTGCCTACCTGCGTGTCCGCCTACTTTACTTTGCTTGTTATACATGCATATGTATATACAAACACACACACACACACACACACACACACAAAAACATGCCTATAATGCCCCGATTTTCAAAATATTTCATAGTGTTCAAGAAATCTATAAGTTTTTTAGACACAATCATAAGGATTGACCAAATACATTATACTTGAGGACATAGGAAACTAAAGAATGTGTGTGATGGCAAAATGTTATAAATTTTAAAAGTTAAAAGAAAATAAGCAAACACATAATAAGCTTATCTATGCTTAGAAAGGTGCTTACAAGTACCACAAAACAAGTAACAAGTCACTAATCATAGAATGACAAAGAGTAATGACCAAGTAAACCAATACATAGATTCTACAACTAGGTATAGGAGTTGTCCAAATTTTAGGATGATTAATCTAAGCTAGTAGATGACAAATGAAGGCTAGAGGCTTGAGGTGTAAACTTCTAAGGACATGAGGTAAAACAAGTACATTAGTTGTAACTTTCTCATGAATGGCGCATTTACAAAACCAAATTATGTACAAAAAATTAGTTGTAACTTTATCTTCGTTTTCCTAGGAAGAAACAGATTTCTTATTAGGACATTAACTGTGATGGAAAGGGCAAATGCGGAAATGACATTAATGACTTTAACAGAGTAAGAGAAATGGGAAGGGAGTGTACAGGAGAATAAGTAATCAGTGGTGTGTTATTCTTCTTTATACTTGCAATATACATGAGTGAGAGCTTGATTATTTATATAGCTGAATTGATTAACAGTAAGGAAACAAGTTGTGTGCTATAAATTGTTAAAGAAACCAATATTCAAGTCATGCTAATCTCTAATTTGTATACGTACCTTACAAAATCCAATAGTAATTGAGAAAGTACCCTTTCCAGATGAGTTGCTTCAATCTTGTTTACACCTCCAGCTTCAGCATTGCATCTGGATTGACAAGAATAAACAATCCAAAAGAAGTAATACTGATTTTTGTATCTATAAGCATACTGAAGTAATCGATAAAAAATATACACATTATTGTGATTATAATATTACAAAATTTTAATTATGTGCAAACAGCAACTGTTACTTGTCAAGTTGTGTGAAAAGAAACTAAATACAACTAGTATTATAAGAGGATAGACCACCCAAAAGATGTTCACAATTAAGTACATAATGATGAATTGATGATTCAAAATACCTAATTAAAAACCTATTGCTGGGATTGCATAACCCGTTGTAATGTAGGAGAATCTGTTGTGGTAGGTATGACGATTTGATTGAAACTATTTACGCCTGGTGGAAATTGAGATTTTTCAGATTGCTGAGAGTGGTTGGAATTCCGGTTCTGGAAAAACCTATTCTGATTCCCATGATTGTAGGAATTTAATTGATGAACCTTTTGGAGTACGTCTTTCACTGGAGGAGGAGGTCCGGGTAGTTTTGCATGTTTATACCGACAATCAGGACCATTGGGACAAAACCCTAACTTGTACCTGCGTTTTTTTTTCTAAGTTATGTCTCACAGATACTCCCAAAAATAGATGAATTGAAAACAAGGAAGAAGAAGATTACATGTTACACTCTTTGATATCTTCGTTTGTGTGCTTATAAACGCAGTCCTGCTCTCGGCACTCTCCGTACAACCGGAAGAATCGACATATGGGCATTCGTGATTTGTCATACTGATGGAGAAACCCACACGCTTCACCTTTCATACAGAGACCGCGGAGCCAGTGGCGGCATACAGTCTGACGGTAGCTCCTCCGGCCGGCAAAGTTGGGGGCAGAAGCAGCGGGGTCGGCGGAGGCTGAGTTCAGGTTGACTCCAGAAGCGGATTGTATATTATAATCATTATTCCTATTAAGATCGGCAGATTGCTGGATCACGGGTACGGATGCCGTAGGTTGGGTCGGTCCTGTTTCCAGACCGCCTTCGAAATCAAAGCTTAGACCTCCCCCCGTTTCCTCCATAATCAATCGAACTACAAAACCCTAACAATGATCGAAGAGGTAATCGGGAAAGGTGATCGGAATTGGCGAATCGGTAAGGGTTTGTGTTGAATCTCGATGGTGGGGCTAAACAGAAGACCCGACGAAACTTCGCGAGACCAGAGAACAGGATTCAACGGTATCCTTGATCTATGTGCAAAAAAGGAAAAAAGGTGCCCCAAATGTCAACCTTTTTATTATTTTGAGTTTTTTCACAAGGTTTCAAAAGTAAATATGCATTTTACTCGTATATTTTTTTTGAAACCGGACTTCTTTACGAAGGAAGTGATTTTCGACCCCATTCTTCCGAACATTTGTGTTTGGTTTGTACTTCGTAATCGTGTCAAATGTTTCGTAATTTAAACAATCACAAATACAAATGACAGCATTACCCTTTATCAGTACCGAAACTGCTCTTTGACTTCTTTATCTAACTTCCATAACATATCAACAATACTTATTCTTAACGGATGCGAACTATCCCCCGCTATAAACACATTTTTCCTCCCATCAACTTCAATCCAACTACACCCGGCCGGTTTTTTCAAATCCTTTGATTTCATCAACTTTCTTATTTCCAACACTTCCTCCCATTTATCTTTAGCCGCATATAAATTCGACATCACCACATAATTCCCCATATTATTCCCCTCAATTCCCAACATACGATCCGCCACAAGACACCCCATTTCCACCTCATCATGATTCTTACAAGCACCCAACAACGCCCCCCAAACATTCGCATTCGGTTCGACCGCCATACTTTTGATAAAACTATACGCGTCATTGATCCGACCATTTCTTGCAAGAAGATCCACCACACAAACGTATTGCTCCATTGTTGGTTTTAATCCATGCAATTGTTCTATAGAGTCAAAGATTTTCAAACCTTGGTCAACTAACCCCGCGTGACTACACCCCGATAAAACCGCGGTTATCACAACATGATCCGGTTTTCCGCCATTTTCAAGCATTTGAAAGTAAACCGTAAGAGCTTCTTCCCCCATACCATGCATCGCGTACCCTCCCGCCATAGAAGTAAACATAACCAAATCTTTATAAACACTTGTCTCAAAAATCCTACATGCATAATTTATACTTCCAGATTTTGAATACGAATCCAACAAAGCTCCTTTGAGTTGAACATCATGAAAACAACATCTAACCACATACCCATGGCACTGTTTTACCATCTCGATTGATGCTATTTGAGTCACAACAGGAATTATGCTCATTATGGTCATGGAATCCGGTTTTGTTACATGAATTTGTAACTCATGGAACAGATTCATAGCTTCATCGATGTAACCGTTTTCAGCGTATACTCGTATCATTAAATTCCATGTGGTTAAATCTCTTTCAGTCATGTTCTTGAATATAATATTCGCATTCTCATGGGACCCGCTATTTACGTATCCAGATATCAACGAATTGGAGGTCACGATGTTTCTTGTTGATAGACTTTTGAACACTTTTAACGCGTATTCCATGTTTTCAGATCTAGAATATGCATCGATTAATGCGTTTCCAAGAGTTGGTTCTTTATTGTATACCAACAAATGAGATCTAAGTGAAAAACCATGAGCTTCTTTTACCATACCCTCGAGTTGAAGTACAGTTATGATGGTTATAGAGTCAGGTTTTACACCTTCCATGAACATGACACGTAACTGGTCAAGAAAGTCAACAACGAGTCGAGCTTCTTTAAGTGCTAAAAGAATCGAGTTCCATGATATCAAGTCTTTGTTGTGAATCAATGAGAATGAGTGATATGCGGATACAAAATTTCCACATTTTGAGTAAAAATTTATAAGAGAATTTCCAACTGATGTCATGTTATATAGGTTAAAATGACGGATTATATAGCCATGGATTTGCTTCCCAAATTTCAAATTGTGTAAGTTTGTACAGATAGAGAGAAGGGTTAGGAAAGTGATGGAGTCCGGTTTTGCTAAATTTAAGGAATTGAACTTTTGAAAGAATTCCAATGCTTTTAACCACTCACCATTTGAGGTGTAACCTGCGATCATTGAATTCCAAGAAACCAAATCTTTTGAATGCATTCTTTTGAAGAGAGATTCTGCTTCCTTCATTTGTCCGGTTTTTGAGTAGAAACCCAGAAGAGCATTTGTAACAGAAATGTCAAGAAAGAGTTCTTCCCTTCGTATTGTGTAACAATGGATCTCTTTTCCAAATTGGTATGCACAAACAGGGAGTATGTTTGCGATTGTAGCATAATTAGGCGATGTTCCTTCTACTATCATCTGTCTAAACATTGAAAAAGCTTCGAGAAATAATCCGTTCTCAATCAACCCTGCAACCATGGCATTCCAAGATACGACATCTCTTTCAGACACTTCATCGAACACCTGGTATGCATCACCTGAAACACACCCCAACTTAAGATACATAGAAACAAGCGCATTTCCCACAAGTGTTTGCGACTCTAATCCTGACTTAATTACGTACGAATGAACAGTCTTCCCTAAGCTTAAACTCTTCAACCGTACACAAACAGGAAGAACAATAGCAACGGTAACCGAACTGGGCTGAAAATGCTGCCCCGAATTCATGGCGTTGTACAACTTCATCACCTCTAAATCATGAAACCGAGTGCCTGCTAAACCAGAGAGCATAATGTTGCAGGTGACAGAATCCGGATGGGCTATCTGATTATAAAGGAGATGGCAATCGTCAAGAGCCTTACATTTTGCGTACATATTAAGCAGTGATTTGGAGATGAGAATACAAGAGTGTAAACCCAGTTTGATTACAGAGCTATGAAGACGTTTTCCCAATTTGATTGTGGAGTTTGAAGCACAAGATTTAAGTGTGGCTGCGAAGGTTTCGTAATTAGGTTCTGAATACGATTTAAACATGGTGAAATCTTAGAACTTCTGCACAACGATTGAACCCAAGTTTACAATTTATCTTAGAATTTGTCAAATTGTGATAAATTCTTTGACAAAGGTTTTTTAGAACAAGAATCCTACATTTTTCAAAAAGGGTTTTTTCTTTTACTAATGTAAATGCTTTTAGACTACCCGGTAGAGGCGTCAGCAGATGTGGCTCATCTCAACGCCGTTGAACGTCGTCCCTCGGTGGCATGGAAGACGTATGTGTCTTAAGTCGTGGCTCCAGCAACGCGAGGCAGTGCTCTTGTTCTCTCAGTCTCTCTCTCTTCTTCGTGTAAGTCAACGACGTGGGTACCATTAGGGATGAGCATATGGATCGGAAAAACCGAAACTGAACCGAACCATGACCGAATATACATATTCAGTTTGTTTTTCGGTTTTTAAAAAATATTTATTCGGTTTCGGTCTGATTCGGTCGGGTCCTCGGACCATGGTTACCCCTAACACTACTATTGATCATGAAAACCTAAACCGAACTGAAATCCGACATAACCGATCCGATCCGAAACCGAATATACATATTCGGTTCGGTCTTCGTTTTTTAGAAAATCCTAATTTGGTTTCGGTTCAATTCAGTTTCGGCCCGATTCTGTTTGGTTTTTGGACCACGCTCTTCACTAGATACCATCCATATGTGGTGTGGAAGCCTCCTTTTGCTGAGTTGGTGCGTGGGAATGAGGGCACCATACCCGGTAGTCTTATCTACGATATTTAAAAAAATGATCAAATAATGTGAAACGACCAACTGATTTAACTATTATTTCGTATAGGTTATTGTTAAGGGTGTCAATCCCAAACAAATAAGATCGGAAATGAATCCGACCAATCACTGCTGTTTTGCACTGGATTAGAGTACAGGACAAGCAGGGCGAACCACAATGACACGGGATATAAAATTTATGCCTACTTAGTATGAAATACTAAGTATGATGTAATGGGGGGGTTTTTGTTGTGAAAATAATAATAAAGAAAGAAAGCATACAAGTAATTAAGAGAAAAACAATAATTAAAGGCCTAGTCCCAAGTCTTCGATGTTCAATGTAATAGAATGAATCCGGCTGACGTGGTTGAGAATACAATTCCAAGTTGGCTTTTGAAAATCATAAAATCTAATCTTTATAACAATAACTTGCTAAAATAATTAGATAAAGGTCCGTTTATTATCTAATCCTAGTTCCATTTTACCCGACCTAAGGTCCGCTTATAGGCCGAATGCAGAAACCGCATAAGGTGTGCAAGTACCAATCAATGTCTAATTCTTCGCGTTCGTTGGGAAGTGTGTGGACATATGACCAAATTCTAAACAAGAAATTGGGGGCTTGTTTTTGTTACCAAACATCGACTGTGCTAAGCGATTAGGTGCCTCACACAATCGATTAACAGTGCATGAAAAAGATCTATTTAGGGTGATCTGTCATAAACAAATCAAATACAAGACTAAAATTGAAACAAGAAATTAATCATTAGAATTATTCAAAAGCATTCATCAAGCCGAATATTTCAAACTACACAATGAACATGTCCAAACTCGGAACTAGAGTGCGGTTTCTAGCCAGACATGGCTAGAATTGAATCAAAATATAGAAATGTAAATCAAACGTTGCTTAAAAACAAATAAATCTAAGCCGAATCTTGAAAGACGTGATTCGGCATTCAAAACCTTCAGAAAACTGCCTCGGAATTGTGGGTGTGAAGAGCAGGGACTGAACTCCTTTCTGGCTGAAATGAACCGGTATTTATAGGCCTCTAGAGACATTAGTGGCGCTAACTTAGGAGTTAGCGTCGCTAACTTTTGAAATTCTGAAGGATTCGGTCTTGGTCAAAGCGCGATTTTCGAGGAGCTGATTTTTAGCAACAGCTAGGGTTAGCGTCGCTAACCCTAATGTTACCGGCACTAACCTTTAATTTTCACCATTTTGACATTTTTGGCCCTTTTTCTCCCATTTTTCATGATTTCAGCAGTTAGCGTCGCTAATGTTAAAATTAGCGTCGCTAATATGTTAGAGTCGCTAATCATTCAATTCTAGCATTTTCATTTTTGGCCCCTCTTTGTTCCAACTTTTGACAGTTTTCGCCAAAATATCCAAAAATCATGTAAAAAGTCATTTTCCAAGTGTAGTGATTATTTTAGCCCTTTTTAACTTAATTTTATCCATAAAAAGACTATGATAACGCCACAAATATGTACAAAATTAACGCGTTATCAGTTATTTGGAACTTTGTTTTAGATTACCTTTAGAGAAAATTGTAAATGTGGTCGGTTTGCTACCACTAACTTTTAAAGTCATGTATATGGTTCTTTCGACTTATTTCCATTATGGATTTAGTCCTTGGATATAACATGTGTTGAATCTCATCCGTTAACCCACCCAACATGCCCTGTTTGAGGGTAAAATTGTCTTTCCAATTATCCCTCCTTGAAAGTCATTGGAGGGGAAACCAAGTAAATCAACAAACCACAAGGACCAAATTTGCAATTTTCTCACAATATTTTTTACCATTCCAAAGAGACCCAAAAACGCTCAATCCTTAATTACAATTACATGCATACCAATTTCAAGGATTACATACACATTCATGTTTAAACATGACAAATACTTAATATACTTCATACCAAAAGACTACTATATTACATTAATGTGAAGTTGTAACCAAAAGACGGCCATTGTTTTTAAAGCACGGTCAACAAAAACCCATGACAAAAACAACAAAATACTTCAAAAAAAAGTAACCAAATGAAGACATCAAACTACCACTACCCTAGAAAAAAAACTTGAAATAAGTTCAAAAAAAATTATGAGTTGCCACAAAAGCTCATAATCCTTCTTTTACCTCTCTAAACTTTTCATGACTTTATAAATTGAACTCTTCAACTCATTTTCTTGATCAAGATATATCATTGTGACATTCCTTACTTCAGTCGCAGGATCCTTATGCACGGTTTGCAATTGTTTGGCCATATTTTCTTCATCACGGACATACAAAGCTTTCAACATTTAAAAGTGACTTTGTTTCATTATGTTTCTTGATGTTCTCTGCAAATAGGATGCAATTTGTTGCTTATATTCTTCAATGGTGAGCCTACAAGATGAAGACATAATGAAATAGATTACGTGTAAGATATTGATATACTAGTTATGTATGGCTTTTTTACAACTATATATATAAGCATTTTCATAATAACTTATCGTACTAGGGTCTTGGGATGTAGACACTCATACCATTCTATCCTAAACAACCAAATTTAATTTTTAAGCAATGATTACTGCATTATAAATCAATCAGGGTTCTTTTCAATGGCATACCAACTAATGGGTATTGACCCAGATTGTCCTTATAAACAACCAAACCCACAATCAAAATAACATGTATAGTCTAGAAACAACTGAAACTCAAATTACTGCCATGACAATATGGATTTGATGCAATTCCCAACTAATCATTGAAATTAAAAATGGCATATTTAAGAATTTAGAGAAACAGAAACTAGTTCTGGGTTTGTGTAATGACATAAGGTCAAAGTTTAAAGAAAATGGTATTATGCCCAAGCAGCTAAGTAGATTCCCTTATTGCACCACAATGTGAGTCGCACAACTTTACCCTGCCAGCTCTAGAGGTAAAGATGTAGAGCTTTTTCTAGCCTTGAAGAATCTATTGGAGGTCCTTGAGCAAAGATTAAATCAGAGGATGACAATTCTTCACATTTTCACCCAGGATTGAAGGGTTAAGTTTTTATGTTTAAAACATTTGATGTATTTTGGTTTTTCTTAAGGTTAAACCTTTGTTTATTTTGTCTTGGAAAAGCTACAACTTTAACGGAAGTGGTTCAATCTTTGATTTGTGATCTTCGATAACGAGAACGAATCGATTTACCAAACAGAAACAAATAAAAAAGTTCAGTTCAATACCTAGGCTAAGATGAGGGTGTCATAAAAACGACTCGTAGACTCGTGTTTTGTTATCTTCAGTAACGAGAACGCATCAGTATCGGAAAGGAAATACGGAGAGCGATTGGTGGTGGTTAAATTAGGGTTCTTAGAGAAATAAACGGGAACGAAGCAGTCCCTATATTTCACAAACTTTCTTAGGGGTGGTGGGAAAACTAAAAGTATAAATTTACCCTCATATGCAGGGCACGTGGGGTGGGTTAACGGACGAGATTTAACGAGGGGTTATCTCCAGGGACCAAATCTACAACGAAAGTAGGTCAAAAGGACCATATCCATGATTTGAAAGTCATTGGACCGAAACTAAAGAAACTGATAATCTACAAGGACCAATTTGCAACTTTTCTCTTACCTTTATGTCAAATTAAAAGTGTTTTTTCTAAAAAAAATGTACATTTCAGATTTCTCCGGAATGGGCCATTTCAAACTTTCGTATTGTGCCATTTCAGATTCTAGAAAAAAACATTTATAAAATCTTATATTCATATCTGAATTTCGATAAACAAATCTATAAATTTCAAGAAAATACTCTATTTTTAATGAAATGTAATAAAAAATAAATGGTTAATGTCATAAAAGTCTTTAAGTTTGACTAAAATACTCAATTTTACCCTTTTGTACAAATCTGGTTCATTAAAGCTTGAGGTTTTGGTTATATTTTCTACATTTACTCTTGTTACCTGCTATCATAGGTTTCCAGGTTATCATAAAATGAAATTCGGAAAAACAAAACTCATAAATTGGTAATTTTTTTACGTTTTTACCCTAAGTATTTTTTTGTATTATACGTATTTATGAAACAACAAACATGTTTAATACAACAAATACGTATTTATACATGAAAAAAATTGTTTCAATAAACATTGTGTTTATGTTTGTTTAAAAGTGTTATTTATATGTATACGCTTTTTTGCCAATTTATACGGTTTCAAATGTAAAAAAATTTATTTACGTTTTTATATAATGGTGAAAATCTAATATTCTTAAAATCGTTTTTTACTTTTTTTTTTTTTATATTTTTACGGTTTTTAGAAGTATAAACATATTTTTAGAGGTATAAACATATTTTTTTGAAGTATTATTACGTTTTTAGAAGTATAAATACATATTTTATATTTTTAGAAATATATAGATATACTTTTTAAGTATAAATGCATACCTTTTGTTTTTAAAAGTAAATACTTTTTTTTGTTTCATAAAACACTTTTGACGACTGTGTTTATATGAATATATATATATATATATATATATATATATATATATATATATATATATATATATATATATATATATATATATATATATATATATATATATATATATATATATATATATATATACTTCTAAAAAACAAATCTATATATTTCTAAAAATGTAAAATGTGTATTAATTTTTTCTAAAAACATAGTAATACTTCAAAAAATGTATTTATACTTTTAAAAAATGTAAAAAAAAATTTATACTTATAAAAACACTTAAAAAACATAAATATATTTTTACGTTTTAAACTGTGTAAACCGGCAAAAAAACGTATACACATAAATAACATTTTTTAAAAAAGTAAATACGGTGCTTAATGAAATATTTTTTGTGCGTAAATACATATTTTTGTGTATTAATGGTAAAAGAATTTAAAACTTAAGGTTTTTTTTTTTTACGAATTTTATTTCATAGTAACATGGAAATCTTTGATAGTAGGTAATAACAGGGTAAAAGTAGAAAAGTTAACTTAAACATCAGGATTTTTTGACATTAGCCCGAAAATAAATAAACATAGCAAATGGAAAATAGATACAATTACATTTACATAAAATGTGACATGTGGTTGAAAAACCGATGATATTAGACATTGAAAATGCTCATTCAAAATATGGATAAACATAGTTTTTTAAAGGTATTTGATATAATTTAAAAAAAAAATCTCATTACATATATATTTAATTAAACCTGGATAACTCATTTCGGATGTAACACCCCATTTCTACTGTTTGCAAATACTATGGTTTTTTCATATAAATACACGAATACAAAAATACGGTTTATCAAAAAACCGATAATTTACATGTAAAAAATAGTAGGTGTTACAAATCCATACCAAAACTAACCATAGTAAGCAAGAAAGCATTAAACATTGAGTCCAAGGTAGGAGCTAACGCAAGCTCCACTCCAGCTAAACTTCATCCAATTATAGCAAAGCATTTTAACCTGGAATACATGGCAAAACATAGAATACGTAAGACAATAATGTCTCGTGAGTTACATGAGTTTTAGACTCAAACATTTAACTTTTTTTTTCCAATCTTTTTATAAAATGTATAACATAAAACATCTTTCAAAACTTTATAGTAGTAACATACTATAGCTCTTTACTTTTCAAAATCATTTTATATCATAACTTGTAAACATAGCAACTTTCTTACTTTCTTTGACTGGTTTTATAAGCTTGCTGAATTTTTATACTTAGGGCTTTAATCACCATAAGTGATACCCCAAGTCTCTATGGATAGAAAGAACGGATCGATCCTCACCATAGAAGTGCTGAGGCAATCTACTTCGCGATGGGGCTTTTGCCCCAGTAGACCCCTTACCTAACCCGGGTAGGTTGGAACATAGTTCCCTTACTAACGCTGCTTGCTACAATTACCAGTCATACAAAACATTTTCTGCTTACTTTAACATTACTTACTTACATAGTGGCTAATTGCCAAACTTCACCATTTCATGTCTTTATGGCTGAATGCCAAATTCATAACTTTTATTTCACATAAACCATATGTTTAAAACATGTCTTTATAACATTTTAGGCTTAATGCCAAATCATACTTTCCAAACATCTTATGGCTATATGCCCGTTTGTACTTGAAAACATATACAGTTTGTAACCAAAACATACTTCTTAAACATCTTGTGGCTATATGCCTATCCATACTTTCAAATATGTATAACTTGTATTCAAAATATACTTTCACATAATTTAACTTGTAGTTCAAAACTTAGCTTCAAATATAGCATTATACTTTCACAACAAGTTAGAAATAATACTCTTGCATATAATTTCACATATAGAAATTTTATAGGAAATCTTGAAAATACTTACTTGCCATGTACCCCAGAATGGGTAAAAATACTGCATGTACTCACCTTGACTAGTTAGAGAAGTCTAACTATGGCTACACCCTTCCTTGTCCTTTCCGTTTATTGATCTTTTACTTCTTAAGCACCTAGAACGTTTATTCACATTTTATTAATAACACGTTATACTTTAACATGTAAGGACTACTTTGTTATGTTCCACTAGACTCGTATCACAATATTTTTGTGATATTCATCCCTTAGAACACCTTTTTACTTATTCTTCTTATCATTTAAATGACATTTTATTGACCATTATACCCTTGGAAATTCACATACACAATTTAGACTCATTTTTCATGTTTTCATGCTCTATAACACTTATGGGATCAATTGGAGACCAAAGCTACATGTCTAGGGGCAAAATAGGCTCTTTACCCCTCACCAGAGGGTTACACAGCCGTGTAACTTTACCCATAATAGTTACACGGTCGTGTAACTCTCCCAGACCCTTCAAACTTCGAATTTTGCACTAAAAGTCATGTATCGGGCTCGTTTTAACTCAAAACTTCACCAAATTTTGACCATAGGTTCTATTGACCCTTTATTATGTTAAGAACATGTTTTCACTTCTATTAGGTCTTATTTAGTCCATGACTTAATGATTAAGACCATAGGATGTCACAAGAGCTCTAAGGAAGCTCATATGCATATTAACTCAAATTTTAAAGTCTTGTTTTGTCCATTTTCTATCCATATACTTATATAACCAATGGATGATTTAATTTAAGGTTTTTACAACCCAAAACATACTTTGTTAATTACCGATTCATGATTTCCATTAACCATTTCCATGGGTTTCATTCATGGAATCACCAATTCCATTCCATCCTTTAAATTTCAGTTTTTATTCAAACTTCCATTTTATTAATTGAAATTCTTAGGAAACCACTTCCAATGGTTTCTTCATACATATACATCATTTATGACTCTTTCTAACCAACTATTTTAGTCAAATTAACACTTTGTGTAACACCCCCAATTTCATACAAATTTTTTTTCCAAGACTTTAAAATACAAAATATTTAGTTATACACACGGGGTATTACTCTTCTGTATCATTACCACAATTCAAGCAGCACATACTTTGCACAACGAAAGCTACCGTCCCACACTCGACTCTTCTAATTCCTTGTTTGATTACCTGAGTACATAGCATTTTAAAAACATACGTAAGACATACGTCTCGTGAGTAATATGGGTTTTAGACCCAAAACAGTTTTCCATATTTTAAACATTTCCAAATTTTCATATTATTTAATTTCCTATGAGCGCACCCATAGGTTTTCCTTTTCATTTGTGAGCACATTCCTACGAGCGCACCCGTAGGTTTTATACGAGACGCACCCGTATAACTACTTCCTCAATAGCATGAAACGGATTCATCTACCAAGGTAATTAGACAACTACTTCGCGACGAAAGGTACCATCCCAGTAGTGTCTTTTTGCCACCCCTACCGCAGCAGGCCGTGGTCTTTATCCGGATACTTCTCAACTCATCAACAGGGCTCAATCACATTATTAATTCTCTGTATTTCTCATTTATCTTTTGTATACATTATACTTACTGTTTCACAATATCATTTCCAGTTTCACAAAATCATTTCCAGTTCCATAAAACCATTTTCATTTTCATTAAATCATTTCAATTTCCATAAAACCATTTTGACTCCCAAAACGTTGTACATAAAATTCATTTCTTTGTATAAAACTCATTTTGCTATGTACTCAAAAATCCACATACTACTCACCTGATGCGTAGAAGTAGGTCGCACACACAAGCATGTGATTCTCAAGAACTCTTCTTCTTTCCCGAACCTACATTCCACGTGGTACTGCTTAGAACGAATTAACGTTTACATTTATTACATATAATTATATAAGTATACATGTATTTTCCCGATACTCGACACGTACCGTGTCCATGCCTTCCCTTTACCTTATAAATACATCATTGAGATTATTAATTATCTTTAATAAGAATATATAGGACCAAACACCCACTACGAACTCTTTGCCGCAACCAAGACCAAAAACCACGAAATAATATTTGACAACAAATCTGATTTTTGGACCCACAACCAGATTTGTAATATTAAACCAATGAGGGATTGAAAATAAAATCCAATAAAAATCAAGGGTATACTAGACCCACGGAAAAGGTCACAGGGCCTGACCTCAGGTCAAAATCATTCTCCAACAGCAAATGACAAATCCCCGAACTTGACTGATTATATCCGTCCATCTATTAGACCACACCTCAAAGATGTAACCAAAACACAAAATATGAAACGAATTAGGTTCTGGATTTTTTGTAGGAAGAAACTAGACACTTAAACAGAAATTTTCCAACTAGTCTTGTCCCCAAACCCTTTGTATACATTTAACTATGAATTTTTAAAAACTGTATTCACTGTACAGGACAGTCCTGGACCAGCTGGTGAAAATTGCAACTTTCACCCAAGCTAGCACACGAATCAGACCATGGCCTTCTGAATGTAGAAACTAGACACTTAGACCTTTCCAGAAAGGTATGATTCACCCCAAACGGCCAAATACACGATTTTATACGAATTTTATAAAACAGACCAAAAACAGTGATAAAGCTGTTACGAATCTTCTAGGGGTTCTATGATGTATTTCGAGTTTTTGACAGCCAAACTCCAATTTATCTTCACCCAAAGGCTTATTTCCAGGTTATGGATACAACCACATCATGCAAGGGTGTTTTGGTGGTTTCATGGTGATGATCACGTCCTTAGCAAGAAGAAGAAATAGGAAAGAAACCAAGAGTGAGAGTCATGTTACCTTCCGACCAATACAACACTTCTAGCTCACCTTGTGCACCCTTTAACACACCCTCCAAGCTCCTCCCCTAACACGAATTTGGACAGCATCAGGCTCCACAGGAGAACAAGAGGAAAAAGGATATTGCATCAAGAAGAACTCGTGAAGAAGGAAACCGAGAGAGGAATAAGTCACGACTCTAGGGTTGGATTTTTTTTTTTTAGAACTTGATCAAGTGGAAAAATCATGGATATGAATGATCAAATGGCCAAAAGACTTGTGAGTTCAAGGAGGCCAAAGTCTTCCTTTTGTCGGCAGAAAATGACACGGCCCACAGGCCATCTCTTACAAGAATTGGAAATTATCCTTTCTAGACCCTCCACTTTGACATTTAAATTTTAATTGGCCCAAAACTCCTAACTCTACATTTAGAAGTTTCTCAAAATAACACTTTAACCCCCAAGCAACTATATTAGGGTTATTATTATTATTATTATTATTAGTCGTAATAATCGGGATTTGATTCCACGATTCGCTTCCAGTATAAAATTTATTTCCTTCCTTTTAAAATACGATACTAAATAGTTGGGAATATTTATAATCGCTAACGCGGAAAATTGGGTGTTACAACTCTCCCCCACTTACAAGAATTTCGTCCCCGAAATTTCGCTCTAACACATCAAGATCAATAGGTAACGACTTTACTTTGTTTTATATGACATCACATCACCAATAATCAATAGCGTACACCAGTCTGTATATTAAAGTAATCAATAAACGACATCACTATATACACCTTTATTCCAAAAAGTTTCTTCAATATCCCGTTATCACCGGAGTCAAGCATCGAATTTTGATAATAAAACGACACTCAGGGTAGTGAAGAGTCGCACCTATTGTAGTTAGTTTGAATTTCGGTAATAAAAACGTGATTTATCCTTTCAGTTCCATCTGCACGATACTATATAAATGGGTGTGTAGTATCATCCATACCTACAATATTTTCAATTTCATCCTTTCCCTAAAAGGTAGGGTTCCCACGCCTTCTTACATATGATAACTCGTGAAACAGCTTAACGATGCTATAGTTGGCAACAGCCAACGAAGACGAACTCAACCTTTGGGGGTAAGCATCCTATCTAACCCCTATGTCGTAACACAAGTATGAGTAGAGGCTTTTCACCAGTCTCATATAAGTATGAGCTTCTCACCGGTTCAGAGACTCACCAGTCTCGTATAAGTATGGGCTTTTCACCAGCCCTGAGACTCTTCACCAGTCTCACATAGGAAACACTGAATTGATAGGTACAACCGGGATTTCACATCTGTCCTGTTATACGCCACCACTTCACTTCTGTATATTATACACATATAGACATAACACTGAGGCAAGTAAAGAGTTGACTCGAAAAAAAAATACTCGCCATCATCTCAGGCACCGTTTGCACCATTTGCACCTACTCGGTCGTGAGTTGGAAAACTCACCCTCACGTCCTCTAGTCCCTGCCTGACTTGTGCGCCCATCAATTGCACGAAAAAGAACCACAACAATGGCATTTTGGCATTCTCCCTCCCAATAGTCTTCCAGCTCAGTAATCAACTTAAACCTGATCCGTCCTACCAAACTGGTAACAATTTCTCATCGATGACTTACAGTCACGACGATAGTGCACAGTTCAACCACAACTTAAACATATTCCTGCTCCCTCACTCGCGTCCTCTCTTGTCTGGTATTCTCTACCCTTCTGACTCGAGCGCGAGTAAGAAGTCCTCAGCTTCCCATCCGACATTGATATTGGCATCCCGAGCTGCACCGCCTTCCTCATCCGAGCCTCGGTCTCAAGCTTGAACTCGTGCCTCCTAGCTGCCTCGATCACTTCAACAATAATAGCCACCTACTCCTGCAACAATGCTCCATGCTCTTTTACTTTCAATCACATTGCGTATCTTCATTCTAGCAATTTCAGTTGCGCCAAAAGCTTAATTTCATTTCTTGTAGTCCCACTCGTCGGCTTGACCGACTCCCCCATTTTGATTGAACATAACACTTGCCTCGAAGCCTCAACACCTTTTAAGTAAGCACACTTTACTACCTCCTCCCACCTCTTCAACTTTTTTGGAGGATGAAAAGTAAACCTAGCTTACCAACCCAACAACTCACATCGAAGCTAAAAACCATCTCATCACGCGTGTTTTGACGATGTAAAGATATTTACATCAACCATCGTATACTGCTCATCATTCGCTAGCCACTCTATTCGTCGTCGACACCTCCTCCATCGTGAGCTGTAAAGCTCGACCATATGCCCTCTCTGTCCCTGCCCTAACCGCTCTTACAGCACATGACCACTCCATCACTTGCGTCATCTCTGTGAATTTATGTGTCATCCCAGACAAGCTCTCTGTCGTCTGCTCCAAAGTCAAAAACTCGTGGGAACTCCGCTCCATCTCTACTTGTGGCACATACTTCCTCTGGAACCGTGTCACAAAATCCTCCCAGGTCAAAACCCCGACATGTTCCGCTGACATAGATGTGGTCTCCACTTTCTTTGATTAACTTTTACCAACCAACTTCTCATATCCATTGTTAAATACTATTTAGCTAATGTTTCCCCATATTCTTTCTTATTTACTAAGAAGGAATATAGCTAACATATTTTAACTGTCATGTACTTCTCAAACAAAATTAAATTACTACTTCCATAGACAACTTAAGTTTTTACCATTTATTACTCCTTACTTGTTATGGCTAATACAAAAAAATAACTTTTACCTTTCTTATTACCCCAACTGCATCATAATAACGCTTCAATAAAGACTTGCATTTTTAACTCAACAATTACTTGTTTTATCTCATTACACTTGTTAAGCATACACTACTTTTATAATCATATAGATTACCACCATTTTTTCATGGACATTCAATCTATACGTTTCATACATTTTACTTATAGACATTTTTGGGTTTGAAGCTCAAAATTTCTTTCATTGTATCTTTTACCATTTTTCCTTATATGTCATAAGGCTATATGCCCAACACATTACATTACTCTTTCATTTAAACTTCATTTCTTTACACTATTTACTTCTACGTATCTTAAGGCGATATACACTATACATTTCTTTACAACATTATATATTTCATATTTAATATAAGACTTACTTCTTATGTATCTTTAGGTGATACACAACTGCCATTTAGTTTCTCATTATCTATCATTCTTTCGTATTTCGAGGCGATATGCCAAATGAATTATCTCACTCTTTTGCTTCACAATTTATAGTATTCTAATTAGAATACCTATTTCATAACCACCTTTATACTTTTATACATTGTATCAGTCTCAAAACTTATTCATTCTTTTACATCTATAAGCACGTATAAACACATATATACACATTCTTTTACATTTCATCATTACTAGCCATGTACCGACCATTTCTCACAATCATTGGGCACCTTTACCCGTTAGATTCATTCACATTCGGAAGTAGTAACTTCCTATCTGTTTATTATAATTATTATTTTTCATTCTTTATCTCATATTTGATTTGTTACCTAGTACTTACTTAGGCATTCTCTCTTATTCCTTACTTCATATTGATTACATTCTTTAGTAATCATTTCTACATTCTTTCGGTTACCCTTTTATCATTTACATCTCTTCTTATATTGATTTTATATGACCACTAAATCTGATTCCAATGACCATTTTTTTTCTCATCCCCAGTTCCTTTAATAACTTTCTTTATATTCCTCTCATTATCCTCATCGCTTGTCTTATCTTTAATTTCTCGCCTAACACTTGATTAGGCATTAAATCTCCATTTCCCAATTCATTTTTCTTTTTAATCACTTTATAATAATGCAAAATACTTAAGATATCATAATCTTTAACAGGTTTCCATTTTTCATTTCTTTCCCATTCGGGTATCTTACTTTATCATATTACTCATTATAGCACTATACTTATGACTTAGCTATTTGCTCCAACCATTAGATGTTTTTACTTGTCATATTTCCTTCGGGTTTGGAAGTCACGACTTCTCATTTCTAAATTTTCATTTCTGACTTTGCTTCCTTATCTAATACTTAATTAAGTATTTTACTTTCATTTGTAATAACGTATTTGATCACAACTTTTAGTACACATACTTTAATTCCTTGGTTGTCCCTGGGAAACATATCATACTACTTCTCAATATTTATTCTTTTCCCTTTCATACAGCCATTGAGTTTGTCTATAATTACAAAACCCAACTCGTTTTTTTTTTCCAAATTTAGTG
The DNA here is from genome assembly GCA_023525715.1 of Cichorium intybus. Taxonomy (NCBI): domain Eukaryota; kingdom Viridiplantae; phylum Streptophyta; class Magnoliopsida; order Asterales; family Asteraceae; genus Cichorium; species Cichorium intybus. The sequence goes on along the minus strand of CM042011.1, from coordinate 14,840,999 downwards.
TTTTCATTCATTTATTTAGGAGTTTTGTTCATATCTATATATCTATATATTCATATTCTTTTCCCCACTCTTTCTTTCTTTGGTCACTGTTGTGACACTACTTTTATCTTTACTCCATAGTCATAATTTGTTTCCGTTAGACAACGAAATTTTCAGTTATACACTTTCTTTTATATTTGTACTATATACCCCATTTCTCCCCATTCAAAACTTTCAGTATATTTATACCTTTTGGTCACGTTTATCTTACTGTTTCCTTTCATACTGCCTCACGTTCCATTACGTATACTTTACATTATTTTTCATATGGTAGGGTGGTTATCACAACCACATATTTGGATTTTTTTTACCTAATTACCCTTCACACACTTGTTATCTTAATTTTAATTCTTTTCATTCATACTTTATAATAATTCACATATAGAGTATGGGTTTTTCCCCACTTCATACCTCATACTTATTATTTCATCTTTAATTCTTTTCAATTTTACTTTAACAATTTCAGTCATACTTAATTTTATTACATAGGTATACCGACCCTATGTCACTCACACCTTCCACACACACCCTTTACAGATTCCCATGATTCCTTTGTGATTCCACCAAACTCAAATACATATCCTGTGATTATGATAGTACGAGCCCATATTATTATAACCACATATATATATTTGCTTTCGGTTTCACCACCAGGACCCATGTTTCACTGTTTCAGGTTTACCCCCACTTTTACTTACTTACGACCTCATATTTAAGTATGTACCTTACTTAACTCCTACACAGTTTAAGTCTAGGTTCAAGTATTGACACCTAGTTCGCTTAAACTATGGCTCTGATACCAAATTGTAACACCCCCAATTTCATACAAATTTTTTTTTCCAAGACTTTAAAATACAAAATATTTAGTTATACACACGGGGTATTACTCTTCTGTATCATTACCACAATTCAAGCAGCACATACTTTGCACAACGAAAGCTACCGTCCCACACTCGACTCTTCTAATTCCTTGTTTGATTACCTGAGTACATAGCATTTTAAAAACATACGTAAGACATACGTCTCGTGAGTAATATGGGTTTTAGACCCAAAACAGTTTTCCATATTTTAAACATTTCCAAATTTTCATATTATTTAATTTCCTATGAGCGCACCCATAGGTTTTCCTTTTCATTTGTGAGCACATTCCTACGAGCGCACCCGTAGGTTTTATACGAGACGCACCCGTATAACTACTTCCTCAATAGCATGAAACGGATTCATCTACCAAGGTAATTAGACAACTACTTCGCGACGAAAGGTACCATCCCAGTAGTGTCTTTTTGCCACCCCTACCGCAGCAGGCCGTGGTCTTTATCCGGATACTTCTCAACTCATCAACAGGGCTCAATCACATTATTAATTCTCTGTATTTCTCATTTATCTTTTGTATACATTATACTTACTGTTTCACAATATCATTTCCAGTTTCACAAAATCATTTCCAGTTCCATAAAACCATTTTCATTTTCATTAAATCATTTCAATTTCCATAAAACCATTTTGACTCCCAAAACGTTGTATATAAAATTCATTTCTTTGTATAAAACTTATTTTGCTATGTACTCAAAAATCCACATACTACTCACCTGATGCGTAGAAGTAGGTCGCACACACAAGTACGTGATTCTCAAGAACTCTTCTTCTTTCCCGAACCTACATTCCACGTGGTACTGCTTAGAACGAATTAACGTTTACATTTATTACATATAATTATATAAGTATACATGTATTTTCCCGATACTCGACACGTACCGTGTCCATACCTTCCCTTTACCTTATAAATACATCATTGAGATTATTAATTATCTTTAATAAGAATATATAGGACCAAACACCCACTACGAACTCTTTGCCGCAACCAAGACCAAAAACCACGAAATAATATTTGACAGCAAAGCTGATTTTTGGACCCACAACCAGATTTGTAATATTAAACCAATGAGGGATTGAAAATAAAATCCAATAAAAATCAAGGGTATACTAGACCCAGGAAAAGGTCACAGGGCCTGACCTCAGGTCAAAATCATTCTCCAACAGCAAATGACAAATCCCCGAACTTGACTGATTATATCCGTCCATCTATTAGACCACACCTCAAAGATGTAACCAAAACACAAAATATGAAACGAATTAGGTTCTGGATGTTTTTAGGAAGAAACTAGACACTTAAACAGAAATTTTCCAACTAGTCTTGTCCCCAAACCCTTTGTATACATTTAACTATGAATTTTTAAAAACTGTATTCACTGTACAGGACAGTCCTGGACCAGCTGGTGAAGATTGCAACTTTCACCCAAGCTAGCACACGAATCAGACCATGGCCTTCTGAATGTAGAAACTAGACACTTAGACCTTTCCAGAAAGGTATGATTCACCCCAAACGGCCAAATACACGATTTTATACGAATTTTATAAAACAGACCAAAAACAGTGATAAAGCTGTTACGAATCTTCTAGGGGTTCTATGATGTATTTCGAGTTTTTGACAGCCAAACTCCAATTTATCTTCACCCAAAGGCTTATTTCCAGGTTATGGATACAACCACATCATGCAAGGGTGTTTTGGTGGTTTCATGGTGATGATTACGTCCTTAGCAAGAAGAAGAAATAGGAAAGAAACCAAGAGTGAGAGTCATGTTACCTTCCGACCAATACAGCACTTCTAGCTCACCTTGTGCACCCTTTAACACACCCTCCAAGCTCCTCCCCTAACACGAATTTGGACAGCATCAGGCTCCACAGGAGAACAAGAGGAAAAAGGATATTGCATCAAGAAGAACTCGTGAAGAAGGAAACCGAGAGAGGAATAAGTCACGACTCTAGGGTTGGATTTTTTTTTAGAACTTGATCAAGTGGAAAAATCATGGATATGAATGATCAAATGGCCAAAAGACATGTGAGTTCAAGGCGGCCAAAGTCTTCCTTTTGTCGGCAGAAAATGACACGGCCCACAGGCCATCTCTTACAAGAATTGGAAATTATCCTTTCTAGACCCTCCACTTTGACATTTAAATTTTAATTGGCCCAAAACTCCTAACTCTACATTTAGAAGTTTCTCAAAATAACACTTTAACCCCCAAGCAACTATATTAGGGTTATTATTATTATTATTATTATTAGTCGTAATAATCGGGATTTGATTCCACGATTCGCTTCCAGTATAAAATTTATTTCCTTCCTTTTAAAATACGATACTAAATAGTTGGGAATATTTATAATCGCTAACGCGGAAAATTGGGTGTTACACTTTGACCATAAACCCCAAATTCTAGGGTTCATAAGAATCAAACTCACCAAATCATGATTCCAGCTTATCCATATGTTGGATAGTGATCATAAGGTGACTTGAACATCATCTAACTACTTGGAATCGTAGGAATTACTCCTCCTCCAACAAATGGAATTCGACCATGAAACCCCCAATTGAAATTTCTAGCTAGAGATGATGAATTCATACCTTAAATGAGTTAATAGCTCAAGGAATACAACCATACTACGTTGCTAACACCAAAACCTTCTTAAATATATGAAAAATCGCCATCTTCATCTCCTCCCATGGCTGAAATCGTTCCAGAGAAGAGAAGGTAGATATTTTTACTATTTATACTACCATACTTTCCCAGAATGACAATTTGGTCCTTCAAACTTCTTACTTTTCACTTTAGGCACAAAACT